>PVHT020000034.1:3932285-3991825 GCA_004024745.2 Catagonus wagneri
TGGAGGTTCCCAGGCTAGGGGTTTAACAGGAGCTGTAGCCGCCGGCCTTCGCCACAGCCACAGCAGCGCGGGATCAGAGCCGCGTCTGCGACCTACACCACAGCTCACGGCAACCCCGGATCCTTAACCCACTGAGCAAATCCAGGGATCGAACCCACAACCTCATGGTTCCTAGTCGGATTAGTTAACCACTGAGCCTCGACAGGAACTCCTGTGCTCGCTTTTTTTAACCTTTTTTCTTTTGGTGATCTGCGGAAACCTGCCTACGCTTCTCAGAATAATTTTAATGTGTGAATAGGACATTTTGAATTGCCAAGGAAATTAATTACTTTCAAATACAACTGTCTTTGTGCGGCTTCCACAGTTTGTTAGAGAGAATGAGCAAGAAGGCTGAATTTACACAATCTCCCGTTCCTCCACCCAAGACGACCCCAGAGTTGGGGGTGGTGTAAAATAAGAGAATTTGGGAGTTCTCTTGTGGCTCAGCGGGTTATGGATCCAGCGTTATCACCGGTGTGGCCTAGAAATTTCCGCATGGGCTCTGCAAAAAAATTTTAAAAAAGAAAGAGAGAGAGAGGGAGAGATCTGGGGTCCCGCTGGTCTCAGAGAAATTAAAACTACTGTACATCATTATTCTTTACTATCCAAAATGAGGAAAAAGTAGTGGTTCCTGGGACCGAGTTCCAAGGAGAAGGACCGTGCGCCCCCTCGTGGCCACCTGGGGGAACAGTGCAGCCTGGCAACTCGGTACCAATCCAAAGAAAACCTAACAAAACGCATGGGACGCAGGACGATGCTGAAGATCTTGAAATTAGAAGTCGTGCACGCTACAAACTGAGCTAGCAAGATGACGAAAAGCTGAGCTTCTCTTCTCCATACCAGTTTGGGATCAATTGCCCAAATGTGAAATGTCTGCGCCAAGACCACCAAAGGCAACCTCGGCGAGTTGCTGATGAGGACGCTGGTTTGGAAAGAGTTTAATGAATTTCCTCCCGCTCAAGGCTAATCAGCCCTGTCACGGACCAGGCCTACCGGGGTGGTGGGTAGAAACTGCTGCGCAGAGATGGGGTCAGGCTCCATCCTTCCCTGCGGCGTTTAGAACAGCCTCTTCTTGTGCTCATTTCCCGCCAGACTGAACCCCAGACTTTGATGGAAAGGACGTTCAAGAGTCTTTTTCCTTTGGAAAACCTTGGTTTTTCAAATAAAACAATCTGGGGGGTGGGGGGGATGCACTGTCAGTTTGGGATACAAAATCTACAAAATTGACTTGTGATGATTTATGTACACCTATAATTGAAATAAAATCCCATTAAGAAAAAAAAAAGATGAGTCTTTTTCAATTCACTCCAAGAGGTCCCACAGAGACTTACAGGATCCACCTCCTTTTCTGTTACTGGAATTTTCTAACTTCCCACCATAATCGTGTGGACTTTTCTTCAAGGTCTTTAGACACAAGGGAGAATTCACGCAGAGCCAAGTGCACTTTGTGTAGCTTAGCCCCGCTCATCCTCCGCCTCTTCTGCGGGGGCTGTTGGGGAAATAAGAAATGGAGACCCGAAGGAACACGAATATTGATGTAGTATTAACTAAGTTTATTATTGAGAGAGAAAAAAAATCAAAGTGCATGCTTGTACATAGCCCGCACAGGGCTGTTGTGGACTTTCAGTTCTATTTATGTGGAATTAAAGCTACAGTTATCATCCTACACTCTATCAATAATCAGCATTAACCATTCTACTCCAATAATGCTATAAAGCTTACTCTGACATCCTGTTCGTCAGAATTTTTACCAGCATCTCCTCTGACAGTGCATCAAGTTGACGGTACAAAAGGTAACGTTCGTCAACATTCCTCTGCCAGCTGTAGGGCGCGGGGGAACCCGGAGGCGGGCGAGCGTCAGACTCCCAGCCAGGCGGGGCAGGGGTGGAGTCAGAGGCTCCCCAGGGCGTGGTTTGTGGCTTTTGGTTCCTTTCTGTCGTGTGCAGGGGACTGTGCGTCCCCTACAGCGCGGGGTCGCGGGAGCCTTGCCACCTGCTCCGAGGTCTGACTCCGGTGAAAACTCAAGGCATTGCGGTCTTTAATCAAGATTTGAAAGACCATCAGTCATTCGGATTCGAGAGCATCAACAGTACACAATCATGGTCTGCGGCGTGGCCGACAAAGAGGAGGCAGGAGAGGGTTATCAAAGTTATTTGACGAAAACAGGCATTTCCTGTATTCTTTTGGCCTTTTCCTTCATTGGCCTGAGCCCTCGCTGTCTCCCCTCTCCTCACTGGGCTACCACTGATTCCCACTCGCTTTCTTATCTTCTTCAGCTTCGCCTCTCCCTCACCTCCCCTGGGGACCGACGACCCTATACTGAGGCCGAGTCGCCGCCCAGGGTTAGGAGCTCAGTTCCGTCCCAGTGCCCACGTGTCCAAAGTCGGGAACTTATCCTGTTCTCAGTCACATCAGGGGTGAGGGTGGGGAAAAGCACTCCCGGCTTTGAGAAACTTCTCCCGTCTTCCCTCCCCGCAGTTCCCTATTTGAGAAACCTCTCCCATCTTCCCTCTCCTCGTAGGCCTAAAAGCTTAAGCACACACTGGAATTCTTAGTTGCCCTCGGACCCGGTGGCAGAATGCACCCTTCATCGGGCATTTCTTGAGTGCCTACTAGATGCCAGGCCCTGTCCTGGAGGACCTGCTGCATCGCGGGCAATTCCCAGGTCCTGCCAGTTGGGGCCTACATCTAGAGGTGTAGAGCGTGGGCCGCTCAGTGGGGCACAGCCAGTTCGTATCCGTCGCACGCCCGCCCGCCCGCCGGGTCCTGGGGCTGCTCACCGTGACGCGACGGGTGAAGCAGAGCTAAGAATGGTGATGTGAACAGCTTCAACCGGACACACTGTGGCGGTCACCTGGAGCCGGGGGCTGCCGAGGCGGGGAGGAGCAGGTGGGGTGGCCGTGGATCTGGCGTTCGGCTGTCAGAGTCCCCCAGCTGACCCCCAAAAGCTCTATCAGTGTCCAAACGTGCCCAACGACACCAACTCTATGAAAATCTGACGTCCCCAAGAAGAGGCTAAAAAGCAATTTCTGAGATCAGGAAATGAATTTACAAGTAACGGCTTACGTGTCTCTGTGGCGCAATCGGTTAGCGCGTTCGGCTGTTAACCGAAAGGTTGGTGGTTCGAGCCCACCCAGGGACGTTTCTCTTTTACTTTTATCAAAGTCCTTTCTAGCTACTTGCACCTTTAGATTATGTTAACCCCTCTCACAGTTCTGGAGGGTCCAAGATCAAGGTGCTGACAGATTCAGTTCTTGGTGTCTTCCCAGCTTGCAGAAGGCCTTCTTCTCACTGTATCCTCACATGGCAGAGAAAGGAAATTCTGGTCGCTTGTTTTTATACGGACACTAATCCCAGCATGGGAATTTACCTTTATGAACTCATCTAAACCTGATTACCTCCCAAAGTCTCCACCTCCTAATACCATTACACTGGGGAGTTAGAGCTTCAACAGATGAATTTGGGAGGGACACATTCAGGGCATAATTGGTGGTAACATAAAGACACATTCCTCAAGCGTCTAAAATGCCTCCTTGCCTCCGTTCCATACAGTCGCATGAAGGTGGGAGAGAATTAGTCCTGTATTTTGTTTTTGTGTGCCCCCGTCCCGCAGCATTTGGAAGTTCTGGGGCTAGGGATAGATTACCATCGGCTGTTACTGCCTAGTCAGGCCTGTGCCAACCCTGGCTCCTTAACCCCTGGGCCAGAGGGGGAACTCCTTTTTTTCTTGGAGGGTTTGTGTGTGCATGTGTGTGTACACAGAAAAGCAAGGGATTGTAGAAAGGTAAATTGAGAAAATTCTCAGCTCCACAACTCGAGCTCCCAGTTCCTAACGGCCAAAAAATACCAACCTGATTGTTTTTAATAATCAATATTTCAATAAAATAAAACAATTTTATTTTCAATAAAGTTAATAAGCATAACTTTATTTCTTTTATTACAAAGTAGTCACCCACTTTATAAGTATATATTAAAAACCTCAGACAAACCAGGCTATATTTACCTGACGTAACTCACACTTGACCATAGGGTGCTCGAGCCACAAGGCAGGCCATTAAGCGACAATCACAGCTTTTCCTTGGGGAGCTTGGGCAAGTACAAACCTCTATGAACTTCTGAAAGCATCATGATCCAGAGGTTCCACAGGACTGTCTTTGTTTCTTTCTTCCCTTGTCTGCCTAATATGATCTGAGATAGAAGTTCACAGATATTAATCCAAAAAAAAAAAAGAAAAAAAGAAAAAAACCCTAAGCCCCTGCATTTTGAAATTCTAGTCCCATTATCAGTATTTTTGTGGAAAAGATAATTTAGTTATGGTATGAGAAACATATCAGTTAGAGAACTTTGAATGAAGCTGGAAAGCTCTTAACAAGAAAATAAGTTTTGACAAACAATGATTGGAGGAAAATTTAACTTAGTGTTTATAACCATCAGAGGAAAAGGAAGATTGAACCAAATACATACATACATATCTCCAGTCCACATAGCATATGCCTAAAGAAAACAGATACTCTCAAATAAGTGAAAGAACTCAGGAAATACAAAACTTTTTCTGAAAAATGTATTTGATACCAACATGCAGCTGAGGAGATTAAATCTCAGTTAAAAATCTCAGAAATACGAGAATTGTACAACACAAAACACGAACCTCCTATAATCTATTAGACTTTAATTAATAATAATGAATTAATATTGGTTCATCAATTGCAACAAATATACCACTGCAATGCAAGATATTAATAATAGGGGAACCAATATGGGTGGAGGAGAGAGAATATATGGGAACTCTGTGCTACTTTCTGTTCAATTTTTCTGTAAACCTATAACTGCTCTAATAAATAGTCTATTGGTGTTTTTTTTTTTAATCTCAAGAATGAAAAGACTGTATTTGCTGCATGTTCTGCATTTGTCCCTCCAGATGCATTCTTACCATTATCCACCCTATTACATGCCCGGGAAAGTTAATCTTTTTGAAGTATGCAAAAGGACTCTTCTGTGCACTGTTTTCCTGTTGGCCACAGCCAATGGGATGCACTGGCTGGGAACTGGTGGGTGGGAGTGGGGTATGAAGTCAGAGTAGTTATTTCCTGCAGTTTGACAGAGGTTCTGTTTCTGCCAGCCCCCAAAGCCACAGCTATTGTTTGGTGGCACTCTACTACAGTTACAGCCTTGCCTAAAACTGTCACTTTCCCAGGTTCCAGGAACAGCTCTCTCCCCCTGCCCAATCAAGCCTAGTATTCAATCTCCACTGTTGCTAGCCCTGGGATGTCACACTTTAGTGGCTACCTTCCCCTCTTAGAGCCAGGAATCCTGAGTTGAGAGATCCTGGGTAACCCTCTCAATCCTCAGCAGGTTTTGGCTTCCGAGAGCTTCTGAGAATTTGCCACAGAGTTATCTGGGAGGTTATCGCCTCTCTCTTCAGCTCATTAGGGTTTGTATAAATACTGTGTAAAGTTTCAGGTGTACAGTAACGTGAATCAGTTATACATACACATATATCCGTTCCTTTTCAGGTTATTTTCCCATATAGGTCACTACTATATGATCACTACTATATAGGAATTGAGTAGATTTCCCTATGTTATACAGTAGATCTCCATTACTCATCAATTCCTTATATAGCAGTGTGCACAGGTCAGTTCCAACCTCCCATTTTATCCCTCCCGACAAAGTTTTCCTTTTGGTAACCATAAGTTTGGTTTCAAAATCTTTGAGTCTGGTTCTGTTTTGTTAACAAGTTCTCCTGTATCATTCTTTGTTCAATTTCACATACAGAGATTTCATATATTTGTCTTTCTCTGACTTATTTCACTTAGTATGATAATTTCCAACCTCATCCATGTTGCAGAACTCCTTTTTAACTTAGTTTTAAGTTGCATTATTTTATTAAGAGCAATGTTGAATGTTAAGTATCTTTTCATATGGACAATAGCTTTTGATATTTTCTATTTTCTATTATTTATTTATTCATTTTGCCACACCTGGCACATGTAGAAGTTCCTGGGCCAGGGACTGAACATACACCACTGCAGTGACAACAGCTCGTCCTTAACCAGCTGTGCCGCAAGGGAAGTCCTTTTTGCTATTTTTACTGGGTTATTGGTTTCTTCCTTACTGGCTTATAGCTTTGTAAATATTGGAGAAATTAGCCTTTTGTACATGATGTGTGCTCTAAGCATGTAGATGTCATGTATGGTATGGTAAAGTTAGTGTGGCCATAGGAAGGAAAGAAAAACCAGAGAGAAGTTTATTGTCCTTACAGGTCCCAGAGAAGGAGTCATCCCAGGCACAGGGCGGCACAGGAGCCCAACCTGAAGGGTGTTCAGTTGAACAGTTCAGGGAAGCAGTGAGAGCCAGGGCCTGCGGCCAGAAGCCTTCACTGGGGTCTTGAGTGGTGTCTAAGGAAAGCAAACCAAGACGGGAAAGAGGAGAGGGGAAAGGGAGGAGAGAGCAGGAGGGAGAGGGAAAAGAAGAGGAGGGAGGGGGGGCAGTGAGAGTCCAGGGCTTGGGTTGCTTATCAAGGGGTTTCAGCTGTTTTTAGTGTGCATTCACAGGGCTGTGAGAAGGATGCTGATGCACCAAAGCATTAACTCGAAATGGAGAATTTTTAACACGATGTGAGTTGCAAATATTTCCCCAAATTGTCATTTGTCTTTGGACTTTGCTTATGCAAGTTGCATTTGATTTCTATATTTAATAGTTTCTCTCAGGACCTGAGTTTGTGTCATAGTTAAAACAGCATTTTACACACACACACACAATAATTTTCATGTTTCTACAAGAACATTTATGTTCTTTTTCATTATTACCTAAATCTTGATCAATTTGGAACTTACCCTTATATAAAGGGTATGGTATTCACTGACCATTATTTTTTCCCAGACAGCTACCCAGCCAGTAAAAACTGTACATTAGACTTATTGATTCCATTCCTCTTTCTAATTTATCACATTTCTTTATGTATTTTCATCTATTTCTGGATTCTATGCTGTCCCATTGATTGTTGTCTATTCATATATGATATTTTACTGTTTTAATCATTATAATTTGTCATTTTAATATTTCATAGGGTTAATCCTTCCTTATCATTCTTTTAAAAAAGAATTTCCCTCAGTATTACTGCTCGTTATTTTTCCATTTAAACATTTTTTACATTTTTATCATAGTTGATTTCCATTTAAACTTTAGAATTACTCTGTCCAGTTTGAATAAAAAAGAAAACATATTTCGACATTTTAATGAAAACTGTATTAAATCTAGACACCAAGTTAAGGAGTGGTGCTGTTTTATGACGTTGAGTCTCCTACCCAAGAATATAAGTACATCTTGGTTGATAGGAAAGGAAGTTGCCCTAACGCAGTGGTTCCTGAATTTGAGCTTTTATCGAAATCACCTTGAAAGCTTCAGTCTCAGATTGCTGGGCCCACCTCCAGGGTTTCTGAGTCTCCAGGTCTGAGGTGGTGCTTGAAAATGTGCACTTCTCAAGTTTCCCGGTGATGCTGATGCTGTTTGTCTTGGCACCACAGCTTGAGAATAATTGGCTAGTGTATTCATCATCTTGGAAATGGTTGGCGGGGTATATAAAGGCGACTAAAACATATTTACAAACTTAAAAAAAAGTAGAACTGGTAAATGATACTCAGGGAGAAGTGGGGAAGATGGGTATGAGTTATAAGATGTCCAAACAAGGCCTCCATTCACCTTAAAAACCAGTTTAACTCACACCACCTATCCTAAGGGTGAATGGGAGATTTAGCAGGAACAAATGTAAAGCAAATATCCTCATGCTTTCAGGGCAGAACGAAGTTCTCCGGTAGTTCAATAAGTAACTCAAAAGCGTAGCTCAGTAAGTAACTCTCAGCGCTGCTGAGAGACCGCCTATATCCATCCAACGAGACTGCGAGGCAATCTTCTCACTAGCTTGCTCTCGACCATCGTCCTTGCTGGTACCTCTTTCCTATCCTACTGCCTCTTTACTTTGCTCTTCCTCGTTTCTTCTGAGCTCCTTTTTCAGAGTCCTCTTCTCTTTGTCGTTTTGAGGCCTTCCTAAACGAGTTAAATTTTACAGCACTTTGAGACTGATGAACGTTTCAAAACCTAAAAAGCAAAGACATGCTCCTTAGCACCTAACGGAGAACATTTTAACTAGCTAAGAAAGCACTTCAGAACCTCATTGAAAATTTCCCACCAACGAGAAGAGAATGAAAGTGTTTTCATTTGGTCGTGTCTGGAGGCGTCTTCTCCGTGCAAGCCGTGGATCGGAGCCCCCTGGTATCAAACTGAGACGCTAGAATCGGTAGCCCGGATTCCTCTTTTTTTTGCTGAATTTGGGGCGAATAGCGGCGATTTCAGGAATAATTTACCGAAGTTTAAAAACTTGTGTGATGATTGTTGTACACTTATAGATGTAGTGAAATTCATTCAGTAATTAAAAAGTAAAATAAAATAAAATAAAAACAACGCTGGCCGCAGGGATATTTAGAAGCTGCTGGTCCAGTTGGTAACTAAAAAAAAAAAATCATTAAAAAAAAAAAAGCGGGGCATTTTAAGTGGGTAAAAAAGCTGCACCGCCCAACGTGGGGCTCGAACCCACGACCCTGAGATTAAGAGTCTCATGCTCTACCGACTGAGCTAGCCGGGCAACGGCGACAAAAAGTGCTTCTATAGGAAGTATAATTTGTTTTCACGGCCAAACTGCACGATCTAGCAACACACAACTCGGTTTGAAAGAACTCTCCGGCTCTAGACTTTTGTAAATGCAACAGCAGTCTTTTACCATAGAGAAACTCAAGGCTTCCAGAATGATGGGACTGCGGCGCAGTGCCAGGCAGGCTTGCTGAGGATTCGGGAATCGCGAATCCTGAAACCTCGATGTTTCCGCAAATTCCTTTGAGACTTTTCGGACAGCAAATTCCTTTGAGTACCCGGAATCCTGAAGAGGAGGCTCGAGGGAACGGGGATGAGAGGAGCAAACTGCTGCGGGAAGCAGAAGGGGAACGGGGACTTGTGTCCCCAGGACCTTGGGCTGCAAGCCTCCTGCTTCCTTCTCCTTCGGAAACCATTTCCCCACGAAACCTTGACCACCAAGGGGTGGAGGGGGGTTGGGGCCAAGGGGCAGGTCATTCGGAAAATAGGCCCCACTCACTACTCATTTGGGGCGCGATATTGTTTTTAAATACTAGCATTTTGTGTGACTCGCGTAAAAGACTATGTTCACTAGGTGTAAAAGGCCCACGGAGAGTTTAAATCGGATGAAATTTAGAGCCTCAGGTGTGCGTGATCGCGGAAGATTTCACTCCACTCTCCTGAACGTTCATTTCTCCAACCTCTGGAAGCGACGCTGAGTTCCAGAGTCATCAGCATAAGGCTCTCTCCTCTGCTCGGGTGAGAGCAGACCTCGGTCGCAGCTCGGAAGCGCTCCATACCGCGCTGAAGAGTCTCTGCCAAGGCTGGTTAGATTCGCCTACGTGGTCGAGCCGCGGAGTACGCTGAGTGGGGACTATCACTGTACTTCTGCGACGCGGTCTTGAGCAGAGACAGATTACTTTTAAAAGGTCTGGGGGGGGCGGAAAAGAGAGAATGCCACCACTTAAAGCATGCCGTGACTCGGATTCGAACCGAGGTTGCTGCGGCCACAACGCAGAGTACTAACCACTATACGATCACGGCGCGCCAACTCTTAGGTGGTGAGTAGCAACTGGAATTAATAT
The DNA here is from genome assembly GCA_004024745.2 of Catagonus wagneri. Taxonomy (NCBI): domain Eukaryota; kingdom Metazoa; phylum Chordata; class Mammalia; order Artiodactyla; family Tayassuidae; genus Catagonus; species Catagonus wagneri. The sequence goes on from PVHT020000034.1 coordinate 3,942,035, forward strand.
CATTTGAAACAGGATTGTCTAACTACGGCTGCGGCTTTCCTTCGTTCAGTTCACATGGTCCGCGTATGTTAAAAGCCCAAATGTTTCCACCCAACGACCATGAAGCCCAGACACTGGAGTCTCAGAATCCCGTGGTGCTGGCGCCAGCATCGCCCTGGTCCTGACTTGAGGTCTGAGAGTAGACTGCGTTCCCAGTCGGTCCCCTCTTGTCACTTCTCTTTCCCCGCCAAAGAATGGAGCCGCTTAAGCAATCTCAGAGGATTTTCCTATTTACATTCCACATTGTACCCTGGAATTGAGGTTTCTGTCCTCTGAATCGTGGAACCGGAAGAGCAGCAGAACTGGGGAGCGGCGAAAGGGCAGGAGATCCCCTTTTATTTTTTCTCGCGCTCCAAGTAACTTTGCCCGCGCTCTCTCAGGAACTTCGGGTTCCTGGGCTGACTTCCTTATTGACTCTTGAGTAAATCTAAGCCACCTCGAGTATTCAGAAAAACAAATCTATCAGCCTCCATTTCAGACATTCCCTAAAGACATTCCCTGCAAAAGACAATCGTAAACTCATGCAAAGCAAGAGACCCAAACCTGGAAGACGGCCTTTGGCAGCTACAAGACAACTGGAGCTTCACTCTCGGTAGCGACTTTCTTAAGGCTCAGAGTCTGGGGACTTCCTTGTGGTGGAAGGCTCTTCTGTTTTTACCCCTTACTAGCCCTCTCAAAATTTACGGAAAAGAGGAATCGAAAACAGCAAATCTTCTGCGTTGGCCGGGAATCGAACCCGGGTCAACTGCTTGGAAGGCAGCTATGCTCACCACTATACCACCAACGCTCGTTGGAAAAAGGGCCTGTTTTATTTCCTTATGACTGTTTCTTAGGCTTTGGTCTGACACTTTCCTTGACGATTGGTGTTAAAAGAGAAATGTTCAACACAAAGCTAAAAGAACGAATAGGAAAAGAAGCTCTCTCAGATTTCTCCTGTGACTATACTGAAAATTCTGTGGTAGTTAAAAAAAAAATGTTTCAGAGGTTTAAAGAAAGTCGATGCTAGTTTATCTGTTATCATTTGAGGTGGGCCTCTGAAATCCAGGGAAAGAGTTCAGCCTTGATGCGGGTGTTAATCTCTGTACACATACTGTTATGCATTGAGATGCTTTCCCAGTATAAATGTAAATTTGCAATTGAAAAGATGCACACATTTTTAAGCTTTGGATATACACTGCCAAATTGCTGTGTGGAGAGATATCACCAATTTTCATTCTTCAATGAGTATTGCTAAATTACATCAGTCAGCTGGATATCATCATTCTTTTTTAAAAATCATTCTGTCTTTAGGCAAGTGCAACATAAACATTTAGAGTCATTAAATTTGCATTTATTCTATTATTGAAGTTGGTCATTTTTCATAAACTTACTAATTATTTGTGTTAGTTTTGAAACAACTAATACTTAGTCTATTGGGTATTTACATTATATGTATATTACTGACATACTAGTTTGCCATTTGTCTTTTAATATTATTTATAGGATTTTCAGATAGGCAGTTTTCTGTTTTCATGTAGTCTAAGATGTCAGGTTTATCTTTTATTTCTGTTTTTGCTTCTAGCTTGAAAAAGTATTCTCCAGCCCAATACTGAGACAGTTATACACTAATTTTTAAAATTGTTACTGTTTTTACATTTAATTCTTTAATACATTTAATATGTGATATGAGGTTATAATTCCACTTCTATAAATTTATCCTAAAGTATTATCTAAGGATGTACACAAAGATGTACTTACACAGATGTTCATCAAAGTGTTACTATATAACCAAAATTTTAAGAGGGAAAAAACTAAAAGTCCAGAAATATGATTGATTAAACCCATTTGAATGGAAACTCACATGAGTTTTTTTAAAATTATATTTATATTGTCTATTACTTGTGGGAGTACAAATTAACACGACTTCTAAGGAAGGCATACTGGCACTATCCATCCACAAATGCACATATCTTTTGAGCCAGCATTTCAATTCTGGACATTTATTACATACGTGTGTGCAAAATGACATATGTAGAAGATTATTTATGACAATACTGTTTGTAATAGCAAAGGATTAGAATAACCTAAACATCATCAAAAGGAAGCAATTAATTATGGAATATCAATACAATGGAATACTACGTTCCATTAAAAAAAAAAGACCGAGGAAGCTCTTCGTGTCTAATCTGGAACTATTTCTAAAATATGTTAAGTGAGAAAGGCAAAGTTCAGAAAAGCATGAATAGATTGCTATCGTTTGTGCAAGGTGTGGGTAGCATACTTAAATATATACATGTGTGCATGTACTTATATTTACAGTGTATTTATATTTTTCATGTGCAATGGAATTACTTATATTTACAATATAATTATGAAACAACCCTGGCCGCCTTATTTGAAGAAAACTAGATGGTAGACGTGAAAATTAGGTTTATCAGTTATACCCTTTTGCATATTTGAATCCCAAACCATGTAAATATATTACCTTTACAAAAATTAAATAATTCAATTGAAAGAAAATATATTGATGAAGTATATTTCCACTGGAAAGTGTTAGAAATACAGTAACTTAGAATAGCTGGTAATAAAGTAGTATGTACAGAATCAATCCATTTTCTATTTCAAAAACTGGTTAATAGCTATGAGTGATAGAAATGTAATTGACTTCTTCTTTATGTTCTGCATTTCCGGTATTTCAGCTATGGTCACGCATGCGGGAACTGACTGGAAGAAGCAAAGAACTACCTTGGTAATTTGAAAAGAAAGGGAAAATAAAACTAAGTCTTTCCCTGACCGGGAATCGAACCCGGGCCGCGGCGGTGAGAGCGCCGAATCCTAACCACTAGACCACCAGGGACGACTGACAAACTTTCCAGTAGAAAATGTATGAGTCTATTTTAGTGTGTGTTTGTGCTTACGTAGCGCCTGGTAGTTCGACCTCGTTGCAAATACTTCTTTCCTGTGTTTTGGAGCAGGAAACCCCTGAGAGAACTCAGCATGGATCACAGAGCTGAATGAGGATCGTGTACACACGATCGCAGTTCCCAAAACCAGAGACAAATGTCCAGAGAAAAGAGAAAAACTGAGTTAGGAAACCCTCAGCTTCATGTAGTTGCCCTGATTTCCTCAATTGCAATCAGCAGAAAAGTAAAGATCTCCAACTGGGTTTAGCCAAACTGACCAGGAAATTTTTCTGAAGGAATACAAAGGTCGTCTGTCGTGTAACTCTAAAAGATCCTGGTCCTAAAACAGCTTCCCCATCCCCATCTCTTGTGAATTTCTGTTGGCCAAAACTAACATTACAGACGGGCGAAAGTGACTTGGCCCATGGGTGCGTGGCAGTCAGCAAGATCTGAGCATAACTGCTGGTGGGAGAGTAAGAGAAAGTCAGAGTTTTGGAGCTTCAAAAACTTTAAATATGAAGAAGGAAGAGGAAGTAAAAAGAAAGAAAACTGGGGTTCCTAGACTGAAGGAACTCTGAAAACCATACCCATCAATGTATGCAAATTAGCTTTACTGGAGACAGAAAAGAAAGCAGTATGGCAAAATGCTAACAATGAATCTAGGTGAAAGGTAATTGAATGTTCAATATTTTATTCGTTCAACTTTTCTATGGGTTTGAAATTTTTCGAAATAAAAATTTGAGAAAACCAAAAACGAACAATCAAAAGCCTGCCCTCAGGCTTTTTTGCAGGTCACTTGACTGCTGTGTGATTAATTCTCTGCACGTGAGTTCGAATACAAATTTTAAAAAGCAGCCCCCACGATTTAACATCAGAAAACACCTTTGATAATAAAGGAAAAAGAGAATTTAAAAAATTGAATAATCGATCATGTGTACATATCAGCAGAGCCTGATAGAAAAAATGAATGATAAGATATGGAGTGTTTTTTAGGTTTTTCTGTTTTTGTTTCGCTTTTAAATTTTTAATGTTAAAATGTTGTGTAAGGAAAGTGTTAATCCTCCAGTCATCAAATCTTCACCTTCCTATGGGTTTAAATGTTAGATATTAGGGAGAAGAATAACTAAATGCTAGAGATTTATTTTCACAAAAACCAAGTAATCTTGTTGTCACATGTCAGCAAGGATTCTAACAAAGCCCACTCCTTTTACTCCAGCTCCAACCCCACTGGGCAGCTACCTGTACTCCAAGGTTGAAAAAATTATCTAACCCTCAGAGCAACATGTTGAGACTGTATCCAGAGTGGGTACAAGGTGACAGATTTTATTTCTCTATGTCACAAAGGAAATCAACCTCCTTATGTATTGGTCAACAGTCCATTTTCAGTCTGCCACCTGCCGGTAATTTTCAGTAACAGGAGAAACTAGGGCTTGTAGCCATCTTTTCTAACATCAAAGCAAGAGGAGAAATATCATTCAGAACAGGATTAAGGTTCCTTCTCTTCCTTCACCACACACCTAAAGTTGGATGAGGGAGGAGTGCAATTCATTCACTTCATTCCATATTGTTTTTTTTCCTTTTCTCAAACATTTACAGATTATGCGTCAGACTAGGTACTGAAGATACAAAAAAAATGTACTTAAAGAGCTCACAATTTAGAGGAAAACTAAATAAACAAGTGAATAAAAGAGAATGGATCTGAGAAGACTGAGCAAATGTACTTTTCCCTATTCCATCTGCTAATACAACTAAAAACCCTGGACATTGCATATAGAACAAACATAAGAGACTCTGAAAGATGGAAGAGCCAGACCACCTAGGAGCCTCAGAACCCAAGGAATCACACACAGGTTTGATTTCTCTGTATTTTCTTTTTTCCACGTATATCCCAGACTTGGAGCTGAAGAAGCTAGCAACATGGAAATGTCAATGGATGCAGTCAAATAAAACCAAACTAGACCAAAACAGCAGCAACAACAACAAAAGCCTGCTTTCTCTAGTCAAAGGACCAGGAAAGAAGTAGCCTAGCAAAATAGAAAATTCTTGTGATAATAACTGCTCTACTCCAGCCAAATGCCACAGAAAGAACTGTGGCTCACCTCTACTCACACCAACAAAGGAAGTACCTAGACTTCCACTCTAGGTAGACTTGTAAGGAAGTGTTCCTCTTCCATGCTGGATTGGTCTCAGAAGAAACGTGGTAGAGAATCAGTCCTTTCACCAATATCTGGTGATAACAAGGCCACGCCTATCTCTCAGTCAGTGGAGGTCACCTAGGGAGCTGGAACTCCTACCCCTGCCCATCAGTAATGAAGAGGAGCCCCTCTCCTCAGATGTTTATGGAGACCCAGTGGGGAACATGGATTCCTATGACTACTTGGCTGTTAACAAGGCACCCTGCCTCCCACTTCCTCTACCTGATTAGCATCAGAAGAAGCCAACTAAAATGGAAGGTTTAAATAAGATCCAGGGTCCCCAATGTGCAGGCTTTCATTTAAAAAAAGCACTCATCATACCGAATGAGGAAGATCTTGAACTGAACGAAAACCGATAACACCTAGATGACAGAAATGGTAGAATTATCTGACAAAGATTTTAAAGCAGTCATCATAAAAATAGTTCAACAAGCAATTATGAACATGCTTGAAACAAATGAAAAAACTGAAAGCCCAGCAAAGAAAACTTAGTAAAAGGAAAATCCAGTAAGATTTTTTGTAGATATATACTAAATTATTCTAAAACTTATATGGAAAGGCAAAGGAAGTAGAATAGCTAAAACACATTTTGAAAAAGAAAAACCAACTCAAAGTGGATCACCAGCTTAAATGCAAAACATAAAACTTTTAGAAAAAAATACAGGAAACATTTCATGATCTAGGGCTAGACAAAAGCTTGTAATTGTTTGTGTCTACTAACCCCAAACTCCCAGACAATCTCTCCAAGTAACTCCCCTCCCCCCTCCCCCTCCCTCTCCCTCCTCGGCAACCACAAGTCTGTTTTGTATGCCTGTGAGTTTGTTTCTGTTTTGTAGATAGATTCATTCCACAAATAAGTGATATATGCCATTTATCTTTCCCTTTCTGACTTACTTCACTTAGTATGAGAATCTCCAGTTGCATTCATGTGGCTGCAAATAACATTATTTTTGTTCTTTTTAATGGCTGAGTAGTAGTCCATTGTCTATATGCACATCTGGTTCACAAATACACTAATATAATTACTCATTTGTTTCATCCCACAATATACCCACAATGCTTTCAGAATAACAATACCAATGCTACCAGCAAAATGACTGCTTTAAAATATTTTTGCACTTCTTTTTGTCCTTACAGTATATCTCACTTGGGATTTCATAGTGAGCTTATTGTGTTTTATTTATTTATTTGACTACAGCGATAATCCTTAACCACTAGGTCACCAGGAAACTCCCAAATTACTGTGTTTTAAAATTACTTGGAGAGTTTGGTTGGAGTCATTTTACACTTCTGTAACATAAACCCTTGTGGAGTTCCCTGGGTTAAGTGGGTTAAGGATCCAGTGTTGTCACTGCTGTAGCTCAGGTCATTACTGTGGTGAGTGTTCAATCCCTGGCTCAGGAACTACTAGTCAAAACAAAAAGACAAAATAACCCTTGAGGTATGGCTTTATGTCATCAAGAGAAAAACTAAAATTTTCAGATATAAATGTGAAATAAAGAGAAGAGTGCTCTGTGGGCCTCTAGATTCGGAATTAAGTGTAGAGCAAATTAATGCAGATGCCTTAGTGACACTATTTGAAGTCAGCCCTTGCGTTAATTTCACTTTGCAAATACTAAGAGCTGATGATGTCTATGGCTGCAAAAATATGACATGGCTAAATTCTTTGATTGCAGTATCTTAAGAGGTCACCAGATTATGTTACTCCACAAAAGTATCTTTCTGAATCTCTTTTTCTCTCAGTTTATCTCTCCAAGGTCCTCTCCCCTGTGGATTAATAACCTTCAAATTTTCTATCCCCATTCCTTCTTCTTGCCCTTGCTAGCCTTCTCCCCCCAGCAACTCAGGAGCTTATATTTTTGTGTGTATTTTGGGGAATAGGAATTGCTGTATAAATAAGGGAATGAAAATGGAGGATGTAGAGCAGACAGCTGCAAGGATCTGAGCTAGCAGACTGTAACAAACCCTCATCCTAAACGACTCAGAGCTCAGGTTTCTTCTCCAGACAGCTGGGTGTTAGTCCATCTGAAATACTCTGCAAAGATGGCGGGTGTGTGTGTGTGTGTGTGTGTGTGTGTGTGTGTGTGAACTATCTCTGTTATGGACCTTATTTAAAGTTAGTTACCTCCTAGATATGTTCTGTAGAAACTAAATGCTATATTCAACATAGCAGGCTTGAGGGTGGTGAATGAAAGGTATGCAATTGTCCATTCTAATTTTTAAAGGTCAGGAGCTCATTACAATATTGCAGGGCTGTCTGAAGTAGGCACTAACTAGAATTATATAAGCTCAAATTGGATATCTGACTTGCTTGTCATATTTCTGTCCCCCTTCCCCACTTGGCACCCTATACTCCATATTCTTTCCAATCCTCCTACCCTCCCCACTCCCCCAACTCCAACACCCTACCCCCACCAATGTTCCTGGAATTTTGGACTTAGCTATTTTTAAAACAGTCAACTCAGTAGCCACCTCCCTCCCCTGCTCAGCTGTCCAGTACTCTGGCCAGCCATATACTCCCCCTCCCCCCCCCACATCAGACCTTCTCTTGTTCCCTGACCTCAGTGAGACTGCAGCCGGTCTGGGGACCTGGGGGAGACATGAAGAAAGAGACGGGGGATCCCCTGGCTGGAGCTGACTGACACAGTAGACAGTCATGGCTGGAGAACTGGATATCAGACTAATGTTTGACCTCTGGAAACAGTAAGTCAAAATGAAATTGCAATTCCTTTAATAAGCTTTTGGAGTGAAGTTAGACTTTCATAAAAGTTACGACACCTACTTGGAAGTCTCTGGTCCAAATGCTAGGATCTCTTCCATACCAAGGTGCCCGTCTCCATTTCCCCTCTATCTTATTTCTTTCTGTCCTCTGGCCATTAGAAGTTTAAACCTCTGTCTCTCCTCTGGGAGTCTTAGCTCTCTCCTTTGGTTGCCTCAAGACTACTAGTGAAGTCTCTCTCTTTAGTGGAAGCTTCCCGTATCTCCTATTCTGTGGTTTTCTCACCAAGGCCAAATTTAACCTCAGATGGTTAGTCACTGATACCCTTCTCCCCTGCTCCTACTTAGCACTAAGTGCCCTTCACCTTGGGCTTCTAAGGGTGGGGCTACTCCTTGTTGTAAATGATTTCTCCCCAGGACTGACTCTAGTCCCAATCATCCTACTCTCCCTCCTGCATGACTCTCCCTCAATCATATCCTTACCCTTGGAGAGGGTAGTTTGGCAAGAGAGAGTTAGTCCCTCCCCTAGTCCTGTCCTCATCAAGGCTGAGAACTTCTGATTTTGCAAAGGAAAGATTAATAGAAAGAGTGATTCTTCAGTAAGGTTTGGAAAAATATAACACTGATTTGCATGCTTGGTTTTCATTCCATTTTTCCATGAGAGATAGGGATATAATTTTAGCTCTCTAGAGTAAATGAAAGAGATGGGTTCCCTTTTCATTTGAATACTGGTATTCTAGAGAGGGGATGTGTATACCACCTTTACTCCTTCTTGCTGAGAATTCTGACACAAAGGAGGAAAAGAAATGAATGACCCCTGGAGAGTATCCCATGCTGTTGGGGAAGGGCATGTAAGAGGTATGTTTCTGAAGTATTTCTCAGATCCTAATTCTGTTGGGGAACCCACTGGGGTGATTGGGATCTGACCTATCCACATGATTCCTCTTTTTTTTTTTGACATTTCTGCTGTTCGGTAGCTCAGAATGGGGCAATACAGTGGACTCTGCCCCCACCCACCCCAGTCAACTCAACCTTTCTTCCACCCCCACCTAAGAGTATTGCACAAGGGACCTGAAAGTAGCCACAAAAGCAGGTCACAGAGGCTTAACAGCCACATTTTTAGTTCAGGGACCCCCTTTCTCCCCAAACTCCAGTCGGCTCAAACTTTTCTTGATCTCCGCAGATTCTCTTCACACCATTCTGAACAATCTTCAACTCTTCTCTTTCCCCATGCACAGCCAAATTTCTTTTTTCAGCCCCTTACAGGACGTCTGGTCAAAATTCACTAGGTAGGAGGGTCATCAACTGGAAAGAACCGGAGCCTGGGGGGACCTGGCTGGATAGGTATGGGGGATCCAGGCCAGTTCACTAGTCCCTGGTCCCCCCATGGCAGTCCCCCAACTCTAAGCACTCTCACTCTCCTGCTGCTCCTCTGTGGACATGGTAAGGAAGGGTTAGGTAAGGGTTTGGGGGATCTAGAGGGTAGGCTGCTGTGTAGGGGTGGGCATGTGCGCATGTGTGAGAAGAGATGGGGGCTGAGTCCGAGTCACTCGCCCGACTCTCAGATAGGTATGTATTATTCTCCACTCAGTTTGGGAAAGGGCACTGGGAAAGCCTTTGAGAGAAGAGATCTAGCAAGGCTTACACATTTTTAGCAAGACAATGAGGACAAGACTAGGAAGCTGGGGCCTGGGGGCTGGGGTGTGGGTAAGGCCCTCTGTTGGTTTTTTGGATACGCTGGAATCCCCTGATGAGATTTGGGAGAGTTTTGGTACAGCCGGGATCTGGGGGCCATCTTAGAATCCTCTCTCCCTTCTGTCCTCAGCTCATTCTCAATGCAAGATCCTCCGCTGCAATGCTGAGTATGTATCTTCCACCCTGAGCCTTAGAAGTGGGGGTTCACCAGGAGCCCTTCGAGGAGGAGGAGGTGGAGGAGGAGGCCGTGGTGGAGGGCTGGGCTCCAGCGGCCTCTGCAGAGCCCTCCGCTCTTACGCTCTCTGCACTCGGCGCACTGCTCGCACCTGCCGCGGGGACCTGGCCTTCCATTCTGCTGTGCACGGCATCGAAGACCTGATGATTCAGCACAACTGCTCCCGCCAGGGCCCCACGGCCCCTCCCCCACCCCGAGGCCCCGCTCTTCCTGGCGCAGGCCCCGCCCGCTCCTCTGGCTCGCCAGCCCCAGACCCCTGTGACTATGAAGGCCAGTTTTCCCGGCTGCACGGTCAGCCCCCAGGCTTCTTGCATTGTGCCTCCTTTGGGGACCCTCACGTGCGCAGCTTCCACCATCACTTTCACACTTGCCGTGTCCAAGGAGCTTGGCCTTTGCTGGATAATGACTTCCTTTTTGTCCAGGCCACCAGCTTCCCCGTGGCATCGGGGGCCAACGCCACCACCACCCAGAAGGTCAGGGACTCAACAGCTTCTCCAGATCCTCCAAGGTCACACCGGGGTACCTCTCCCATGCCATTCTCTTCATTTCTCAGCAATGCTCCCTATTGCTTCTCATCCTCAACTACTCCCACATTTTAAATCACTCCCTCCTACCAAACCCTTCCTCCTATAAATCACATTCCCTTGGTCGAAATTTCCCTTTAATGTAGAAAACCCTGAAGAGAATGTTGGGGAAAGGAAAGTAACTCTCTGTGCTGAGGAGTTACAGAAAGGAAAGTTTTCCTTCTCCTGTGGGAGTTTCTGAGATTGAGACCAAAAAGGAGAGAGAGGAGGGTTGAGCAGGGATGAGGCAATATTGGAACATAAAGAAGGGATCAAGGAGTGAGGACCATGATGAGCCTTGCACCTCTGCTGGGATCAGATCCCTGACTATGTAATAAGGCCTGATTGGTGGAAGGGGGTAGGATGCATTGAGCCTAAAATAAAACTGTTTTCCCTCTTGCCCTCACAGCTCACCATTATATTTAAGAACATGCAGGAATGCATTGATCAGAAGGTCTACCGGGCTGAGGTGGACAATCTTCCTGCAGCCTTTGAAGATGGCTCTATCAATGGAGGTGACCGACCTGGGGGCTCGAGTTTGTCCATTCGAACAGCTAACCCTGGGAGCCACGTGGAGATCCAAGCTGCCTATATTGGCACAACTATAATCATTCGGCAGACAGCTAGGCAGCTCTCCTTCTCCATCAAAGTAGCAGAGGATGTGGCCAGGGCCTTCTCAGCTGAGCAGGACCTGCAGCTCTGTGTTGGGGGATGCCCTCCAAGTCAGCGACTCTCTCGCTCAGAGCGCAGTCGTCGGGGAGCTATAACCATTGATACTGCCAGACAGCTGTGCAAGGAAGGGCTGCCAGTTGAAGACGTGTACTTCCATTCCTGTGTCTTTGATGTTTTCATCTCTGGTGACCCCAACTTTACTGTGGCAGCTCAGGCAGCTCTGGAGGACGCCCGAGCCTTCCTGCCAGACTTGGAAAAACTGCATCTCTTCCCCTCAGATGCCGGGGTTCCTCTTTCCTCAGCATCCCTTGCAGCCCCACTCCTTTCTGGGCTCTTTGTTCTGTGGCTTTGCAGCCAATAACTAGGCAATGAGTGATTTAGAAGTGATTTGGGAAAGAGAGACTGGCAAGGAAGAACAGAAAGAATCACTGAAGGAAAGAGTGTAGAGACTAAGAGACACATGAAACACTCACATTTATCCAGAGTGAGATAAGGCTGCAGTCTGAGGTTGAAATGATCACAGAATAATGGTTCGGGGCAAAGTTTCTGCATTCCGGATGTCTGCAGGGGCTCCTCATCAATGTTCCCAGTCTCATTTAGAGCAAGCAAATTGCCCCAGTCCATCTACTCTTGAGATCAGCCCTACAGTCTTATCAGTTGTGGGGTCTTGATGCTCAGTAGAACACTTAAGGGCTGAGATTTTTAATAGGGAAGAACTGAAAGAGGAAGACATAATCATTGCCCATCAGAAAGTAAAAATCTAATGGTATTTTCTCTTGAAAGGTGGAAAGAGGAGGAAATGGTAGGGAAAAGACTCTATTTGATAAGTATATGTGGGTAAGATGTGTTCTGCTTTCTTAGTTCAGAAATGAAGAGGGGGTTGTCTATATCTTTGGTGAACGGCTCAGACAGGAAAGAAGCTATCAGCCCCACCCCTAACCTGTTATTAAAGCTATGAATTCTTCACATTGTTGCCTATGTTGAATTTCTACAGATGCTTGAAATGGCGTAAAGGCAATGTATTCACTCCACTGAAAGAGGGCTCAGAAGTATCAGATATTGTTTCTGCCCTCAGTAAGCTTATAGACTATTAGGGAGACAAAACTGATTCACATAAGAGTGATGAGTGTGTAGTTATTCACTAAATTCTATGGTACTATGGATTCAAGTGGAAAGATGGTTGATGAGAACTCAAGACATAATAAGTGAGAAGAAGTAATAGAGGAGATGGGATTTGAAGTGATCTTTGAAGACTGGGTAGGATTTGAATTAAGCACCTTCCAGGCAATGGAAACCATCTAGAGCTATTCACAGATTCACGATTCAGTGAGGAAACCAGCAAAACTCAAATGAAGTAGACAAGAAGTAATCTGATAGAAAGGTAGATGGGCAGAGGTCAGATTAAGAAGTGCCTTGAAAGTGGGGCCAAGGTATGCGTATTCAGTTAACAGCTAGCATTCACTGAGAGCTTAAAACCTGCCAGGCAATATTCTAAACACTTTTAAAGTATTACTTCATTTAATCCTCACAACTCTCTAAGGAAGATAATATTCTTATCTCTATTTTTATATAAGGAAACTGAGACACAGGAAGATTAAGGAACTTGACCGCAGTCACACAACTAATAAATTTTAGAGCCAAAAATTGAACTCGGGCAAAAAAAAAAAAAAAAATGAACACAGGCAGTTGTCTTCAGAGCCTTAACTTCTAACCACTACACTGTATTGTCAAGGAAACAGTCATTAAAGATTTTGCTTGTGGAGCTGGGCAGGGAAGGGGAGCTGCAAGCAGTGGCTGCCCCCTGCAAAAACCACTTACTTCTGTCAGGTGAAACCCAACAGAGAGAGCTGGGGTAGGAGAAGACCCAAAGTGGAAGAGAAAACTGAAAATAGAAGGTGTTCTAGTCCAGGATGTTCTAAAGTACCAGTGTTATTCTGAATGAAGCTATGAAGGAAATAATGTTCACATTCATTGTTGTCCCCGTTTCTGGTCTCAGTCTCCCCTTCAGGTATTCCATTATCCAGGATTTGCCCTTCCTGACATGATCTACATAATTTACTCTGTCTCCTTCCTCTTCTCTCATTCTCACCCGCTGACCGTACTTCCCTAGGGCACATACACAGCCCATCAGACAGGATGTCCTCTCTGGTCTGCTATTTCACGTTGCTCTCCACCTTCTCTAAGGACCACAGCTTCTCTGCCATCCCCTCAAAAGCACAGTCTCTATACTTTTTAAAATGACCTTTAGTTAATCTAGAAAACAATCTATTTTGATGGAAGAAAATGGGAGAAAACATATCCATTTCTGTTCTCACTTACAGATAATCTGGGCATTTTAACTCAAAACATCTTTTTTAGAAACTGCTCCTTATATTGGTTCTCTGAACTCAAAAGAGTATGTAGCTTTATCTCTCAGGTGTGGGAATTTCAAGTGAAGAAGAATTTCATAGCCATTTGGTGAGGTTCTTTTAGGACACCTGCCATGTAACCCTGCTTCTTTCGTGCAAACTTAAAAGTTAACCCTATTACCAATGGAGTATTTTTAAATGGGTAGCTCAAAATAAGCACATGAAGAGATGTTCAACATCATTATTCATTATGGAAATACAAATCAGATTAAACCCACAGTGAGAAAACACTCCACAACCACCAGAAGGGCTGAAATTAAAAAGACTGACCAGAATGTTACTCAGCCATTAAAAGGAACGAATTACCAACATTTATAGCAACATGGATGGACTTAGAAATTATCATGCAAAGTGAAACCAGTCAGACAATTAGACAGCAACACCCAATGATACCGCTTACATGTGGAAACTAAAAAGACACAATGAACCTTCTTACAGAACAGACAATGACTCACAGACTTTGGGAAACCTTGGTTTTTCAAATAAGACAATCTGGGGGGGTGGGGGGATGCACTGTGGGTTTGGGATACAAAATCTGTAAAATTGACTTGTGATGATTTATGCACACCTATAATTGAAATAAAATCCATTAAGAGAAAAAAAAAAGGAAAAAAAATAAATAAAAAGACTGACCATACCAAGTGTGACAAACTGTGAACCTCTCACATGCTACTGGTGGAAATATAAAATACTACAACCACTTTGTAAAACGGTTTGGCAGTTTCTTTAACAGTTAAGCATTCACAGAGTTCCTGTCATGGCTCAGTGGTTAACGAATCCGACTAGGAACCATGAGGTTGCGGGTTCGATCCCTGGCCTTGTTCAGTGGGTTAAGGATCCGATGTTGCCATGAGCTGTGGTGTAGGTTGCAGATGCAGGGATCCTGCGTTGCTGTGGCTGTGGCGAAGGCCGGCACCTACAGCCTGGGACCCTAGCCTGTTAGACCCTAGCCTGGGAACCTAGCCTGTTAGACCCTAGCCTGTTAGACCCTAGCCTGGGAACCTCCATATGCCACAGGTGCGGCCCTAGATAAGGCAAAAAGACAAAAAAAAAAGTTAAGTATTCACTTATCATATGATCTAAACATACACCCAAGTATCGATCCAAGAGAAATGAAAATATGTATCTGCACAAAGACTTTCGTGCAAATGTTCATAACAGTTTTGTTTGTAACAATCAAAAATTGGAAACTGGGAACAACATAAATGTCCATCAACTGGTGAATGGACACCAACTGTGGCAAATCCATACAATAGAATACAATTCAGCAATAAAACAAAACAAACTAGTGATACACACAACAATAATGATTAATCTCAAAATAAGAATAAAAGAAACCAAACAACAAAAAGAGTACCTTGTTTTTTTTCCTGTATTCTAGTAATTCTTTATTTTTGAACATTGAAACTTAATTTCATATTATTTTCAGATGTCACAAAATATTTCTGTTTTAAGCCATTTAAAAATGTATAAGCCATTCTTAAGCTCTTAGCCCATATCAAACAGGCAATGAGTGAATGTGGCCCGTTGGCCATAGCCAGAGATCCCCTTTTAATATGGAACCTCAAGAGTGTAGCATGTAGAAGTGGCTTGGTATGGTGATAAAGAGTACCTTGTTTTTTTGAACCAATTTCAGTTTTTATTTCATAATCAAAATAGGTAAGGGTTCTTTTTTATTTTCACTGACTTTGTAGAAAATTTTTTTCTGCTGCAATGTTTTTATATTATCCTAAATCTCTAATGTCTATTTCAGTTACTTACACTTTCTAATTTATTTAAACATTTATTATTTCTGTTTCATCTGTGCAATTGTACAATATGAATTTGTAACATTTTTGGAGTCCTTTTTTGGAAGTTTGTTTTCATTGATATACATTTATAGAAAGTGCAAACTAATATACTGTGATCAAAAAATGCTCAGTAGTTGCATGGGGAGGGAGGAATGGTTTACAAAGAGGCATGAGGAAGCTTTTGGGAGTAATACGTTCATTATCTTGATTGTGTCGGTGATTTCATGGGAATACTTATATTAAGAGTGTGAAATTTTACACTTCAAATATATGTAGTTTATTAATCATCTACTATACCTGATAAGTATGTAATTAAAAAAAAATGGGTAGCCCACCTTCCCCTCTTCCTTCGGTGGATCAGAGAGAGGCTTAGAATGACCATAGTATAACAAGGAAAATTAGAACAGACTTTCCTTCCAGGAAAACAAAGAAGAGGATGACAGAGAAAGGGAAGAGAACATTTAACTATTTTCTACACTCTCTTCTCCTCCTATCACAAGGACCATATTCCTTCATCCAGATTACCATTCTCAATGTCAGAGACCACAGAAAGGACATTTTCAAGTTTAAAACATAAACTTGGTACCTCATAGTTTTGTCTTTCCACTCCACCAACAGTCAGCAGGTGGCGCTGGCGGCTAAAAAGAATTGCTCAGTGGGGCTGAGGCACATCTCTAGGAAACAGAAAATTAATTTCATAAGATTATCTGATGTTAACCATTTGAGAGAAAATAATAAGCATTTGACAGAATTGGCATTTCAGGAATAAATTAAATATATGTACATAATTAAATTAATTGCTTAAATAATTACAACTTCACAATAAAAAGTGTTATTTCAAGACATGAAACAATCAAAATACACTATTTGGCTGCACAATTGATGTTATTTACACAGTACTAATAATGTAAACACTGACTACTAATTTGGCTAAAATTGTGATATACCTCTATCAGGAGGATGAGGAAAGAGGAAGGGGAAAGTAGGAATATAATGCAATGTAAGATGCTTAAAATTTCAATTATTACAACCGAAAAAGTAGATATGTCTAATATTTACAAATTAAGAAACATAATTTAGAAATATGAAGTCAGGGAATTGCCACTGAGGCTCAGCAACGAACCCGATTAGTATCCATGAGGATTCGGGTTCAATCCCTGGCCCCACACAGTGGGTTAAGGATCTAGGGTTGCTGTGAGCTGTGATGTAGGCCCGCAGCTACAGCTGCAATTCAACCCCTAATCTGGGAACTTCCATATGCCATAGGGGCGGCCCTAAAAAGAAAAGAAAAAGAATTATGAAGTAAATATCAGATGAAAAAGCTGGAGAGACTACCTCAGTAGAGGGAATTGAGGACTGCTGGCTTTTTGTGTAAGCATTAAATATTATGTGTTTTTTAACTACATTATGTTACCTTATTTTTATGTTTTTGTTTTTTATTTTTTTGTAGAAGTTCCCAGGCCAGGAATCAAACCCACACCATAGCAGCAACTGGGGTCACAGCAGTGGTAACACCAGATCTCTAACCCACTCAGCCACTTGGGAATTCTGACATTGTTTTTATTTTTTTATTTTAATTTATTTTGTTTTTTTAGGGCCGCGGTGTGGC
Source organism: Catagonus wagneri (assembly GCA_004024745.2). NCBI lineage: Eukaryota > Metazoa > Chordata > Mammalia > Artiodactyla > Tayassuidae > Catagonus > Catagonus wagneri. The sequence goes on from PVHT020000034.1 coordinate 3,958,841, forward strand.
ATGTGGCGGTTCCCAGGCTAGGGGTCGAATCAGTGCTACAGCTGCCAGCCTACACCAGGGCCACAGCAACGGGATCCTTAACCCGCGGAGCAAGGCCAGGGATCGAACATGCAACCTCATGGTTCCCAGTCAGATTCGTTAACCACTGAGCCATGACAGGAACTCTGAATGTGCCCTCTTTTAAAAAGTAGGGGTTCTTTCCTACTTTTATTTTTAAAAGAGGGCACTTTCGGAGTTCCTGTTATGGCTCAGAGGTTAGTAAACCCGACTAGCATCCACAAGGACGCAGGTTCAATCCCTGGCCTTGCTCAGTGGGTTAAGGATCAAGCATTGCCATGAGCTGTGGTGTAGGTTGCAAACGTGGCTGGGATCCCACGTTGCCGTGGCCCTGGGTAGTCCAGCAGCTACAGCTCCAATTGGACCCCCTAGCCTGGGAACCTCCATATGCTGCAGGTGCAGCCCTAAAAAGACAAAAAGACCAAAAAAAAAAAAAAGAGGGCACTTTCATCTTGGCCAGTCCTAAGAATTTCCCCTTAACCTCTTACACTTGTGGCCAGCTCAACCATTTTTCAGCTCCACCCAACCCCCTCCCTACCCACCTCACACCACCTTGTATACTTCATGACAAGTTCCTTCCCACATTTCTTCTCAAGAAAACATAATTTCCTTTGTCTAGTAATTACAGTTCTCAAAATCAGTGCCAAGAAATGGCACTAGCACTAAGGAAAGGAAAGAAGGCAGAACATTAGAAAACAAATGGCCTTCCTCAATTTTTCTGCCTACTCCCAAACCAAAATTTTCATCATCCTCGCAACAATTAATAGGAAAAAATAAATTACATATGTTTCCTGAGATAAAACTTGTGTATGAATGAAGGGTAGGCTTTGAGAAAGTGAAAGAGAAATCAGGAAAGATAACTGAATTTTGCCTCCACTGCAGGGATATTTTGGAATCATTTTTTGCTACTGTTTCAAAGAACCATTTTTTTTTTTTTTGGTCATTTTGCCTTATCTAGGGCCGCACCCGTGGCATATGGAGGTTCCCAGGCTAGGGGTCTAACAGGAGCTGTAGCTGCCGGCCTTCACCATAGCCACAGCAACGCAGGATCCAAGCTGCGTCTGCGACCTACACCACAGCTCACGGGAACGCCGGATCCTTAACCCACTGAGCAAGGTCAGGGATCGAACTCGCAAACTCATGGTTCTTAGTCGGATTCGTTAAACACTGAGCCACAACGGGAACTCCTCAAAGAGCCACTATTTTTAATATCAAGAGTTTTGTGTAATCGGAGTTCCTATCATGGCTCAGCAGTAATGAACCTGACTATTATCCATAAGGATACAAGTTTGATCCCTGGTCTTCCTCAGTGGTGCAGGTTGCAGACATGTCTCGGATCCTGCATTGCTATGGCTGCAGCGCAGGCAGGCAAGCTGTAGCTCCCATTTGATCCCTAGCCTGGGAACTTCCATATGCCAAAGGTGAGGCCCTTAAAAAAAAAAAAAGTTCTGTGTAATCTGTCTTTGATACGCACCTTTCTTTTACTTCTACCTCTGATGAACTAATTAAGTTGGATTTTTAAAAAACGAATCAGTCTCCTCATCCTGCCCTCCCACCCCACCACACCCCAGCAAAGAATTGAAAGGTCCTCTGCTGAAACTGTAGCATCTGAAACAGAAAATGTTCTGCCACGATTTAATTTTCTCGTTGTGGAGGTTACTGCCCTGCATCTACCATGACCAAGCCTACCGCCTGGGGAGAATACCATCAGTGCTGGAGGAGAAACCAAAACCAGAAGGATGAGCAATGAGATGGGCTAAACGTGCTGATCAGGCTAAAATAATCCTATAAATTGACTTTGACCCTTCTTTAGAATTTCTGATGTACTTAAACTATGCCAGGCCATAAGACAACTTGATTTCTACCTTTGGGGAACTCAGTTTAGTAGGAAAGAACAGACAGAAAAATAGATCAAATGATCAATATTCATAATATACAGAAGTATAGCCAATATGCTGTTAGGTACACAAAGAAAGTGACAATTAAATCTTCTTGCAGAAATCACAGAAATCTTTATAAAGGAGATGACTTTTCCCCCCCAAAGGATCAAAGATGCTCTAGTAGAAAGATCTTTGAACCATAAATCAGATGAATTTTGACCTGGTTTTTGTGAACTTAGGCAAGTCAATTGAGCTCTCTATACTGTAATATTCTTTTCTTTTTTCTTTTTTGGCCACCCCACGGCATATAGAGTTCCCTGGCCAGGGATCAGATCCATGCTGCAATTGCAACCTATGCTGCAGCTGTGGCAACACCAAATCCATAACCCACAATGCCAGCTGGGGATCGAACCTGTGTCTCAAAGCTGCAAAGACACCTCCCATCTCGTTGCACCACAGTGGAAACTCCATATACCATAACATTCCTTTACATAAAATATCTGCCTGCCTATCTAGTGAGAATCAAATGTTCGTGAATTTGCTTTATAACTCACATGTATGTTTAGCTCTATGTACACTTATAAAATGCTGTTAACAAAGAAAATATTGTTAAATGTCAGTCTAGATTAAAAAACAGAAAGCCGTTTAATATGTAATTTCTTCCTCTCAATCATGAACAACATAGTTTTTCCTCTGCTCCTTCTCATGATCAAAGAAACATCTTTGTCACTCAGGGGAGTGGTCTGGATCAAGTTTCAGGTCTCAGAAAAACTTCTGGTTGTTTGACCGATTCTTGAACTAAGGATCTAGACAGTATTTTAATTTACCCACTGGGTGGCAGGTCTGAGCCAACTGGAATACTGAATTGTGTAAGAAAGAATTTCTTAGAAAAGGGGAAGTTGGGTTAAGCACAAAATGTCCCATTTCTCACATGCTTATAAACATCAACACAGTTCAAATTTTCCTAATAGAAAAACAAACCGTTACCTCTCACTGCCCCATCACCCTAGATCTGATACATAAACGGGCCATAGGCTTTGAGGAGGGACTGATTGTGGTAAAGTACAGCAGAAGTAACTGAGATTGAGGTTTCTTTTTCTTTCTCTTTCTTTTCTATTTGTCTTTTTTACGGCTGCACCCTCAGCATATGGAGGTTCCCAGGCTAGGGGTCGAATCGGAGCTGTAGCTGCCAGCCTACACCACAGCCACAGCAACATGCCATCCGAGCCATGTCTGCGACCCACACACTGCTCACAACAATACCAGATGCTTAACCCACTAAGTGAGGCCAGGGATCGAACTTGCGTCCTCATGAATACTAGTCAGATTTGTTTCCGCTGAGCCATAATGGGAATTCTGAGATTGAGGTTTCTTATTGCTGATAAGAAATAATACCAGCAGGTTCTGTGTTTTTTTAATTAATTAATTAATTAATTATATTTATTGTCTTTTTGCCTTATCTAGGGCCGCACCGGCGGCATATGGAGGTTCCCAGGCTAGGGGTCTAACAGGAGCTGTAGCTGCCAGCCTTCGCCACAGCCACAGCAATGCAGGATCTGAGCTGCGTCTGCAACCTACACCACAGCTCACGGGAACGCCGGATCCTTAACCCACTGAGCAAGGTCAGGGATCGAACCCGCAACCTCATGGTTCTTAGTCGGATTCGTTAACCACTGAGTCACGACGGGAACTCCTGGTTTTGTGTTAATACTAGGTTCTGAATTAATGACATAGTCTACTCCAGAGACATATCCCAATTCAATTTATATTTAATAACATACTTTCTCTAGTTAGATGCTATGAAGAATACAAAGATAAAAAAGACACAGTTCTTGCTCTCTGGGAATTCATTACCTAGGAGAGAACAGGAAATACCCATGTAACTTCCAAATGAGAAATATAAACAACGTGCAATGGAGTATTCAAAGAGAATAAAATCCTATTTGGTTATAAGGCGAGATATGAAGGGATCGGGAATCAAGAAAGGTTTTACAGAGGAAAAGTTATTTGGCTGTCTATTAAAGAGTGAGTAGGATTTCAAAAAGCAGAGATAGGAAAGTTAGGCATTTCAGGTAGAGAAAAAGCATAAGCAAAGGCAGAGAAGGATATATTAGGGGAACACTGAGTACTCAGGTTTGGCTGAGGTGTAGTGTACATTTATTTATGAGGAAGTAATAGGAAATGAGACTGGAAAGTTTGATTGAGGCCAATTTGTGAAGGGCCTAAATGCCAGATTGAAGCATTTGAATTTTATTCAGTAAACAACTTTTTTTTTTTTTTGCTTTTGCTTTTTAGGACAGAACCTGCAGCACGTGGAAGTTCCCAGATTAGGGGACGAATCAGAACCACACAGCTGCCAGTCTACATCACAGCCACAGCAATGCAGGACATGAGCTGCATCTGCAAACTATACTGCAGTTCATGGCAACGCCGGATCCCTGACTCAGTGCATCCTCATGGATACTAGTTGGATTCATTTCTACTGCGCCACAATGGGAACTCCAAGCAATGGGTTTTGAAGCATCACAGGAACAGACAGGAACTCAACTGTGTTAATCTAGTTGTGGTCTATAGACTATGGCAAAAATATCAGTTAAAAGCTATTAAAATAATCTAAACAAAAGTAACAAGGACATGAACCAGAGTGGTGGCAGTGAAGTAAAAAATAAAAGATTCTAGAAACACTGGAAAGATGGCTTTTTCAGAATTTGACATTTGATTGAATGTGGGGGAATGTGAGAGAGGAAGGAATCAAAGGCAATTCTAGGATTTCATGCCTTGATAACCAAGGGAATACATAATGGTACCATTAAAAAACAAGAGTACGAACTGAGTTTGAGCACAGGGGGAATATTATGAACTTCATACTGGACAAGCTGAATATGAGATGCCAACTGGAGCTCTGAAGACAGGCTAGAGGTTTCCACAAGTGGTGTACAGATGCGCAAATGAACAGCAAAGCTTAAAGAAGAAAAGAAGAGGGCCAAGGACAAGCCCCTGACAAAAGCTTTTGGGAGGGGGGGCAGAGAAAAAAGCAAAAGCTAGCAAGAGAGAAAAGGATAAAGTCCAAAGGTCAAGATGAAAATATTTACATTTTTTTTAAGGATGGCAGTTTTCAAATTATACAGGAGTTAAAAAGGCCTAAAAAAAAAATTGCTCAGTTTCCTCTGGAAATCTTTTTCTTTTTTTGTCTTTTTGCTTTATCTAGGGCCTCACCTGCGGCATATGGAGGTTCCCAGGCCAAGGGTCTAACAGGAGCTGTAGCTGCCGGCCTTCGCCACAGCCACAACAACGCGGCTCGGATGCGAGCCGCGTCTGCAACCTACACCACAGCTCACGGCAACGCTGGATCCTTAACCCACTGACCAAGGCCAGGGATTGAACCCGCAACCTCTTGGTTGCTAGTCAGATTCATTAACCACCGAGCCAGGACGGGAACTCTGGGACAGGTTTAATTAACAGAGAAAGCTGGTGTAAGTTACTCTCTTAAGAAATTTGATAGTAAAGGAAAGAAACATATGGGGTGATAGCATGAGGAGGGAAATAAAAAATGTTTATATAATAAGGCAACTTAAAAAAATATCTTAAAGAAGTATGCACTAGTTGTGAACAAATCATTTCACCTCCTCTCCCCATCTTTCCCTGAAGTTGCACAATTCCTAGATCTCTATTCCTTACTAAGCATAGTAGAAAAACAGACCCCAATAAACATGGTATGTGGGCTTCCAGGTGAGGGTTGTTTTTGTTTTTGTTTTTGTTTTTTTGTCTTTTCTAGGGCCGCACATGCGGCATATGGAGGTTCCCAGGCTAGGGGTCTAATCGGAGCTACAGCTGCCGGCCTATGCCACAGCCACAGCAACGCGGGATCCAAGCCACAGCTCACAGCAATGCCGGATCCTTCACCCACTGAGCGAGGCCAGGGATCGAACACGCAACCTCTTGGTTCCTAGTCGGATTCATTAACCCTTGCCACAACGGGAACTCCATAGGGTTGTTTACTGAGGTATAATTGACATACAACATTATATTAGTTTCAAGTGTACAACATAATGATTGGATATCTGAATATATTACAAAATGTTCATTACCACAATATACCTAGTAACATCCATCATAATATATATACAGGTACAGAATTTTTTTGTGCGTGTGTGTGTCATTTCTAGGGCCGCACCCACGGCGTATGGAAGTTCCCAGGTTAGGGGTCTAATCCAAGCTGTAGCCGCCAGCCGACGCCACAGACACAGCAACCTGCGATCTGAGCCACATTTGCGACCTACACCACAGCTCACAGCCATGCCAGATCCTTAACCCACTGAGCGAGGCCAGGGATTGAACCTTCAACCTTGTGGTTCCTAGTCAGATTCGTTAATCACTGAGCCACGATGGGAACTCCTACAATGCAGTATTAGTAATTTTGTGTCTTCTTTTAAATTATAGTTGATTTACAATGTTGTTCCAACCTCTGCCATACAGCAAAGTGACCCAGTCATATATATATGGATACACATTATTTTTCTCATATTATCTTCCATCATGTTCTATCCCAAGAGACTGGATATAGTCCCCTGTGCTATACAATAGGATCCCATTGCTTATCCATTCTAAATGGAATAATTTGCATCTACTAACTCCAAATTCTCAGTCCATCCCACTTCCCCACCACCACCAGCAACCACAAGTCTACAATACAGTATTATTATTACTATTATTATTACTATTATTATTATTATTATTATTATCTTTTTAGGGCTGCACCCATGGCATACCGATGGTCCCAGGCTAGGGGTTGAATTGGAGCTGAAGCCACAGGCCTACGCGATAGCCACAGCAACAATGGATCTGAGCCATGTAAGCAACATACACCACAGCTCACAGAAGTGCCAGATCCTTAACCCACTGAGTGAGGCCAGGGATGGAACCTGAGTCCTCATGGATGCTAGTCGGGCTTGTTAACTGCTGAGCCATGACAGGAACTCCTACGATATAGTATTATTAACTGTAGCTGCCATGCTTTGCATTTCATCCCCATGACTTATTTATTTTACCATTGGAAGTTTATACCTTTTGACTCCCTTCACCCATTTTACCATCTCTCACCCCTGGCAACCACCACTCTACTCAGATGAAGTATTTAATAATTAAAGCTAAACTAAAAACAAGCACCCTTGTAAAGCTAACTAGAGATAAGACTCTAGATTTGGCTCAGTTTGGCTCCCCCATCTAGTAGCTGTATGTCTGAGGGCAAGTTACTTAATTAAAATAAGGGAACATATCTTTTTTTTTTAAAAGTCTGCTAGAGTCCCTTTTCACTCTAAAATTTTTGAGTCCTGTTCTGAACCCTTTAAAGTGAAGATCAGATAAGATACCATGTGTTAAGAGAAGCAGGACAACACATCAGAAAGAGTACATACTTTATTTTTCTTGCCGCATGTGGAAGTTTTCAGGCCAGGGATCGAACCCACACCACAGCAATGCCAACTCCAAGGTCCTTAACCCACTGAGACACTGGGGAACTCCCAAGAGTACATACTTTAGATCAGACAGACCTGGGTACAAAACCTGACTCTATTTACAAAATCTATGACTGCAGGCAAATTACTTAACCCTCTGAGCCTGACTTAATCCAACCTGAGTCACAGAGTTATTGTGAGAATTAAATGAAATAACCTAACCTTAAATAAATCCTTTCTGGAACAGGTGACAGATGAAACCTATAAATATTACTGAAATAACTACGTAAAAGGACCTAGTCCGTTACAGGTGCTCAATAAATAACAAAAAAGTCACTTTGAAGTCTAAGATCTTATTTACCTACGACTTGGAGGCATACATAAAGTTGGTTTCAAATTCCACACCCCTTTTCAAACCTTTATTTGCCTCAGAAATAACATTCCCAGAGTTCCTGTCATGGCTGAGCGGTAACAACCCAACTAGTATCTATGAAGATTTGGGTTCAATCCCTGTTCTTGATCAGTGGGTTAAGTATCCGGTGTTGTCGTGAGCTGTGGAGTGGGCCAAAGACGCAGCTCATATCTGGCCTTGCTGTGGCTGTGGTGTAGGCCGGCAGCTGCAACTCTGATTCAACCCCTAGCCTGGGAACTTCCATATGCTGTGGGTTCAGCCCTAAAAAGCACAACAAAACCAAAAAAAATCCCCTAAGGGAAAATGTCAAAGATAAAAGGGAAGTTTACAGAATGGAGATGACAGTAGTGATTAAAAGGACAAAGAGGTTATTAGGAAATTTGAGTCTTTAATGTCTTAAATGTTTATCAGACAAGAGGTTAAAGAAAAGAAGTGCAACCAGCTCCCTGTCTCTGACTGGCAACTGAATGCTGAGGGCGCTTGCCTCCCTGAAAGCAAACACCACCACTTGGTTTCCCAACGGCACTGGGGTTGGTGAGGGTAGGGAAAGGAGCAGGTAGAGACTTAGTCCTTTGCTATTTCTTACTGCATTTGCCCTTTTTCTCCCTTGCATCACACAAGTGTTTGTACCCTGTTTTCAGGACGGTAGTTTACAAGATTTTTTTCTTCCTTTGACGCAGGAACTGAGAAGAATCAGAAGGCACGTTTTTATAAGAATATTAGGTGAAAGGTCATAAACAAGTCTGTCCAGGAGGACTCCATTTCAGAACATGCCTTGGCTACAGGCCCGGTAGGCAGCTGCTGCCGCCAAAGTGAAGTAGTTTTTTGGCATTAAGGGAACGCAGGCATAGCACAGAGCAAACAAGTGGTCTGCACAGAGTTCCGCAAAATGGGAAAGAAAGAAACTGGAGCCCAAAAGAGGAACTTAGAGCAAGAGAGAATGGTATTAATATTTTTTAAAAATTTAAAGTCAGTACTTCATAGTTGTGCTGAAATAAATACCAGCATTCCCTCTTCTCTAAGATGTCCCAAGTCAACACCACCATGGTCTATCACACTCACCTCTCCTCCCATTTCCTCAAAATTTATGTAGTTACACATTACATACTATTTAACAATATTGATTGGTTCATGTATTTCTTTGTAAACATTTTGATATTTCGTATTATGTACGCTTTCATACTACAAACTAAAAATTCTCACAGAAGCCACAATTCATATTCTTAAAATTACTGAGAGTCCCACATTTCCTACTCTAGATAATTCAGTCAGTATTTCTGACCATTGAAAAACAACTCAGACCTTATCTGTTAACTTTCTTGAACAGGGTGCCACCTCAAATCCACACACCCTAAGGATCAACATGTTTTCCTTTTGTTCCTGGGGTGGTGGTGGTGTTGGGGTTGGTGGTTTACGTAGAGAGAGAGAGAGAGAGAGAGAGAGAGAGAGAGAGGGAGAGAGAGAGGGAGAGAGAGGGAGTTGCCAGCAGTCTTAATGCCTGATTCCTGAGCGTGCTTAATAGTGGGGCTGAGTTGTAATTTGCTAGCCTTAGGGTGTCAACCCAGTTATGGTGTGTGAGGAAAGATGAAGGATACAGTGTGTGAGGAAAGATGAAGGATCCTTAAGAGCAATGAAGAGTCTTCTTTTTGCTGAGAGGGTAGGATTTCTGTATATCCTAATGCTTATTTTACTTCCCCATCTCAATCTTGGGAACACTGTCTTCCTCTTTCTAGCTCAAGAAATGAAGTAATAATCTCCGATGCCCCACCATAGCCATGGGAGGGGCTCAGGAATCAAAGCAAAGGGAGAAGAGTCCGTGTGTCTAGGCACACGCGCTCGTCATTGCATTTTTGAGAAATTTCTCAGGAATCAGCTCCTAGGGCATCTCATGGCCAGCTAGGGAAAAACCCATCTGTCAGCAAGCCAAATGACAACACAGGATGAAGAGTCAGGTTCTCTTTCAGCTTTAACATATAGAGTGCTAGTGACCCTTCGGTTTTCTCTTTGCTTTCTTAGCAATTTCTGAACAACTTAGAAATAAAAAATAAAAAACCTTTCTAAACATGGGAAATGCTTCCTTCAAACAGGACACTTTGGTTACAGACAAGAGCTTTACTGCTTTTAACTAATTTGGCTGTGAGGAGGGTGAGCAGCCGATTTAGGGATGTACCTTTGATTTAGTAAACAGGAGAGGGAACGAGGACAAGAAAAAGTTAAAGTTATTAAGGAAAAAAGCGAAGAGTGAAGCATTCCCCTCCTCTTCCTGAAGAAGTAGGGAGGGAGGGAAGGAGGGATAGCCAGGGCCGGAGAACACATTTTACTAAAGAGGTGATGAGGTAACTGGAAGAACAGAAAGTGTTCCTCAATTTTGCAGGTGAGGGACTGAAGAGATGAGGGGATTAGCAACAGGATGTGGCCGCGCCCTTACTGCTTCCGGTCCAGAGAACTGAGAGAACTGAGTGGGGGGCGCAGAGACTGAGGGACAGCCCAGCGCCAAACCCTGAGCGGGGCGGGGGGCGGCTAGAAAGGGACGAAAAAGGCCGGACGGTTCCACATGTGCGCTTTTCTATGTGAGCAGAAGAGAGGGTAAAAATTTGTGACAACTTCTCATTTCCTTCACACAGCAGCTTTTTGTGGGGGGGGGGTTGTTTTTAATAGAGATGCGAGGCAAGAAGACAAATGGGATCTTACTGAATAATAGCAGCACTCCTTCCTCTCCGCCCCAACCCTAAAATATTCTTGGAGCTCGGGGATTGTTTTTCACACGACTTGCGATTTGTGAGCCGGGAATAAATGGGTCGCCTCTAAATTAACTGCATTGGCAAAGGCTAGGCACGAAATTCCCTCATAAGCACATTTTCCTTTTACCTCAAAACGTCGCTCCAGCCCAGAAGCATCCTCACCGGCCCTCCCAAGGCCACTTGGCCTCGGATAAATTTTAGGGTCTGCGAAAGCCCGGTTCCTTTAGGCTCGGGGGAAGCCACCCACGGCCCCAGAGCCCCCTTCTCCCAGCCGCACAGCGGGGCACAACAACCGTTTTCCCCGCCAGCAGCACACTGTGTCCACGCGCCGCTGCGGCCTCGCTGATTGGTCGGGCTCCTGGTAAACGTGGAGCGGACAGCCAATGGGAGGGCTGTGCACGAGGGCTGCACGAGCCTCCTGGCTAGCGCTCACGTGGCCCTGCCTGCCCGGCTACTATATAGAGCAGTTTACGGCTTTCGGCTGGAACTGTCCTTTCCATTCCTCTGGCGGAGCGCAGTCGGCTTTCCCGCCGAGATCCGGAGCTTTTCTCCAGCTGTTGGAGGAAAGACGGGAAAGAGCTTATTTTTCTTTTGAAGTACCTTGGCGCAACCAGTAATTTACGTCTTTTTGGGAAGCATATTATCGAACATTTAATAGAGAGTTGAAGAGTGAAATAATTTTAATTCATTGCAAAGGGTCCTTTGATCTGGGGTTTTGTTTTTCGCCCCTGTTTCTAACTCTTAAGCCAACCGAGCCCAATCATGGTGATGTTCAAGAAGATCAAGTCTTTTGAGGTGGTCTTTAACGACCCTGAAAAGGTGTACGGCTGTGGGGAGAAGGTGGCTGGCCGGGTGATAGTGGAGGTGTGTGAAGTCACTCGAGTCAAAGCTGTCAGGATCCTAGCTTGCGGAGTGGCCAAAGTCCTGTGGATGCAGGGATCCCAGCAGTGCAAACAGACCTTGGACTACCTGCGCTATGAAGACACTCTTCTCCTGGACGACCACCCAACAGGTAAGTGACCTAGCTGTTGACTGGAGGGTGACAGCTAATTAGAGAAGAGAATTGATACGGATAAATAGAGCCTACACTAAATATTCTGAGTTGTTCAGGTGGTGTGGTTTGAATTTTGTGTTGCTTCCTTATCTTTTTTCTTTTCAATTTGCAATCCCCGCCCACCCAAAAAAGGGTGATTTGTACAATTTGTTATGCTCTGTTCCGGAGCTGATCCTGAAGGATGTTGCCTTATCTATTGAAACATTTCTCTGCATAAATTGCTTGCTCTTTGCTTGCTTTTTGTTTGAGATCATTGTAGCTTAACTGTCCTGGTTGAGCCTGTCAAGAGTACAGGGCTTTGCAACTTTTTGCCCAACGAAATACATCAGAATCTGTCATTTAGGAACAGAAGGGATGAGAATGCAGGTTCTGCAATACTCTTGCATGCTGCCTAAGAATTTCTTATCACACAGATGCATTTTAAGTGTAACAGGAAACCTAATGGGTACTTGTTTATCTCTCCTTTCAGGGGAGAATGAGATGGTGATCATGAGACCTGGAAACAAATATGAATACAAGTTTGGCTTTGAGCTTCCTCAGGGGTAGGTATCAGCTAAATGCATCTGAGGATTTAGCTATCTCTAAAAATCTTCCCCTCCTTTGATCACTTACTGTTCTTGGAGAGCATTTTTAAATTAGTTTCCTTTTTCTTTATAAAGGCCTCTGGGAACATCTTTCAAAGGAAAATATGGGTGTGTAGACTACTGGGTGAAGGCTTTTCTTGATCGCCCCAGCCAGCCAACTCAAGAGACAAAAAAACACTTTGAAGTGATGGATCTAGTGGATGTCAATACCCCTGATTTAATGGTAAGTTTCATTCTAAGCTTCTGTTCTTTTGGGGCTCAGGGATGATAAGTCAAATGTCTAGGGCATTAAAAGTGAAGCCCCTTGGTGAGTCAAGTCCTAAATCGTCAAAATGGGAGGGAAGGCTACCTACTCTAAGTGAGTAGTGTAAAGAAGCAGAGAAAGGATATCTAGAAATTCTCAAAACACCTTTTCCCACTTCATTCTACATAGGCACCTGTGTCTGCTAAAAAGGAGAAGAAAGTTTCATGCATGTTCATTCCTGATGGGCGGGTGTCCGTCTCTGCTCGAATTGACAGAAAAGGATTCTGTGAAGGTAAAAATCTAGTGCTTAAAGTGGGAGACTGTTAAAACAGGAACTGTGGGTTTGGGGTGAGGGCCATAGATAGGGACAAAAGAAAAGTCATTGATTGTACTGAGCATCAGTTTTCATCTTTCTCATTGTTAGGTGATGAGATTAACATCCATGCTGATTTTGAGAATACATGTTCCCGCATTGTGGTCCCCAAAGCTGCCATTGTGGCCCGCCACACTTACCTTGCCAATGGCCAAACCAAAGTACTGACACAGAAGTTGTCATCAGTCAGAGGCAATCATATTATCTCAGGAACCTGTGCATCATGGCGTGGCAAGAGCCTTCGGGTACAGAAGATCAGGCCTTCTATCTTGGGCTGCAACATCCTCCGAGTTGAATACTCCTTACTGGTGAGCGGGTAGGGTTGGAGAGAGAAACTGTTCCTCTGTCAAAACGGTAGCAATGTTTTCTCCAGATCTCTAGCCTAACAAACTGCCATCTTCCTTTTTAGATCTATGTTAGTGTCCCTGGCTCCAAGAAAGTCATTCTTGACTTACCCCTGGTAATAGGCAGCAGATCAGGCCTCAGCAGCCGGACGTCCAGCATGGCCAGCAGAACCAGCTCCGAGATGAGTTGGGTAGATCTAAACATCCCTGATACCCCCGAAGGTGAGCCAGACCTAATGTCTTTTCTTCCCTTCTGGCCTGCTTGGGTTTGTAAAACTGTCATGGTCAGGCATTTCCTGGCCAGGCTTCTTATCCCCATATTTTGTCTCTCTAGCTCCTCCGTGCTATATGGATATCATTCCTGAAGATCACCGATTGGAGAGCCCCACCACTCCTCTGCTAGATGACACAGATGGTTCTCAAGACAGCCCTATTTTTATGTATGCTCCCGAGTTTAAGTTCATGCCACCACCTACTTACAGTGAGGTGAGAATTGTCATTTTGCCACTGCATTTGTCCTCAGCCTTCACTGGGAAGTTGACTTGGAGGGATTACTAAACTGAGTTGTTCTCTTAGTTCTTGCCCAAACTAAAATATTCTTTTCTTTCTTCCTCCCAGGTGGATCCCTGCATCCTCAACAACAATGTGCAGTGAGCATATAGAAGAAAAGAAGCAGCTGTACCTACTTCTTTCTTCTCACCTCTCTTTCTGGACTTACTTTTTAAGAGACTCAACAGTCTCTGCAGTGGGGTACAGATCCACCCCAGCCTCTGACTCCCTGGTGTAGGAGATGATCAACAAGTAATCTCCTGGGCCTTAAAGAGTGCACACTCATCCTCAGCCAGTGAAATGTTGTGATATGGATTTTTTTTTTGCTGGATGGGTTTAAAAACACTAGATAAATTTAGGCCCATTCCATTTTCTCAGATCTTTTTGAGAATTGAGGCGTTTTAAATAAGGGGTAGAAATGATCTCCTGGCATGATCTTCCCAAGGTTTTATGGAGGCGATTTCAGATTGTTATAACAATAGATCTTGAACTCTGCCAGGTGGAGGAAAGCCAATTTAGCAAACTAGAATGAAAAGTAAAAAAATCATGGCCAAAACTTTGGGAAAAGGACATTCTTAAAATCATTGTTTCCCTTTGTTTATACACTTACAGAAAAAAGAAAACAAGGAAAAACCCTCCAGAGCTTATTTTGTTTAGACTTTGGAGTGAGCTTCCCATGTGAATTAAAAGGAAGAAGCTCTAAGGTTGTCTTTATTTAGAAAGTGCTTTAATCTGGCGTAAAGCAGTAGTAACTGTGCCCCACCAAAGGTCTTAAAAAGCCATTTTTAGAGCCTATTGCACTGTGTTCTCCTGTTGGCAAACATTTTCATGTGGGAGAATGTGTTTTTCTTTTCATATGACTCCTTGGAGTTGATTCTGAGGTGATGTTCTTAGCACTTTAGTTTGTGTCAATTTTTTTCCCCTCTATCTCAGGTGTAAGCCAAAATTGGTCTACTGTGTCTCCGGGGCAAGCACAATGACAAAAAAAAAAGTGTTTTCATTACTTTTGAGACTTTGTCCCAGTGTATGGAATTCTGCAGTTCTGACACTCTAATTATGAAAAGGGTTGCTGCTATCAGCCTTGCCTACTGTGACTTCTCCAAAGCCAAGGAGGAAGTCTTGATCAAAATGCCCAACCTGTGATCAGAGCGTCCAGATGGTGCCATGACAAACTAAAAGGCAGGTCTTCACAAAAGCCCCTAGGGCTCCCTTCTGCCACAGTGTTAGACAGGGATGTTGATAGCCCCTCTCTCACTGCAGCCGCTAGCACTTGGTCAGTCACCCTCAGCCTTAGCACTTTGTTCGCTGTCCTGTGTCAGAGCACTGAGCTCTACCTTCTCCTGAGAAAGTATGTGGGCTAAAGGTGGTTTCATATTTTTTGTTTTTTAATTGTATATCTTTTTGTATGACAAAAACGATATTTTGTACTTAACCAGATATATTTTTCACCCCAGGTGGGAGTATTCTTTGTAAAAAAATAAATAAATAAATAAAAATAAAGTTTTTTTTAATGGAAAAAATGTTGGTTTTCTTGTCTGTGAAATGGTGTTAGAGAAATTATTAGAAAGAAAATTTGCCTAAAGGAGCTCTCTCCCTAATTCACAACCCACATTGTTGTAAACCCTGTAGAGAGAACGTTTCCTACTGACCCTCATAAGTCGGAGTAGGGGTTGGAGGGGTGAAGAGGGAAGGCATTTTAGCTACATTGTTTTTTTTCCAATTCACTAAAGAACTGTAGTGGGATCTTCTGGTAGTCTAAGCTAGTTTTCTACATCTATAGCTAGTCATTATTAAATTCCTTCAGTTTTGGTATGCATGAGCCTTTTTTTTGTTGTTGTTTTTTTAAAATGAGCTCTTGGAATATAGGGAAATGAAGTTTGTGAGGGGATTTGGAAGGAAAAGGTTATGGTTCTCTAAAATTTGGTTTCATCATAGAGTTTCTTCCCAGTATAAACCTGGTTTATATGCAAGAAGACGTAATATAGGACTTAAGGATTTAGAGTAATGAATATCAAGTTATTTGAAAGTTGCTACCATTTTTTATCTCTTGTTGGTCCTCACACAGTTCCTATCCAAGCACATGATAGTAACTCAGTAAATGCTGAATATTCAACTCCACCCTCATCCTTTGAGATATACCTCTGCAGTTTCTGTTACTCCTTTGCAGGGTAATAACAATAGACTTGATTCCACAATTCCACCCCTGACTGATGATTTTTTATTATTCCTAAAGGAGTGACTAGGATGAGAAACCCTGAGATGGCAGAGGTCAACATACTTTCTGATTTCTGGCTCAATTAAGCCTTTGCAGACAAATTTAGTCCAAGCCTTTATTTGGGGGCTGGTGTTCCTGTGAACCTCCACATAGTAATTCCAAACCTCAGACTCCTGGAAATTCTTAAAATCAATGTCAATTGAATAGAAAGCAAGGTGAAAAGATTCTTTTCCATTTCAGTCTTCGTTTGTCTGTGTCTGTCTTATTCTCAGTAATTCTTTTGCTCTCTTCTGGCTCTGTTTGTCTTTACTGATGTGTCAGTCTCTAGCTCTGTTGTGGTGGTGACTGTCACCTTTATTCTTAACCTTTGCCGCCTCTTTTTTCTACCTGTTTAAGAATGTAGCGCCTCCTCTTTTGAATTGTGATCGGGGAAACTAGGTCAAAGTTGATGGAAAGTTTTTTCTGGAGCTTGTTTTCTAGGGACTGGAGGGGTGGGGCAAGGATAAGAGCAGGCCAGAGGGCAGGACAAAGAGATGGAGAGACCATGGAGCACAAAAGCTTGGTTGTTTGTGTACACAGCCTGGCTACTGATATGTGATATAAGAAGGGGATGAAGGAGAGAGTGTAGATAACTTACACCCAAGGTCTGAGAGAGATTTGGTCCTTGAAGGGCCAGATCTTATGCACCCTCTCCTAGTACTGTAATAGCTCAAATCCAGCTCTATCCAACAGAACTTTCTCTGATGATGGAAATATTCTATATTTGCACTAATACCATAGCCACCCTCCTCATGTGACTAGTGATCTCTGAAATATGGCTACTCTTACTGATGAACTGTATTTTTATTTTTGTTTAAATTTAAATTTAGCTCCATGTGACTAGTGGCTATCATACTGAAAAGCACAGTAAAATCTGAGGAAGGAAGTAAGCAGCTATAGCAGAGGAAATGCTTCCCTCCCTCAGAGGACAAAAGTCTCCACTAGACTTCCTTTTGCCTTCTGTACACAACCTCTAGCTTGCCCCAGAACTTTTTCTGCACATAGGCTTGCTTAAGTACTCTTCTTTGGGTTCTGGCCCAGCTTCTTCTCCACTTAAGTGTGTGGATATTTTGGGTCTTCCTTTCCCATGCTCTTCTCATATGCCTTTGAGTTTTTAAAGAGCTATAACTTACATGTACAGCCATTAGAGGAGATCCAGTTCTTAGTGTCATTTATTTATTAGGTCCAATCTCGTAGAGGGAGATCTGAGAGAAGACAGCAAGAAAACTACCTAAAGAGAGAGAAGAGGAGTACTCATTGTGGCTGAGATTACAAACCTGACTAGCATCCATGAGGATCAGGTTCGGTCCCTGGCCTCACTCAGTGGGTTAAGGATCTGGCATTGCTGTGAGTTGTGATGTAGTTTGCAGAGACGGCTCAGATCCCATGCTGCTATGGCTGTGGTGTAGGCTGGCAGCTGTAGCTCCAATTTGACTCCTAGCCTTGGAACTTCCATATGCTATGGGTGCAGTCCTAGAAAAGCAAAAAATAAAAATAAAGAAAGAGAGAGAAAGGAGTTAGAGAAAGTAAAATTAACAAGGAAAGAACAGGTATGTCCATAGCCAGGGTCCTTGCCAACCTTGATAACTCTGAACATACTAGAAATATAAGGGTGTAACTTGGGTTGAGGTACTGGGAGGGAAAAGTGTGAAGAGAAGCCCTGACCAGGAGTTCCCTGGTGGCCTAGTGGTTAAGGATCTGGCATTTTCACTGCTGTGGTTCAGGTCACTGCTGTGGCTCGGGTTGAATCCCTGGCCTGGGAACTTATGCATGCCACAGGCCATGACCTGACCAAGCCACCTGGTCAACAAAAAACAATCACATTCAAGTTGAAGGTTATGAAGTGGGGTGAAGGAGTCACTTTTGCCCAGTTCTTTCAATAGCATACAGACCCGTCCCTAGTATTCTTTCCTTGGACTAGCTCTAAGTGATGGAATGTATTAGACGGATAAGGAAAATATTTTACTGACCCTCTGATGGCCCAACCCCTGTCCCAAGCATCCTGACCCCAATAGTTCTGGACTGGAAAAGAAGAAACTTTTGTCCCATTCTCTGTTCTGACCCTACATCTACCTCCATTTCCTAAGCTGTAAAAAAAAACTCTTCAGAGATGACTGCAGGTCCAGGGCTACAGGCCAGATAAAGGTAAGTCTACACCCTAGAAAAAAATCCAGCAATCAACCTTCCTATACTATTAGGGAGAGAGTGTAGTGTGGTAATAAGCACATGTACACTGGAGCCTAACTATCTAAATTCAAATCCCACTTCCACCACTTAACAAGCTGTATGATCTTGGGCAACTTGTTTAACCTCTCTGTGCTACAGTTTGTTTATCTGTAAAATGGGAAATAATAATACACCTGCTTCAGAAGATTGTTGTGAGGATTTTAAAAATACATGTGAAGTGTTAGAACAAAGCAAACACATTCTTTTTTTTTTTTTTTGTCTTTTTGCCTTTATGTAGAGCCGTACCCGTGGCATATGGAGGTTCCCAGGCTAGGGGTCTAACAGGAGCTGCAGCTGCTGGCCTTTGCCACAGCCACAGCAACGCGGGATCCGAGCTGCGTCTGCAACCTACCCCACAGCTCACGGGAACGCCGGATCCTTAACCCACTGAGCAAGGCCAGGGATCGAACCCGCAACCTCATGGTTCTTAGTCGGATTCGTTAAACACTGAGCCACGAAGGGAACTCCAAAGCAAATACATTCTTATCATCTAAAATAAAAGAAGAGGCTGGAGTTCTCTTGTGGTGCAGTAGGATAAGGTTCCAGCGTTGTCACTGTAGCAGCTTGGGTCGCTGCTGTGGCACAGGTTCTAAACCTGGCCTGGGAACTTCTACCTACCACAGGCATGGACAAAAATAAAATAAAATAAAAGAGGCAAATTCACCACCACCTTTATTAGTTTCACTCCCAGACATGTCCTCAAAATTGTTCTTCCTCTCTGACCTATCATGAGTGATGTCATTCTCTCTTTGCTCCTCTTGATTCCCTTCCTGTGTTGGGGGAACAGAACAGTCTGAGAAGAGATCAGTGTATGGAAGCTGACTCAACTTCGAGTTAATTTTGTAGTAAGAGAGAGGTGACCCACTATGGGGTCAGGCCAGGCCCTCTGCACACCCCCGTGGTGTGGCTCTAGGAGCACTAGTGTTTTCTTTCATACTCACGGGGTGTGTCACAGGCCTCTGGAGTAACTGCCTCACTTACTGAAAATTAATTAACTGAGCTTTCTTAACTGTTCAGTGTACAACTCCAGGGGAAATCTTCCCCCTATTTAGAGTGATAAACTGAGAAACCAAGAGTGCTGAATATACCAAGTAACAGTATAAAGCACGTGCCCATGGCATGTGGAATTTTCTGGGCCAGTAATGGAACCCATGCCACAGCTGTGACATCAAGGGATCTTTAACCCACTGAGCCTCTGGGGAACTATTAAAGTTCTTATTCAAAGGTATGGTGGAGTTCCCGCTTTGGCGCAATAGGATCGGGGTCTCTGCAGTGCTGGGACCCAGGTTCCATTCCTGGCCCAGCACAGTGGGTTGAGGATCTGGCATGGGTCACAACTGCAGCTGAGATCTGATCCCTGGCCTGGGAACTCCATACGCCATGAGCCTGCCAAAAAAAAAAAAAAGGTATTGAATATTGTTTGATTTATTTCCATGAGGTAGACTAGACTGAGTAGCACAAAAGCCAGCCGAGGAGAGCCCTACTGATTAGGCTCAGTTTAGCCTATTTAGGTTATTCCTGTCTTTGTCTTGAACTTTCCCTTGGTGTGACCCTGCTGTACTCTTTATGGAAACTGTTATGTAAGGAGAAAAAAATGAAGGAACTAGGAAGGCTGGGATGTTTCTGACTACCAATTTATTGCTCATCTCCAGGCAATGGAGTGATGTGAGAAGGAAGAAGAAAGGCAGAACATGGGGACATAATTGTGAATCCCATAGGCCTGAGTCCTGGGGTGTCAAGCAAGTTTTATTCTCCCTCCTTGTTGGGTGATGGAGCTGCTGACCACCTCTCCAAGTCAATCAAATGGTCGGTAAACAGGTTCTTGGAAATGTCTGGCTGGGAACCTAGCTTGGATATTTTTAACCTCCTGGACAGATGGACAGAGGAAGGATTTCAGTTATGAGGCCGCTGTGTGTGTGTGTTGGGGGGGGTGTTTAGGGGCGTGAGAACTGTGTTTCCCTTATACGGTTCTATGGCTAAAGACTCCTCCCTCTCCAGTTCACCTGTCTCAGTTCTGACTTCTTCCATCTGTTCAGGCTCATAGCTTCCTTCCTTTGTCCGCTGTTCTCCCATTTCTCTCTGTTCCTGGTCTTTCATGCTTGTCTCACCTTCCAACTCAGAGGAATGTTTGTTTTCTATTCCAGACCCTAAGGTGTTTTTAGCTCCATATCCCTGAAGTTCAGGGCAAAGGTGGTTGGGCAGTAACCAATGGCTCCTTTGCTCTTCTGGAGAAAGGTGTAGCCTGCCATCAGTACCCCACAGCGTCTCTTCAGTTCTGCCTCTCCAAGCTGTCCTGCAGGAGTGCTCCATGCTCATGAACTTCACTGCTCCCAACTCTCAGAAACAGAATTTGAGATCTCGGAAGCCCATATTTGCCCTCATATAACTTTGGAAAGTAGAAGAAATGTTGGTAGAGGTCAGAGGCAGTAAACCTGGGGTCCATAGGTGGAATCAGCTTGCAGACAGTTACAGACTTGTACAGTTTCTTCCTAAATATTTGAATTGGTTGTAAACATTAAAAAAAACAGATTTCACCAAAATATTTGTTCTGGCTTCCTCTAAGAAGCAACCATATTTGGTAATACTGAGCCCACATTCCCTCATGGCTCCTGCTGGAACTAAGGGGTCAGGCAGACTCCTGTTTGCCAGCTCTCACCAATCCCTGCTGCATTACACTCACCTGCTTCACTCCTTTATACCCCTGACTCTTGTCTGGTGTCAAGGTTTATCTTAGGTTGTCACCTCTGCTCCAAGTAGAGCTTCTCAAATATTTCCTCTGAAGGACCCCTAAGATTAGGGAACTAATTTTCCCCCAGGCCTTCTGGAAGAGTGCAAAGTAGCCTGCCACACGCCAGAAATGTGTTTGTAGTACATGTATTATGATTAAAAAGTGCAAATTTTGATTTAGACTGCATAATATATTTATGCAGCTTTAATATAAAAATAATTTATCTTCCCACACCAAATCTTCTTCCCTTTTTTTTTTTTTTGCTCATGTCTGAGGGATAGAACGCACCCCACAGCAGTGATCCAAGCCACAGCAGTGACAACTCTGGATCCTTAACCACTAGGCCACCAGGGAACTCCCCCCCACCAAATATTAAAAGTAAAATTTGGAGTTCCCATCGTGGCACAGTGGAAACAAATCCGACTAGTATCCATGAGGATGTGGGTCAAATCCCCGGCTTCGCTCAGTGCGTAAGGGATCGGGCGTTGCCCTGAGCTGTGGTGTAGGTCACAGATGTGCCTCGGATCCGGAGTTACTATGGCTGTGGCATAGGCTGGCAGCTGTAGCTCTGATTCCCCCTAGCCTGGGAACTTCCATATGCCGAGGGTGTGGCCCTAAAATGCAAAAAAAAAAGGGAAAGTTGACACTATGGAAAATGTGCCATGTGCGTCTGTGGCTCCAAATATTCCTCATCCCTTTACCCACTGATAACCTAGTTTAAATAGCACAATGCTAAAGAATGAGGCAGAGAGAGACATGGAAAAAAAGACATGGGGAGAAGAGTCAGAAAAGGAAAGGAATCTGAAAGACAATAAGAGTTAAGTCTGAGTGACAAGCACTCTTTTGGGCTCTTGGCCACCCCTCCTGACCTGGCCCAGTCCAGCTCCTGAGACGTTTGTAGACATCTCTGATATCTCCGGACAGGTGTTAGACTGGTGGACCAGGATGAAAAGAAAATCTCAAAACAGGAGGCAGGCCAAGTAAGGGAGAGGTTAGGGGCCAAGAGCAGCCAAGTATGGTCAGAGAGGAAAGACTGTCTAGGGGCCAAGAGAGAGGCTTGGAGACAGGAAGCAGAGGGCTGAGAAAAGGACTGGTCAGCAGTTGTCCTTTCTCTCACTGAGCGCATCTTTTTTTTTCTTTTCTTCTTCTTCTTCTTTTTTTTTTGTCTTTTTAGGGCCACACCCATAGCATATGAAAGTCCCCAGGCTAGGAATCAAATGGGAGCTGCAGCTGCTGGCCTTCACCACAGCCACAGCAACACCAGATCCTTAACCCACTGAGTGAGGCTTGGCATCCAACCCCATCCTCATGGATGCTAGTCGAGTTCATTACCACTGAGCCATAATGGGAACTCCAAGCCCTTCTTCGTTTCGCTTCCTCTTACCCCACCCCCACCCCTAGTCTGAGAAAAGATAAAGAGTAAATTTGGCCTCCTTAGATGAGGGAACTCCGCCCCACGATGGCTATATCTCTGGCCATAGCAGAGCATAAGGAGAATGAGGACCAGGGCTTCTTTCTCTGTCCACATGGGATTTCATCTGTTCTCTCCAAGGTATGAAATACCCCAGGTCTGTGTCTCTGACTTAGGTGAGTTTGTTACCCACACCCCTACTGGTAAGTTAAAGACAGGTCCAACCTCCCTCCTATTCCAGTACTAGCAATGCTGCCTTGAATGTAATAGAGAATGTTAAAGACAGGATTTGGATATTGCCACTTGTCCATTTTACACCAAGGGAAATAGAATTACAGGATACGGAAGATTTGGGGAGAGGCAGGGGTTCACATTTTGGGAACCCCAGCCCACAGCTGAGGCTCTCAGGGAGAGGGGAGCTTTGAGAATGGAGAAAGGTCCCAGAGTTAGAAGTCAGGAGGGAGGTGAGCACAGCCTCTCCCTGCATCGGTCAGGACTGGGTCTTAGAAATCCCTGTATTCCTTCCCCCAAAGTCTAATCACACTTAGCACCTCAGGTCCTGCAGTTAAGGTTGGATCACTGTCTTCCCACTGACTCCCATTAGGGTTGCAGGGGGAACCTCCCTTCCCTTCAAAATACAAAAGGGCAAATTAAGTACGGTTGGAAATAAGGCAAAGATTTTCTAAGACGATACTAGGAAACTAGAGCTTCATTATTTCCAGCTTTCCGGTCCCAAATGACCTTGGGGAAAAAGTGAGCCTCAGTAGGGGAAAGTTCAGTGGAGAAGAGGTCACCACTGGTCCGGCCAGATTAACTGAGCTATTTCTCTTCTCTGTCCTCTGGCCAGACATGCTGCGTGAGGGGAGATAGAGAGGACCTGCCTTGTAGGCCCTTTCCTCAGCTGGAAATTTCTTGGTGGTCTGCTTGATTTGAGTCCTGGCTTGCTGCTTGTGACCTTGAACTCTGCTGCAAAGGTATCCCTTTCCTTGCTAGTTAATGGAATTGCTGATCTTCCTGCTACTCAGGCTGCAGCAGATTCTTGGAAAAGACTAGCTAGATGCCTGAGGTATCTTTAGCCTGCCCAGCTGAAAACAATATGGGGAAATCCTGTGGCTGGAATGAGTTCAGCAAAAGTTGGACACATCCTGATCTTTGTTCTCAGGACCATTTGGATTCTTGCAGGTGGATCAGCATCAGCTTGAAAGAATCCTAGTGGACATCTAATCAAATTTGGTTTCATACACGAGGTTTGAGGCTTGGAGACTAGACACGACTTTCCCAAGTGCACAAAGCTATGGAGTGGTAAAACCAGGACCATGAACCAGTGCTTTGCCTTGTTGAAATGGCAGCTTTTCCCTTTGGCTTAGTTCTTAAACCAGCCTAGGCCTATAAGCCACCCTTCCTTCCTTTCAAAGTTCAAACAGCAATAAAAATGAATTGAGGAAGGATTTCCCTGTTGGCCTAGAGAGTTAAGGCTCCAGTGTTGTCACTGGTGTGGTATGGATTCAATTCCTGGTCACATGCTGCAGGCGTGGCCAAAAAAAAAAAAAAAAAAAAATGAATTGAGAACAATTGCCTTCTCCTCACCAAACCATGGGTGTCCTATCCACTTAATATTTGACCCTCCAATTTTCATTGGTCTCCCCTCCTAATCTTTTAACTTCATGTTACATCTAGGTCTCCCATTCAGCTCTTCCACAAACCTCTTGAGTCCCTGCGCTTAAATTTGCAGACCCCAATCTCAAGTTTTCTTTCCAAGGTGGGAGGGGACATAGGGGAGGAAAGAATAGGATTCTTGCCTGAGAATTTACCCTGTCTGGGGCCGCAGCAATGGGCATGGAAGCAGTCTGTTCAACATAACAGGTCCTAGCAGGCACATGGTACAGGGCTGAGCAAGAAGCGTGTGGGGCTTCTCTAAATGTTGGCAAGCAGAACCACAATCTCTAACCTCTCAGGTGGTCCTCTGGAGGATTAGCAGCCAGGACCCTATTTACTGAGCCTTAAGCTTAAGCTTCAGCCTGCGCACTAGCATCTAAAACCTATGGAAAGTAGGGGAGAGGCCAGTGGAAACAGTCTAGCTAATGCCTGGAATGGTTCTGGAATCTGGGGAAGCTGCCGTGTCCCCTGTCTCTGGCTTTGTTCAGCAAGGTCACCTGCCAGAAGCAGCAGGAGGCCAGATGGGAAAGAGTCCAGGAATGGCCTGATCTTTCTGACACTTTGTCTTTGAGGCAGTGCAACGGATTACAGGTGGCCACTCTAACCTTTATTCTTTCTCCTGTTTCATGGGAAAAGGATGTGTGTACATAGAGGTGGGGGCAAAGATGTGCTCAGTTCTCCTCTACTGTCTCTTGTCTAGAATTTTCTTTGCTCCCAACTTTTAAATTCCCATGCTGACATTAAGTGGGATTTACCAGGTCCAGCAGTGCACCCCACAAAGATACAGACAGTTAACCAGATTAGGTCTGGTATGTGTGTATATGCAGGGGAGAAAGACAAAAGGAAAATTTTCAGTCTCTTTAATCTTTATTTCTTGCTGATTTCTCCCTGGCCACAATCAGAGGCTATAGTGTGACTATGGGAAACCTCAGTGTCAGGTCCCCTGGCCCTTCCCCTACTCCACGCACACAATACCACGGAGAACTAGAAAAGGAAATATCAATCATCAGAAATTGCTCAATAACTCTGGAATGTTCTGTTCCTATTCCTGTTTCCTTCTCTGTTCTCTTGGCTGCTTTAAACGTGTAACACCTACTACCACACCCAAATCAGGCTTTTAAGGTGCTTTCCCTCGGTGGAGTCACAGCCCCTATTCATTCTTTGCAATGGGTCAGAAATCTCTAATATTAGGTTGCCTGTCTCTAACATTTGATGTTGTAGGGAATTCAGTCTGCCTGCCTGAATATGGTTGAGGAATTTCTTGAAGATTCTCCCACATCCTCTCTATGGCTTTCAAATGTTTAGTAAGGTCGCTATGACAGCATCTCAGCTATCTGTGCCTGCTTCCTTATCCAGTCCCTGTTCTGGGCACGCAGCTCGCCCGTGACTGTTGCATGTCAAGTGGCTGGAACCAATCAATTCATCCAGGGCTTCCTCAGAAGCCAATCAGAGCCTAGGGAAGTGACTTCACCCAAGGGAGAACTGTGTGGGCGAGAAAGCACCTCTCAGAGCTGAGTGTCCCTAGTCACTCCCTTCTTTGCACCCTCCTTACTTCCTGTAAAGCAACACTTGCCTACCCTCCCCCCAGCCCCCCCCAAAGAAGCGAGAGAAAGGCTGACTAAATTCTGCAAAGGAAGGACCAAAAGAGAAAATGCAATTCAACCACATAGCAGCTTCCAGAAGTGTAGAGAAGGATATTTAGAGGGCTCCCTCTTCAGACAGACCTTTCAAAGTGCGGTCTCCAGGGCCTGGGAGAGGGTGGGTGGGCGTGCAGGAGAATCAGCGCCTCCTCCCTACTCCCCAGGGCACCGGGCCTTCTTGACTCTCCCCACAAAAATAGCTATGATCATTCCTTGTAAACAAGGACAAGAGCAAGGTCAAGTGTGGGAAAGCCAGGGCCTGTGTCCCTGTAAACAAATGTGAACAGAGATAATCACCTCCCATTGCCTGAGGCCCAGAAGTTCAGAAGCCAGCTGATCTGCAGGGAGTGGACTGTTTACAACTTACTCTGCACAGCCCTTCAGATGAGTTCCTGAATGTTCCCTGGCAGAGCTAGATTGGGACTAGGTGTCCCACCACCGGGGGCGGGGGGTGGGGGTGGCAAAGGACAGGAAGGCTGTAACCCCCAGTCACACAGGACCCTTCGCAGGTGAGGAGAGAAGAACAGCTCACTGGACATCCCCTTCATTCCATAGCCCTCTCCCACTAGGCCTCACCCTGGACAGAGAGACAGATAAAAACATTTTATTAAAAATATAAAACTAGTCTGACTGCTCCTAACTGCTCCCACCCCAATTACTTCCACAAAGAACAATGAAAAATGGGTAGGGGCGTGTGCACGGCTGTCTCAGCTCTAAGGACTCCAGTCCTTCTTTCGACCCTCCTTTCCCCTTTCATACAGTCAAGACATTGGTGTTTTGCCCTTCCCCCAAGATATCAGAGGTGATACAATATCAGAGGAGAGAGGGAGGGGAAAGGTAGAAAAGAGAGCTATCTGTTGTCACTCTCTATTCCTATCTCCAGGGACCAAATAAGTTATCTGGATTCTGAGCAAATGATTTGATTATCCACAAAACCAAATAACAGGGAACAGGTACTCTCTGTACCCTAAATCAAGAAAGATATGAGGGTCCAAGGTATTGTTCAGAGTCCTTCTTCAGTATATAGCCTCATCCATATTGTCATCACTGTCAGCCCCAAAGTCCTCTCCATTGTCAAAATATGACATGATGTAATCAGTTTCCTGAAATAGAAAAAAAGGAAGGAAGGTCAGGCATATTTTCAGCATTCTACTTAGTCCCTGTCACCAGTCTCCTGCCCTCTCAACATCACTGTTCTGGGGCTGGGAGAGCCCTTCAAGCTGTGGTTCACTCTTGAGAAGTGCCTAGAGGCAGATAAAGTGGAGGGCACTATCTCCTTTGGCCCTCCAACCCTCTGAAGAGACCACCCCTGGTGGACAAGTTTGAGACTCCTCAGAGCTTATGAGCAGAAGAGAGGGGGCCTGAGAGTGAAAGGAGGTCCCCTTCACCTCTTCATGCTCTTCTTCATCATACTCCTCTTCTTCTTCCTCTTCTTTCTCTTCTTCTTCTTCTTTCTCCTCATCTTCCTCTGAAGTCACTTCTTCCTCCTTCTTCTCCAGGGTCTGTGTGAGGATGAATAGGAAGAGAAACTCAGATACAGCTCACAGATGAAAAAAATTGAGGCACACATGGGCCAAAGGAGAGGAATGAATCTGCGGCCCAAGTGATCGCAATGCACATTTCTTCCTTACCTCTAGCTTCTGTATTGTTTCCTCCTTATCTTCTGTGGTCTTGAGGGGCCTCTTGGGAAGTAAAATGGTGGTCCCTGGTGAGAGGATCAAAAGGTGAACCGTCAGAGCGTAAACTTCCTTGTTAGCTTTCTACCACACCCTCTTGCACAGACCATGTCACTCTGCTGCCCTCATGTGGCCACCATGGCATCCAGCAATACTGCGTAGACAGGATAGGCATTGGGAGAGCAGCCCGACCCGACCCGTAGCAGCCCTGGCTCTCCGGCTGACGAGGAAAACCTCCCCCACCCTCCTTTTTTTCCAAATACACTCACGTTCCTTCTGTATCTTTCGCACTCGGATCTTTAGCTCCCGGGGTAGACGTCGCCAATCTAGGAAGCGCGGGAACATAAAAGTCAGTCAGACTCTGCCTGTGGTCTCTTATGAATGAGGGCTGTGTTTTTTTTTTTTTTTTTTTAGGGCCGCACCCGGTGCATACGGAGGTTCCTGTTCTGCCCATCACAGCTCAGGGCAACGCCAGATCCTTACTGAACCCATTGAGCAAGGCTAGGGATCAAACCGTGTCCTCATGGATACTAGTCAGGTTCATTAACCAACTGAACCACAACGGGAACTCCTGATGACTCTTCTTAAAGGAGAGATAAGGTCAGGGTAAGGTTGAGGAAAGAAGTTTTGTTTCAGAGCTGCTTGGAACAAAACTGTGGCTTGGATGCCTCCAGAGGAGCGGGGTTATTTCACAGGTTTTAGTTAGAGTCTGAGAGTGTTTCGGAGCACATCTGAGGCTCCTGAATAGGGTGGAGGTGGGGACAGAGGAGGGTGGAGCAGATGGTGGTGGCTTGAGGCATTTCAAACATTTCAAAGAGGGGAAGTCAATGAAAGGCCCCAGCACCTACCGGGGTTCCAGTCGATGGCACTGTCAACTGGCCCTGACATCTGATACTTGTCTGAGTAACGCTCCACATCTGAGGGATCAGAGGTCAAGGGTCAAAGTTATATCCTTTCAGAGCCCTACAATAGGATTGTTCCTGAGGGCTCAATCCTCTCATAACTCAAACATTGTCTGTTCTCTCACCCCAAACCCAGAGCCCAGAAGGTCAGCTTCAGTGAGGACATTCAACACTCTTCTAACCTGCCCTTTTGCCACCAGATTACAATATTTTTGTTATCTCCCTCAACCAGAGGCATGGCTATATTGACTGGTAGTGTGGTACAGTTGAAAGCATACTAGAGCAAGAAACCAGGGTTTCATTTTCCCTTTACCCCTTGTTAATGGGACTAAATTAGGCAAGTCTTTTATCACATCTGAGCTTTACTTTCTAGGGTGTTAGTAGGAAAGCACAAGTCGTCAATATACTGAAATACTGTACATCCATTGGCAAATATCCGCTATCCCAAGACTCCCACGTGTGCCCCCTTCTCCAATCCCTCTTGGTCTCCCTGACCTCTCCCAGATCCACAAACCAGAGGGGTAATCTTAATTAGCAGGGTTTCTCAGAGACTCCCCTTCTCAACCCCTTCTGATTGGTTGGTGCCTGCAATATCTGGACTGTTAAAAACGTTTATACATCTCCCCATTTATACCTGTAAAATGGGCAGCTTTATATTAACCTCCTCTTGTCCAAGACTATTGTCAGACTCAAAACAAACCACGGATGCTGCAATGCATTGCAAATGCAGGGGTAATTGTTATGACCTCCCCAGTTAGGCAGTGAGCTTCCTGTGCCTCTTTTGGCCTCTCTGGGCCCCAGTGGTGTTAAGTATAGGGCACTACTCATGGAAGACACTTGGAACTTGATTCCAGCATTCTAACTGACCTCTTTTGGGGACAGCAGGCCGGATGAAGTAGGGGAGCTGCCTCATGGCCCCTCGTAGCTCCTGCTTCAGTGCCAGGACATATTCCCCTTCCTCTCCTGAGGGCAGAGGTACTGGGCGGAATTCCAAGGGCTAAGGAGGCAGAGGCAACGGTCAGTTCAGGGAGAAGATGCTGGAGGACAAATGTGGGATGGCCTCTCCTCTCCCCACAATTCAATCCAATGCTCCTACTGAGCAGAGGACCAAAGGGAAATGGGGAGCAACACGGCTTTTTGAAAGCTGGGGAGCTGAGAGTGTAAGAAAGAAGGGTGGACACCTCCTCGCCTGGAGAACATCCCATGTAAGCTGGGAGCACAGAGATGGGCTGAGGGGTGGGGGGCAAGATGAGAACGACTTTATGATGGCCCAGAAGGAATCCAGGATCATGTACAGTTAGCCAGGGAAGTGGGAGTCTTGGGAAAGAAGGGCAGACACTCACAGGGAAGAGTGGAGAAGGCTGCAGGGTGGGTGGGGGCAAGGCATCCCCCTTCCCAATGCCCACAGCCTCCATGTTGAAGGTCAACTGACCCCGGCCACGACCGCGGCCCCCACTACGGCTGGCCATGGTGGAGGAGGCCTGGGGCTTCAGAGATCCAATGAGAAAACCTGATAAAGACCAAAAAAAAAAAAAAGTATATCAGATTGAACAGGAAGCCAGGGAGGTACAAAACACTTAATCTGGCTTCTAATACCATTTTCCAATAAAAGGAACCAGGGCTTCTTGGAGAAATTGCTTGGATTCTAGGACTGAGACAAGAAATCCTAGACACAATGTAAGGAAGTATTCCAAAAACAACGCACACACTTTGACGGGGATATGTAAGAGGGGTATAACAGTCAACTGAAAGAGTTCTCAGTGGCCAAAGCCTGAACAATTTTAGCAATAAAATAATGGATTATAACATCAAAGTATAAAATAAATATTCATGAGACCATACTTATATAAATAAACATTTGAACAAATTAACACATAGGAGAGAAAAAACAAATTTCTCCTGCAGAGTTCCAAATAAATTATGTAGATTCCACCCTAAAAAGGTGAAGTGTAATTTCCCACTCCTTAAGTGGAGCCTATGTATAGGGAATTTTGTCCAATACAATTTTGGAAAGGTGAGGGGAGTAATTTTATAGTGTAGAAACTGGACAAGCATCACTTCAGTCAGATGACCAAGGTCAATATCAACAATATTAAATCATATTGTTAAGATTATATACCGTTAGTATAATGTGATAAAAATGGCACTTTATCTCTGTGATCCTCCTCCCCTAAACTGATAACCCTAGTTTATTTATTTATTTTCCTTTTTTGTCTTTTTTTGGGGGGCCGGCACCCGCAGCCCAATCGGAGCTGTTGCTGCCGGCCTACGCCACAGCCACAGCCACAGCCACAGCCATGCTGGATCCTTAACCCGGAATCCAAGCTGTGTCTGCGACCTACACCACAGCTCACAGCTCACAGCAACGCCAGATCCTTAACCCAGAACCACTGAGCAAGGCCATGGATGGAACCCACAACCTCATGGTTCCTAGTTGTATTCGTTTCCGCTGAGCCACGATGGGAACTCCCCTGATAACCCTATTTTAATCAGGAGAAAAATAGCAGACAAGTTCCAACAGATGAGCATCCTATGATATACCTGATCAGTAATCTTCAACACTGTCAAAGTGATCAAAAGATAAGGAAGTTTTACACTTCCATTGTAAAACAGTGGCAGTTTTATTAAAAATAAAGAAAACCATTCCTTTTGTTTTCTAATTATAGAAGCAGTATATATTTATTCTAGAAAACTTGAAAAGACATTAATGGATAAAGAAAAATACCTTTTGGGGTTCCCTGATGGTTCAGTGGGTTAAGGATACAGTGTTGTCACTGCTGCAATTTGGGTCACTGCTGTGGTGTGGTTTCGATTCGTTCCACATGCCATGAGTGTGACCAAAATAAAAGGAAAAAGGAAAAGATCTATTATTTCATGATCATGATGTAGTAATAATTATTACTAATATATTCAAATGTATCCTTTCAATTTCACTTCTGTATGTATACCTACATACACATACATAATAGGGCTATAATAACTAAATGTAATGTGGTATTCTGGATGGGATCTTGGAAATGAAAAAGATCATTAGTTAAAACTAAGGAAATCTGAATCATGTATGGACCTTAAATAATTACAATTTATCAATTTTGGTTCATTAATTGTAACAAATGTACAATTTACAAAAATATATTTTTTATTTTGCTTTTCAGGGCTGCACCTGAAGCATGTGGAGGTTCCCAGGCTAGGGGTCTAATCGGAGCTACAGCTGCCAGCCTACACCAGAGCCACAGCAATGCCAGATCCAAGCCTCATCTGCAGCCTACACCACAGCTCACGGCAACGCCAGATCCTTAACCCACTGAGTAAGGTCAGGGATCGAACCCGCAACCTCATGGTTTCTAGTCAGATTCGTTAACCATTGTGCCAAGATGGGAACTCCTACAATTTTAACATATGATGTTAATAACAGGGGAAACTGATGCCAGGGCCTATGGTAACTTTTCGTACAGTCTCCTTAGTTTTTCTATAAATCTAAAACTGTTTTAAGAAATAAAATCTATTAGCTACAAAAAAAAGGAAAGAAACAAGTAGCAATTCAAAATTCACAGTTTCTCAGACCTTCCTTGTTTTTGTTTGTTTGTTTCTTTGTTTTCATGGACACACACATGGCATATAGAAGTTCCCAGGGATTATATCTGAGCAGCAGTGCGGATCCTTTAACCCACTGCACCCAGGCCAGGGTTCAAACCCAAGCCTCCCCAGTGACCTGGGCCACTGCAGTTAGATTCTTAAGCCACTGTGCCACAGGGGGAACCACAGTCGTTCATTGTTTTTTCTTACTCTGATAGTTTAAAAGAATATTGGTCAAGTATATTATAGGATATTCAACTGTTGGAATTTTTCTGTTTTTCCCTTAATTAGACTGAGGTTGTGGGATTGGGGGAGGAAGATCACAGACATAGAGTGTCATTTTCATCACATCATATTAAGAGTATATACTAACAATATGTTAGGGGACAATAAAAGACAATACAGTATAGAATTATTACTTCTTAAATTAGTGGTTCATAATATAATTGCTCCCACAGAAAGCTAGGAGACCTGGGATGGTGATGAAAGGCTTTAGAAAGCACAAGGTCTACAAGGTCTACAAGGTCTACAAGGTCTAAAGTTTGGAACAGCCCTTAGAAATCATGTATCCATTCATTGATTCATTATTTCAACAAATGTTTATTTATCTATTTATTTATTTAGTCTTTCTGTGGCCCTACCCATGGCATCTGGAGGTTCCCAGGCTAGGGGGCAAATTGGAGCTATAGCTGCCGGATTATATCACTGCCACAGCAACATAGGCTCTGAGCCATGCCTGCCTGTGACCTACACCACAGCTCACAGCAATGCAGGATCCTTAACCCACTGAGCAAGGCCAGGGATAGAAACTGTATCCTCATGGATGCTAGTCAGATTCATTTCTGCTGAGCTATGATGGGAACTCCTATTTCAACAAATATTTACTGAGCATCTAATATGCTAGACACAATGGGAATCATAGTGAACCCTCTACTCTAGATATTCATCCTTCCTCTGATAAGGCATACTTAGTAAACTGTTATTCAGCTTTGATTTAAACTTCTTTACCAAGAGAACTGATTTCACTTTGCAGGGCTTTCCTTTTTTTGAATATTTGTTCTTAAATCAATATCCAACAAACCAAATAAGAAATATATGGCAACAAAATTCACTCCACAAAAGATTAGTTAGGGAAAAAAAAGACTTAAAAATATGTACAAAGTAGGAGTTCCCGTCATGGCTCAGTGGTTAACGAATCCGACTAAGAACTATGAGGTTGCGGGTT
>PVHT020000034.1:3992825-4062266 GCA_004024745.2 Catagonus wagneri
TAAGGCAAAAAAAAAAAAAAGACAAAAAAAATATATGTACAAAGTAATCTATTTTGTCAAATACACACTCAGCAACACATATGAATAAAAAAAAATGTTCTTGAAGAGTATACACCAAAAATTAACATTGGTTAATTTGAGATTATGGGTTTTGGGTTTTTTTTTTTTGGTGATGTGTATTTTAAGGTTTTTTGGTGTTTTTGTTATTTATACTGAATAGTTACTAATTTTGTAATAAGAGAAAAATATTCATTAAAAATTAAAAAATACACTAATAGATTAGTAGATGAGGTTAACAATATATAGCAGGAAGGAGAGGGTGAGGAAAATGTATGTCTCAGGAATTTGGAAAGTTTCAAGTCCAACTGCCATGAAAAATGTGAGGAAAAAAATGGCTGTTAACAATTTAAACTGTGATCTGATTTAAAGACTACATTGGGGAGAGAGGATGTCTCATGGACACTAGCGAAGGGATAAGAATTTGTCATCATGTTCAGGCCCTTTCAAAGGAAAAGACACTCTGACTGGCTGGCTTAGGTGTCTTTCTACTTAATAGATACAGTTCTAGCAGTGGAGACAGAGCTGTTTTGACCACAAAGCAGTGAGGAGTTAAGAAAAGGCCGTGAGCTTTGAGGTTAGACAAATCTAACTCCATTTCCACATACTAAACAGGGGACCCCAAGGATGTGAGGTAAAAAGAAGATAAACTTTTATTTAATTAAGGCACTAAACTGGTGGTTGGGAAGCTGTTAATTATCCATCTGGATCCCACTCAGCTCAGGAATCTACAATGAGTCTTTTCTATTTAAGATTGTGATCAAGTCTAACTTCTTGAAGATGTTTAAGGTTTCCCTTAATCTGGTTCCAAACTGCTCCTCCACAAATATCAACCCTCCCTAGTGTTCATCCCTGCACTCTCGTTACCCCGCAAACAACATCTCATATACGTTTATTATACATCTCATTACCAATTATGCATAACTGTGTAATGCGTTAGAAGTTACTAAGAAGCAGGTTTCAACAAAACATACAGAAAAAGAATTACATCCAAGTTAAGAAAGGCAGTACACGTTGTGCTTAAGAACTTGGATTTTATTTAATAACCCTAAATCTGTTTTCTCATCTGGAAGATGAGAATAATAATAAAGCCATCTAAATTCATTCAACAAATATTTACTGAGTTCTTACTGAGTGCTAGGTACTGTTTCAAGTGCTAGAGACCAAAATGGACCAAAAAACTACTATATCCATGCAGTTGCTTTTTTTTTTCCCCCCCTAATTCGAGGCATACTCTAGCCAGGGATCAGATCTGAGCCACTGCTGCAACCTACATTGAGTTGTGGCAAAGCCAGATACTTAAACAACTGTGCCAGGCAGGAATTGAACCGGCATCCCAGTGCAGCACAGATACCACTGATACTGTTGAACCACAGGGGGACTTCCTCAATGAAGTTCAAATGGAGCTTGTATTCTAGTGGAGTTCTCAGTATACAAATGTTTCAAACCATGAGACTGCGTGGGATTCCCTAAAGGAGTGGGTGTGAACAGAGAAAAGAAGAGATCCAGGGACTGAGGTTTGGAGCACCCTAATGTTTAGAATTTGCTACATTTGCAATAAACAAGACAAGGAGTTAACACTCTTATTATATTAGGACTCATGGAAATCCAAATGAAAGAAAATTATCCCGGAGTTCCCATCATGGCGCAGCAGAAGTGAATCCGACTAGGAACCATGAGGTTGTGGGTTTGATCCCTGGCCTCACTCAGTGGGTCAGGAATCCCGCGTTGCTGTGAGCTGTGGTGTAGGTTGAAGACAGGGCTCAGATCTGATGTTGCTGTGGCTGTGGCATAGGCCAGCAGCTAGAGCTCGGATTAGACCCCTAGCCTGGGAAACTCCATATACCGATGCCTAAAAAGCACCCCCCCCCCAAATTATCCCAATAGAATAAATGTGCAAAAAACATGAATAGGCAAAACAAAAGTTACCACTCTTTACCTATCAAATAGACAAAGATTTAAAAAGTAATCAGGCTGGCATGAAGTGTGTGTGTGTTTTTTATTTTATTTTTATTTATTTATTTTGAGATGGACACATTTCTCACTGGAAGGACTATAAACACAAACTTTTGGGAAAGCAGTTTGGCCATTTGAATCTACAGAGTTTTAAAAGGTTCATATACTTAGTCCAATAATCCCACTTTAAAAATCTAAAGAAATCATCAGATATATAGTCAGAGATATAAGTAAAGGCGTGTTCACCAAAGAACATGATGGTAGCCCAAATTCTGAAATAACATAAATGGTCCAACAAAAAAAATGAATGGTTAATGGAGGTCCCTGGTGGCTCAGTGGGTTAAGGATCCAGCAGTTGTCACTGCTGTGGTTTGAGTTGCTGCTCTGGCATGAGTTCAGTCTATGACCCAGGAAATTGGTGTGGACACATGCAAAACAAAAACAGAAACAAAAGCAAAACAATGTTACCACCAGGACAGAGCTCCCTCTTTTTTTTTTTCTAGGGCCACACTGGTGTTATATGGAAGTTCCCAGGCTAGGGGTTGAATCTGAGTTGCAGCTGCTGGCCTATGCCACAGCCACAGCAAGGCCAGATTAAAGCCGGGTCTGCAATGTAAACCACCAGCTCAGGGCAATGTCCAGTTGAACCGGCATCCTCATGGATACTAGTTGGCTTGTTTCTGCTGAGGCACAATGGGAACTCCTTCCTCCTTTGTAGTGGAAATGTGGAGTGCATTTCCTGGAGCCATATATTTCTTCCTTTCTTTCTTTTGGCTGCACTTGTTGCAAGTGGAAGTTCCTGTTCCAGAGATCTGACATGCACCACAACAGTAACCCACAGCACAACAGTGACAATGTCAGACCCTTAACCCACTAGGTCACCGGGGAACTCTTATTTCATGTTTTACTTGTTGGATATTGATTGAAGAACAAATATCCAAAAAAAAAAAAAAAATGGAATAACCTGCAAAGTGAAATTAGGAGTTCTCTTGGTAAATAAATTTAAATCAAAGCTGAATAACAATTTGCTAAATATGGCCTATCAGAGGAAGGATGAATGTCTGGGGTAGAGGATTCACTATGGTCCCCACTGTCTAGGATTGTGTCTAATATAGCAGATGCTCAATAAATGAAAGAAAACATGATTTCTAATGGCTGTTCTAATCTTTAGACCTTGTGATTCCTATAGCCTCCCCTCACCATCTCAGTCCTCTTGGCTTTATTCCTTCTCTGGGCTGTGGGAGCAATTATTATGAACCACTAATTTAAGAGGTCATAATTATATACTGTATTGTATTTTATTCTGTCTTTTATTAATTGTTCCCTAATCACATCAGGACTTTAAAATGCTTCCCCTCCAATCAATTCCATCCAATTAAGCTTCATTTGGCACTGTGTATTAAGTACTAGAACCTGCCCCACAAAAATCTATCTATCTATCTATCTATCTAATTTTTCTTTTTGGGGTCGCACTGGTGCATATGAAAGTTCCCAGGCTAGGGGTCGAATCAGAGCTGCAGATTCTGGCCTACAGCCAGAGCTACAGCAACACTGTGGAATCCGAGCCCCATCTGTGACCTACAGAACAGCTCACAGCAACGCCAGGTCCTTAACCCACTGAGCAAGGCGAGGGACTGAACCCCTCTCCTCATGAATACTATTTGGGTTCATTACTGTGGAGCCACGATGGAAACCCCAAAATCTTACATTCTAAGAATAGAAAATAAAAACGAAGAGGGCACTAAGTACTCCAATAAAATGCTGTCGTCAGACTGGGGAACAATTAATTCTACAAAAAAAAAAAAAAGGTAGTCCAGGAAAGCTACAGGTAGGAGGTAGTTTTTCATCAGAGTCTTGACAGATAACAGGAGTCTGTCAGGCTCTTAGGGGGATAATATTAATAGATTCAGGGAAAGCCTGCTACCATGGCAAAGAGAGGCGCCAGAGCGAGTCTTTCAGTTTCGGCTTTAACACACCTCCCCTTTGCGCAAAAGAAAACTATGGTTCTCCGGCATACAGTCAACCTAGTTTAATGGGAGCCCAGAGGAAAAGGGTAGGGAACTGAAAGGGGGCTGATCCAACAGGCTGCCGGAAAACGTTGCCTATCTATCTAGCAGCCTGACCCTAGTGAACTAGTTCGGGAGGCGTGAGACGGAACCAGGTTAGAGCCACCAAGTCGAAGCCTTACCTGCTGCCCCTCCCCCACGGAGCCCAAGCCGCAGCCAACTTGAAATTCGCTTGTCTTCCTCAAGCTGGTGGCGTCCTAGGCCCGCCTCCCAGAGCTCCCCATTGGTGAATTCTCCTGGCCAATCTAGGAGAAGCCGGGGAGGGAGGCCCGCCCACCTGAAGCCTCCGAGGGAAAGGAGGGAGGGATTACCTGGAACTCAGGCTTGTGTGATTTCTCTACGCGGTTGAAGAGTCAACTAGGGTTCAGTCATTTCAGACCTCACCTCAGATGGAGAACCGCTTGGCTAGCGGGAGTGCACACGGGGAACTTGACACTCAGATATCACAGAAGCACTCTTTTGAGGGAGCTTCCACTGAAACGAACTTCTATGAAACCTGCTCCTTAGGATCAGTCTTTCTGTGACTCTGTCTTCACATTTGGCCACTTCTCCACTAGTCCAGCCTTCCCTTCAGTCCTGCACTGCTTCTCTCCAGCACCACCAATGAATACTTCTTTTCTAAAAAAAATAAAATAAAATAAAATAAAAAATTTAAGTTGCTGCTGTGTCTGTGAGAAGACAGTTTAGGGAGGAAAGGATTAGGAATCAGATAACCAGAGCTGGAGAAGAAGGGCAAGTGCCCCGTGTTTCCTGCACTTTCCACTGCCTTCCAGCTCCTCCTAGCCCCTGGTAAAAGAGGGCACAGTGGGAGGAGGAGTCTTTCTCCCTCTCTCTCTCTCTTTCTCCCTCTCTCTCTCTTTCTCTCTCTCTCTCTCTCTCTCACACACACACACACACACACCCCAGAAACAGAGAGAAAGAGTTCAGAGTAGAGATGGAATCTAGTCAAGAATAATAACTTAGATGTCAGAGAAAATAGCCCTGGGAGAGAAGTGTGTGGACTGGGAAAGCTGTGTGTCAAGCAGCCAGTCTTTGGAAATGAACAGAAACAGAGCTTCAGAGAGAAAGAGTTCAGAGTAGAGATGGAATCTAGTCAAGAATAATAACTTAGATGTCAGAGAAAATAGCCCTGGGAGAGAAGTGTGTGGCCTGGGAAAGCTGTGTGTCAAGCAGCCAGTCTTTGGAAATGAACAGAAACAGAGCTTCAAGGCTTTGGAGAATTTGCTTAAATTTGCTGTTTCAGTTTCTTCATCCACAGCAAGAAGTTAATTCCTACCTTAGAGCGCTGTTATGAGGTTTGGAGATAATGTCTATAAAGTACTTGGCACATAGCTGGTGTCCAACAAATGGTAGGTAGTAAAAGTGGGTGGCTTCCCTGCAAATATTTCTCTTTCGCCCTTCTCCAGGAACATTGTTTTCGGTATCTTGTGTCTAGTGGCCTCCAGCCTCTGAATCATCTCAGGTGAGTTTAATCAAACCCTTAGGATTTTTTTTTCAACCCCCCCCCCCCACTTCCCCTGATGCCTTCCAGCTGGACACAAACTCATTCCTAAAATATGCAGATGGAAGCTGTGGTAACCATGGAGACAGGGCAGGTGGTGAGGAGAAGGCAGAGACAGTGTGAGAAAACGACTGCTGCAGACAGGGAGAAAGAAGACTTTAAGGAGCGATTCAGAGACCTTCAAGTAAGATGGAAAAACCATAAGTCTAAGAAAGACTGAGAGTAAAGAGATGCAATGAGAGAGGCTGTGTTATAAGGTTCGTTCTTCTCTGCTCCTTTTCTATTTCTCTTCTCCTCCAACCCCCCTAAGAATATGAGGAGGAGACACCTGGGTATGCCCCTTGCTGTATCTAAAAATGACCCCAGATATCCAACTTCCTCATACTTATCTAAGGTCTGTACAAGGGAGCTGAGGTCCAAGTTTATTGGTGCTGCATGTTCCATTTTTCGGAGGTGGAATGAAGATGTATCGCTGTGTCTGACTGCAGCTCCACCTGACATTTAAACTAGAAGTCAGCCAGAGCCCTTGCCTCTCTCAGCGCAGTGAGGACGCCGGCTGTGGATCCCCATAGCCTCTCTCCACCTTTCAGCACAGTGTGCCATGTGCCTTGTGTGGCAGATCTGGTCTGGCGCACAGGCGCACATCAATACACCAAGCTCCGAGAATGGGGATCTGCTGAAGCTCAAAGAAGAATTGGGATGGTCCCCAGTCTCGGTCGCGGAGGAGACTCCTAAGGAACACTTAGGTTTGTTGTGGCTGAGGGGAGGTCGTCTAAGCAGGGGAAGTCTGGATTGGAGCCTCTAGCTTTTGAGGGTTTATGTGTGCCTGAGTGGGGTATTGGTTTGGTGCCCGACGCCCCCACCCGCAGAGACTAGGATATAAATAGCGAGGCAGAGCTCCGCCTCCCCCCCCCCCCCCAGCTTCTCTCCTCTGGAGCCGGCGCTGTGCCCGGGGCGCACTGGGAGGAGGGACCAGGAGTCTGTGCCCGGGCGCAGATACTGACACCAAGGGAACCCGGGTCCACCCCCCACCACCATCACGCCATGTGGGCCCCCTGGAACCCAGCTCCGCCACCCCAGCTGCCCTGTGGCCCTGGCCTCAGTCCTGGCCCGGCGGAGATTCTGCGGACATTCAGGTATCTATTTGGGCGAACTGCCTGGGAGGGGAAAGAGCGAGGAGTGATGGGGAACATAGCAGGGGCAAAAGAAACCCCCAATTCTCCCCCTACCCGTTTTAGGTCCCAAACGCAAGCTGTCTCCCTCTCCCCATTCAATTTATGGGGCTGTGGCAACCTAAAAGAGGTTAGGAATGGGACTATGTGTGTGAATGTATGGGTGCATGTGTGTGGTGGGTGGCGTTCAGCATCCTAGAAAGGGGGATTCCAAGTGCGGTTAAGAAAAGGGGGATGCTGGAAAGGTCTGATAAGCCGTGGGGTGAGGGTGGGGGTGCGGATATCCCTGCGCGTGCACGTACGCATTTGCACGCGCGCTCATCCTTCAATGCGGGTGCACCCTTCCCACCTCCTCAGGCATGCGCCGGGGGGATGGGGGCGGCTCAAAGGCATGAGTTAGAAGGACTGTGTGCCATGACGTGGAGATCTCCCCCGCCCCATGCCGGTCCTTCAACCCGTGCCTCAGTTTCCCTGCCTGAATCAGTCAATAAGATCTTTCTCTTTTTTGCAGGGATTGGCTTCACCACTGAGCCCTCAGGCCTTTGCCAGCCAGCACCCACACGCCCCTAGCTATCCTCGGCAGGTCCCAGTCCCGGCTCAATCGGTGCTTTCGCCCCAGCGGTAGCTATGCTGCATACCGAGGGCCACGCTCTTCTTCGAGCCGTGGGTCAGGGTAAGCTACGATTGGCCCGTTTGCTTCTAGAGGGGGGCGCCTACGTGAATGAGGGTGATGCCCAAGGGGAGACTGCACTAATGGCGGCCTGTCGGGCCCGTTATGACGACCCCCAAAACAAGGCGCGCATGGTACGCTACCTTCTGGAGCAAGGCGCCGACCCCAACATCGCAGATCGGCTAGGGCGCACCGCGCTCATGCACGCTTGTGCCGGCGGTGGGGGCGCCGCGGTGGCCTCTCTGCTCCTTGCCCACGGCGCAGACCCCTCAGTTCGAGATCACGCTGGCGCCTCGGCGCTTGTCCATGCCCTGGACCGCGGGGATCGCGAGACCCTTGCCACGCTGCTGGACGCCTGTAAGGCCAAGGGCACAGAGGTCATCATCATCACCACCGACACCTCGCCCTCGGGCACCAAGAAGACCCGGCAGTATCTCAATTCCCCACCGTCCCCGGGGGTGGAGGACCCGGCTCCCGCTCCTCCTAGCCCGGGTATCTGCACGTCGCCTTCGGAAATACAGCTGCAGACTGCAGGAGGAGGAGGACGGGGGTTGCTGTCCCCTCGTGCCCAGGAAGAAGAGGAGAAGCGGGACGTGTTTGAATTCCCTCTCCCGAAGCCCCCCGATGACCCCTCCCCTTCTGAGCCACTCCCCAAACCGCCACGTCATCCTCCAAAACCACTCAAAAGGCTCAATTCGGAGCCCTGGGGCCTAGTGGCCCCTCCTCAACCGGTCCCGCCAGCCGAGGGGAGGCCGGGGATCGAACGTCTGACCACCGAATTCAACGGCCTGACCCTGACAGGTCGACCTCGTCTTTCCAGACGTCACAGCACTGAAGGCCCAGAGGACCCGCCCCCGTGGGCGGAGAAAGTGACTGGTGGGGGTCCTCTCTCTCGCCGAAACACTGCACCAGAAGCTCACGAGTCTGGTCCCCCTTCAGGGCTGAGGCAGAAACTGAGCCGCATGGAGCCGGTGGAGCTCGATACCCCCGGAAATCTTTGTCCCGACTCGCCGGAGTGCAGCCGCCCGTCCCTTGATCGCCGCCGATACAGCGCCTCCCCGCTGACCTTCCCTCCAGCCGGCTCGGTCTCCTCGCCGCGCCAGTCCCAGGAGAGTCTGCCTGGGGCGGTATCTCCACTGAGCGGACGGAGGCGGAGTCCGGGGCTGCTGGAGCGGAGGGGCTCGGGGACGTTGCTCCTGGACCACATCTCGCAAACAAGGCCTGGTTTCCTGCCCCCCCTCAATGTCAGCCCTCACCCCCCCATCCCTGACATTCGCCCCCAACCCGGAGGTCGGGCGCCCTCGCTACCCGCCCCTCCCCAGGCGGGGGCGCCAGGCTCTCCCAGGACCAAGCGCAAGTTGGTGAGGCGCCATTCCATGCAGACTGAGCAGATCCGCCTGCTGGGGGGCTTCCAGAGTCTAGGCGGGCCAGGAGAGCCTGGGCGCTGAGAAGAGTGAGAGAAGCAAAGGAGGGTGGGGATCAGGACCTTGATGGGAAGGGAGGGAGAACCAGCTCACACACACACCACGGCCATAGGGGTCTCTTGCATGTGGTCATGGGCACGGTGCATGCACACATGGGTAGACATGTGTCCACAAGCACAGTACCCGTATTTGCAGGGAAGGGTAAGTACTACTCTACTTGCTGGGCATGTAGACACATATATTCATGCCCTGGTCACTTCACATGCATATGGTAATTACTTGTGTACCCACAGGCACGACACACACAGGGCCACTTGTGCTAAGGCCCCTCAAAGGGTCCTAAACTCATTTGCATTTGTTCAGAAGCAGTAGGGAGCCCCTACATAGGAGTAGTTTCCAATCTCTCTGCCCTCCTGCAAAAAAAAAAAAAAAATCCCTTGCTTTCCATGTGTGCCCTGCAACACAGCCCGCTCATGATATTGGACATTCTGTCCTCTTCGTGAATATCCCACCCTCGTTCTGCAGGTCTTGCTTCTCCTCCAGGCCCGACTCCTTGTTCACACCCCGCTTCCTTCCCTAACCACTTTTCAGGATATGTTCTTCACTCTCCTTGGGGGTTTTCTGCAGCACTCCCCAGCCTCAGTTCTGCTGCTGCCCTTCCTGCTCTCAGCTTTACTTCTCAACTTCCTGCTTTTTCTTCCCACCCTGTTTCCCCAATCAACAAAACTGGTTGTCTCATTTTCCCAGGGGGTGGGTCACGGGCTCTAAGCTGCTCTTCTGTCTGTCTGAGCTTATGAACACCCCCACAGGTGGAAGTGGGGAGTAACTCTAAATCACTCCTCTCTCCACTTGATGTCTCAAATAAATGTATTCAGAAGCCTCTGTTTTGTCACTTCTGGGGTGGAGGGTGTGGGGAAAGAGGAATAGGGAGGGAGGGTGATACTAAACACAGCTATAATGATCTAGGGGATACTTCGAGGTTCCAGCCACCTTATTTCTAGGATACTAACAGTGGTTGCAGAAGAAAAGGCAAGTGACCTGTGTCCTGAAGATTTTAAGGCATCCAATAGGTTTTTGTTTCATTCCTCCCCTATGTCCATCCTCAAATTATTTAAGATTCCTACAAAGGGGAGTTCCCATAATGACTCAGATGTAATGAACACAACTAGTATCCATGAGGACAAAGGTTTGATCCCTGGTCTCGCTCAGTGGGTTAAGGAGCCAGTGTTGTTGTGCCTCTGGTATAGGTCGCAGATGCAGCTCAGATCCAGCGTTGTTGTGGCTGTGGTGTAGGCTGACAGCTACAGCTCTGATTTGACCCCCTAGCCTGGGAACTTCCATATGGACGGCCCTACAAGGACAAAAAAGTTAAAAAAAGTTCAAAAAAGATTCCTACAAAGAATTCCTCTCTCCACCACCAGCAGATATATATCAATAGATTATTTCTCTTTCAAGCTTCCTATTTCTTGACCACTCACAGTTTTTCCTTGGAGGGGGGTGTCTTGACTTTCATCTTACCAGGGGCATTTCATCAATTTTCTTCTATATCTGGCTTCTGTTTACCCATCCTTGATTTCTTAGTCACTGTAGGATAGAGGTGGGAGTGGGGAGGGAGAAGGAGAGGGAGAGGGAGAGAGCTGAGAGAGAGAATAAATAAGTATAACCTCACCTAGGTAAAAATGGTATAATAGTCAATGGACAAAAGGTGTGTAGTGTGTGTGTGTGTGTGTGTGTGAGAGAGAGAGGGGAGGGGAGTAATTGGGGGAACCCAGACTGACAGCTTCTATGAACAAAGGTACCTGTCTTAATATGCCTTCTGGACCTTTCAGCTTGCCGGCTTTCTTCCTATATTGTAATTCTTCCTTGCTCTAATGAGAGGTAAGGGAACAA
Source organism: Catagonus wagneri (assembly GCA_004024745.2). Taxonomy (NCBI): domain Eukaryota; kingdom Metazoa; phylum Chordata; class Mammalia; order Artiodactyla; family Tayassuidae; genus Catagonus; species Catagonus wagneri. The sequence goes on from PVHT020000034.1 coordinate 4,003,562, forward strand.
CCCATTCTACTCTTTCTTACTCTCTCCCTCAGAATAGGTGAAATTAGAAAATTACCCAACGATGTGGTATAATAAAAAGATAAAAAATATTGGGGATCAGAAGACCTATATCTGAATTCACCCTTTGCCATCTCCTATTTAGTTTTAGACAATTAAGCCTGTCAGTTTCTTTATCCATAAAGTAATAAAATGTAGTTAGTGATTGTGATTATTAGCTAAGACAATGCACCAAAGTACACTGTATAGTGTCTGACATATAGTAATTATATGCTCATTAAATGTCAGTATCTTTCCTTGCCTTAGCTCCACCACCAACTGCATGTGATCTTGGACAATTCACATCACTTCTCTGAGCCAGTTTCCTCATCTACATCAGACAAAGGCTCTCTAAGAATCCTCTCATTCTGTCTACAGTTCTTCCCAGCCTTGAATCTAGGCCTTTTTTTTTTTTTTCCTCAAGCCTCGCCCCCTGAGTCTGGCCTGCTTTCTAGTACTCCCTGCAGGACCCCCCAAAGACCCGCCCAAGATAAGCTTCTCCCTTATAGAGGATATTGCTTTTTCTCTTTGCAATTGGTTGCTCAGAACCTCCGCCCTCCTCAATAATTTGCCTGTGATGAAGCTGCAGCCAGCCAGCTCCCGCCCCCTCTCTGGTGATTGGCATAGGACCTGGCTCGTCCCCGCCCCCAGTTGACTGACTGCTGGGCTCCGGCACCTCCTTCAGTCCCTGGGCGCTCGCTGGCTGGGGTGGTTGGGACCGTTAGCTCGCCAGGCTGGCAGGCTTTGGGCCGCTACTCCACTGGCGGCCAGGATGGAGACCTTACGCGCGCAGCGGCTGCAGCCCGGAGTGGGCACTAGCGGGAGGGGCACTCTGAGAGCACTTCGGCCAGGAGTGACTGGGGCCGCGGCTGCCACCGCCACACCCCCAGCAGGCCCCCCGCCCGCCCTGCCGCCCCCCGCGCCGCCTCCGCCGCCTCTGCTCCTGTCGGGAGCAGCCGGGCTGCCGATGCCCCCCGGCGCAGCTGGCAGCCCAGCGGTGCTTCGAGAGGCCGTGGAGGCCGTTGTGAGGAGCTTCGCCAAGCACACGCAGGGCTATGGCCGAGGTGAGTCTGCGGGTCTGGCCTCCTGCGGGACACCCTCTGTAAGGGAGCCTTGCTCCCACAGTACTCTGGATTGCTTTTCCTGGCGCAGAGCCCTCACATGCATTTCCTTTTGGGGAGTTTCCTTCTGGGCTACACACACGCACACGCACACGCACAGACGTAGACATTCACACACACGTTTAAGCCCCCCCACCCCTCCCCTTTATTGAGTTACATCTGCAAAAAGAGTCTCCCAGGACTCTTTTTGCAGATGTAACCCTCTTTTCTTCCCCGACCTTTTCTCCTTTAGAAATGGAATTCCTCCTGGAGCTTAATGCCTTAACATCTATCTCTCTGCCTTTAGTAACTAGTCCCCGTTGTGTGGGATCCTATCCTTTATCTCAGATCTAAGATAATTCTCATCCATAGCCTCTCAGTCTTTCTTCTGGGATCTGAGCAATTCCTGGGTTTCCTGCTAATTTACTCCATCTCCTTAATCTTGACTTTTAAATTCTTTTCTTACTTATGTCACTCTGAGATTCCCAGCGCCAACTTCAGATTTTCTGGGGGAATGAGGCAGTGTTTTTGCAAGTCACTTATAATTGTGCTTTTAAATCTGGACCCATCCCATCGATCCCACACCAACTTCCCATGACTTAGAACCTCACTTTGGTGTCCTTTTTAATATGGACCCTTACAACTCCAGCCTCTCTGTCTGTCTGGCTCTGTTTTCCTGGCCCTTGCCCAGGAGCTGAGGATAAATCCCAGCCCTTGGCTCTCTCAATGTTAAATTCAGTGGAAAGGAGCCAGGCAGAAACCCCATTTCCATTAGGAATCTTTATCTTAAAGATGCCTATTTCCAGGGTTTCTGAAAAGGGGGATGAAAGGACTTTGTTCTTTTTGTTTAACCAGTGCAGAATTTCCTAAGCTTGAGTTCCAGACTTATAGTGTAACAAGGAATATATAGTAAAGAGTATGGGCTACAGAATTCAGGTCTGGAATTTCCGAGACATCACTTCTCTTTGCTTGGCCAGGTCCTGCCTGACCTGGAAGTGACTGTTTCTTTAACTTTCTGGCTTCACAATAATGCAGAGAATGGTTATGGGGCTTTTTTATAGATAAAAATGACTTTTTTTTCCCCTGAGAAAGTGCAGTGAAAAGAGCACACACATAGGGTTTGGAGTCAGGCAAATCTGGATTAGATCCCAGATTAAATCTCTGTCACTTTCCAGCTATGTCTCTGTGGAGGTGACTTAACCTCCCTGAACTTCAGCTTCCTCAGTGATTATGATGCAGACTAAATGAGATATTACACCTAGCACATAACGGTTACATTAAAAGTGGTAAGTATTCTCTCAAATTCATTAATATTTCTTTGCGGAGAATATGTCTCATTTTCTCCCACTGTTAAATCCTAACAGTGTAAACTCAAGAGTGATTGCTATGAAAACAGACTTTTAGATCCATTTGCTGTATATGCCCAATGATACATTTACCATCAATTTCTCTTTGTCCTTCAACATTTTTTTAAGCATGTGTATTAGATATGTCCTTCAACATTTTGAACTTCTACCATAGGACAGACTCTCTGCTAGGTGCTGGGAATACACATGCATATGATCCTGAAATTCATCATGAGAGAATATAGTTGTTTTTTCTAATTTAATCCTGATTTAAACTAGGAATGGAATTGAATTGCTATGTAATGGAATTGCCACCAGCTATTGTCCTTTTGCTTCAGATCTCTTTTAAATGGAAACCAAGGGAAAGTCTTTGCCTCTGGCATAGGAGTAGCCAGGAGTGCTCACCCTGAATCTGAACCCTTCTTCTTAGAAACTTTCAGGTGTTTATTAAAAGTGTAGAGGAGTGTATACTTTTTCTTGTCTGTGTTACTTGGGTAGGCTCTGGTCTAAATTGGGCATCCTGTCAAAACCTTTTCATTTCCTTAGAAAGGATGAGGGAACAAGGGGTTTGTACTGACAAAGAGCAGTCAGTCAGGATTCAGACTCTTCAGCAATTCTCTTTTCCAATCTCCCTACCTCCCACCACAGCCTTTCCCATTATTCTTGAGTTTCTCATTTCTAGTCTGGGTCTCCAGCCAGTACTTTGGGGAAGTTTGGCAGATAGTTCAGCTTCAGGCAAGCAGAATCCCTGCTGATTTGGCTCAGAAGTCCTTCACCACACGGAATCACTTATTCCGCTTCAATTAATAGGCAAAGCTGCCATTGGCCTGTGCCCTTGGGACTGATGGCATGGTATTTGGGGGCTGGCTTTATTCCCCCAAAAATAATTTACTTTAGTCTTTGCCCAGACTAATCCAGCAATGCTTTACTGCATCATCTTCAGTTCAGATCCTTCATCTTCCTAACTACTCCAGATTCACCTTTTCCAGCATGGTCTTTAGCTTTACCTTTACTTATGTAGGATCTCAGCAGTTTTTTTTTTTTTTAATTCTTCTCTTATTTCACTTGTTCATCCTATATCTGTCTCCCCAGTCCCTGCCCAAGACACACAAAGCTCATTATGCTGGAGGGTCTTAATCAGTTTATAGTGCATAGGATTTGGAATCAGAGAACCTGGCCCTATCAAATAGTGGCTGTGTGATCTTGGATAAATTGCTTAATCTCTCTAGGCCTCATCTGTTCCATTCATTCATTTAACAAATATTTATCAATCACCAGATGTAGTGGTGAACAAGACAAATACTCAGTCCCTATCTTCATGGAGTTCACAGTCTAGTTGATAGAGCATGTGAGAGGACGAATGGTGCAATAGTACAGAATAATACAACAGAGAGAGGGTAGGTTTTTGGAGGCAAACAAACATTGGCTTTAAATCCTTGTTCTGCCACTGTGGCCTGTTCCGTAACTTGGTCACTTTTTGTAAAATGGGTTTTATAATACCAGTCTTAATAGTTTTGTATGGCTTAAAAGAGATAATGAATATAAAGCTTGCAGCACATAGTTATTATGCTTTCATTGTGCTTGTGGAAATGCTTTGGAAACTGTACATTTGATAGGAATTGTTAGCATTGCCATTTCATTTGCCTCTTTTTTCCACATGGCATATGGACCCTTTCTCTTTTTAATAGAAAACAATTTTTTCTATTTAATTTAATTTTTATTTTATATTGGAGTATACTTATACAATGTTGTGTTAATTTCAGATGTACGGCAAAGCGATTCAGTTATACATGTACATATATCCATTCTTTCCCAGATTCTTTTCCCAGATAGGTTATTACAGAATAATGAGTAGTAGACCCCTTCTTCTAATGGTTGGCAGTTGGCAGTCTCTAAGTTGGCACAATTGCCTGAATGACCAAGTCACTTTCTTTGCTCTGTAAATTTTGTATCATTCTCTTCAAACCTATCTTTTTTTAAAAATCATTGTTTTCCCTTTATATCACAGTATGGTTACATGATTGGAAATTCTGCCCAGCTACTAGGGTGAACAAATGAATCTTGTGTGGTATTTTCTGTTTAGTTGTTCCTTTTACTTGAAATAACAGACAGCTTCTTCTTCTTCTTCTTTTTTTTTTTTTTTGGTATTTTTGCCTTATCTAGGGCTGCACCCGCGGCATATGGAGGTTCCCAGGCCAAGAGTCTAACAGGAGCTGTAGCTGCCGGCCTTCACCACAGCCACAGCAACAAGGGATCTGAGCCGCGTCTGCAGCCTACACCACAGCTCACGGCAACGCCAGATCCTTAACCCGCTGAGCAAGGCCAGGGATCGAATATGCAACCTTATGGTTCCTAGTCAGATTCGTTAACCACTGAGCCACGATGGGAACTCCAACAGACAGCTTCTTTGTTGTAAGTGACCATGGAGTTAAAATGATAGGTCTGAATATTTCCAATTTTTGGAATGTTGCATTAGACCCTGTATTAGTTCCCTGTGGGTGCTCTAACAAATTATCACAAACTTGATGGCTTAAAACAATAGAAATTTGTTCTCTCACAGTTCTGGAGGCCAGAAGTCCAAAATCACTATTACTGGACCGAAGTCAATGTGTCTCAGCAGCTCTGTGCTCCCTCCAGAGGCTCCAGGGGAGACTGTTTCCTGGCCTCTTACAGCTTTAGGTGGCTGTCAGCATTCCTTGGCCTGTGACTGCATCACTCAGGTCTCTGCCTCCATGTTTACGCTGCCTGCTCTTCTTCTGTATTTCATCGTCTCCTTCCCTAAGGATACCTGTGATTGCATTTAGGGCACACCAAGATAATCCATAATAATTTGCCCCTTCTCAAGATCTATAACTTAATCACATCCGCAGAGTCTTTGCCACATAAGGTAAGATTCACAGGTTCCAGGGATTAGGACATAGACATCTTGGCAGGGGACATTATTCAGCCTATCACAGTCCTCTTCCAAAGTCACTGTCACTTTGCAATCCCTCCCTCCCTTCCAGAATCTATACACTGTGGGCTATTCAGGGGTGCCTTATATAAACAGAAATAGGAAATGTCAGTTGAAATATTATTACCCAGCTTCCCTCTCTTCATAATAATGTGAATTAAGCCTGGCCAAATTATTCCTAGCATCCTCTGTGATCAGGGAGAAACTTCTCACTTACCTCTCAATTTCGTCTTTTATTTATTATCTTTTTATCCATGTTGGCCTACTACAAAACTATTTATTTTGTAAAATTTTTATTATAGTTTCGTGTGTTGTTTTAACATTTTTACTTTGGAGGATATAGAATCCATCTCTCTTGTCTCTTAGACGTTCATCTAATATTTTAGCTCCTAAGGAAAAAAAGACAAATGTTTTCTTTTTCTTGTTGTTCAACATTATGGTACAAGCACTTAAATGTTCCTCACTATCTTGGTCCTTCTTGTCCCTTTCAGCCCAACATCCATCAGGGACTTCCAAAAACCTATTGTCACTGTCAGATGTGTATGTCTCAGTAATTGCTCACCTCTTACCTCAATGACCTTTAACCATCCTTATGATATCCATGGCTCCTCACTGAAAATCTGATAAAAACCATGGGCATTCTCCCTACACACACACACACACACAGAGGTAAATACTCATATGCGTGCACGCGCGCACGCACACACACACACATGCAATTTAACTTTGAGTTTTAGGAGGTTTGTGAACCCCATGAAGGTCAATCACGGACTGCACCTTGGACCCTGGGTTAAGATTCCACATTGGACAGAACATTGGCATCAGAATATCTACATTCATGCCCCAATTCTGCCACAGTTGTGTGACCTTGACCAAGTCATTCACCCTTCTTTAGCCTGAGTTGGACTAGATGATCTCTAAAGTCCCTTTCAGCTCTCGAAATGAATGAGCATTTTCAAGTGCAGATCACAATTACTGCTTTTTTCCCTATTTTGTCCATTTCTCATTCCATGCTCATATATCTGAAATAAGACCTCCAGTTTCATTTGGCTTTGAGTAATCATTAAAAAGTAGTCCTGGGAAGTTTCTGCTGTGGTGCTGTGGGTCAAGAATCTGACTGCAGCAACCTGGGTGGCTGTGGAGGCACAGATTCAACCCTGGCCTGGGAACTTCCAAATGCTGTGGGGTGCGGCCATAAAAATAAGTAAATAAATAAATAGACCTATACTCAAAAGGGATTTAACTGGTTATAGAAAGGACATATGCTTCTTAATAGGACCTTCCCCATTATAACAGTCTCCTCCCCTTCCTCTTTATTTCAATATTCTCCCTGTTGTGTGCATGTCAGGAGAGCTGTCACCCAGCACATTGTGCTAAATTGCCTCAAAGAGGGAACTGGGGCTGAAAAGATCTCAATGAAAAGAACAAAGGTGGCTAAGCTTTATGGGCAGCAGTGACCTTTTAAGAGCCCTGCTAAAAGTAAGGGTGGGAAAGAGAGAGTTTCCTTTTCAGGCTGTCTTTTAATGGAAGAATGAACATTTTAAAAAGTCAGTTAAATATAGGGTATTAGAAAAGAGCTTATGCTGCTGTTCAAACTCTGGCTGGTACATGGAGTGCTTGCTTCAATTGCAGAGCAGGTAATGTAAGTTATTATTGGACACTAGATTTCGAACACCTTCTTAGCAGGGAATGTATGGTAATCATCTTTGCATCTCTAACACCTAGAATAGAGCTATGCACCTATTAAGTGCTCAAATTTTTGCTTAATGTGTGTGTGGCAGCCATGAAAATGTACTGTTCATGTTGCCTGCTGCAGGGAGTGGAACTGACTGGCAGTCTTCCTCTAAGTCCAACACCACATTTGCACTGAGGCCACAGATCCTGTGGGCTGCTCCCAGTCAATGAGTGAACACAGCAGGGGTACTAATTCAGGCACATCCTAGTGAGATGTGGGATTCCTTTGGCTTGAGGTCTTCCCACTGGCCTGTCCAAACCTTTCTTGGAACTGTGCCGCAGTTTGAGATTCTCATATCCAAACTTCCTGCCTTCCCTCACTCCTACAGGTGTCAGACCTTGAACATGATCTGAAGGCTCTCCTTTCTCTTACGTCCTCCCCAATAATGGTTAAGAACATTGACTCTGGAATCAAGGCTTCCTGGGTTTGAATCTTGATCTGCAGCTTTCTAGCTGATATTTCCTTGAGCAAGTTATTTAACCTCTCTGTACCCCATTTTCCTCATCTGTAAAATGGGGATAATAAACGTACCTGCTTTATAAGGTTGTGTGATTAAATGGGTAAAGCATTCAGAGAAAATGTGTGGCATACAATAAGTGTTAAGCAAATATTAGCACTTACGATCATGATGATTATTATTCTTCTAGGCCAGCTAACCAATTGTGGAAAAAATCTACTTGCACTTCATCAGGCAGTGATAATGGTAGTCTGACCTTGGAAACCCTGGCCTCTAATATTTAAGTTATTCTCCTTTGGCTTTTAGGAATAATCAAAATGTGAACTGCTGGGAGTTTGGGGTTAGTAGATGCAAACTCTAGCTTTTGGAGTGGATAAGCAATGAGATCCTGCCGTATAGCACAGGGAACTATATTTAATCACTTGTGATAGAATGTGATGGAGGATAATGTGAGAAAAAGAATGTATATATATATATATGTATGTATATATATATATGTATAACTGGGTACTTTACAGCAGGAATCAACAGAATATTGTAAATCAACTATTAAAAAATGTGAATTAGAGAGGTCAGGGAGGAGGGCAGGCATACTCTGGTCTTCCTATGCAAATGGACTTAATCATGGCCTAGGCTTATTAATTTAAATGCTTTTAAATGGTGATCAGTAGGGAGCTAGGTGGGATAGACTCTTAATGTAAGTACTGCTTACAGATATTGTACTGAAGCAGAGCACCACCCGGAGGTGTTCTCATTGCTGAACTTAACTACTTCTCTTTTTGTAGTGAATGTGGTGGAGGCACTTCAGGAATTCTGGCAGATGAAACAGTCCCGTGGGGCTGACTTGAAGAATGGGGCTCTAGTGGTTTATGAGATGGTTCCCTCAAACAGCCCTCCCTATGTCTGCTATGTCACCCTGCCTGGGGGAAGTTGCTTTGGGAGTTTCCAGGTAAGAGTTATGAGGCAGCAGTAGCAAAGATAAATGCTTATTAGGTGCTAGTAATGGCTTTATCCCTTTGGCCATTAAATTTCTTTCTTTCTTTTCTTTCTTTCTTTTTTGGCTTTTTAGGGCTGCACTTGCGGCATATGGTGGTTCCCAGGCTAGGGGTTGAATCGGAGCTGTAGCTACTGGCCTATGCCACAACCACAGCTACAGTCAATGCTAGATCCGAGCCACGTCCATGGCAACACTGGATCCTTAACCCACTGAGCGATGCCAGGGATTGAACCCACAACCTCATGGTTCCTAGTTGGATTCGTTTCCACTGCGCCACAACAGGAACTCCTGGCCATTAAATTTCTAAAGTCACATATATGAGGACTTGGACCAATTCTGGGCAAATCATTCTGATAAGAATCTGAGGCTCATTTAAGCAGAAAAGAACCTCAGTGGCATGCTTTTCTTTTAACCATGCTCAAATTCAAAGTGGGTTTGAGTTTTTATAGGCTGAAAGAAAAGCTGACTATTAGCACCTAACTCTTGTTCTGATCTGGCTTTTCAACTTCCTGCTGTCTCTTTCTGAGAGTAAGGAATAGTATTCTTTGCTCCAGTACTTTTTCATAGGCTGTTACTGAGGAAAGCAACGTACAAGTTTTCTCAGAGTTCAAAGGAAAGGGACTCTGGCGGAAATAGTACTCATCCAAGAGTTAGGAGATCCAATTCTCATTCCCTTGACTGCCAGCAGGACAAGTTGGGAAGTTTCTCTGGGCCTCAGTTTCCCTATCTATAGCATGAAGGAGATAGATTAGATTATTTCTAACCAGTATTACTAGTACTAGCATTCTAGAGTTGTAGGAAACACCTGTAATATATGATGATGAAAACAGCTGATGCTATCATACAGTAGTGAGAAATTTGATCCGGGTGAATATTATCATCAAAGATGGTTTTTTCACATTGCAGATAGGAAAGAGGCCTCCTGAAATAACAACTTGGAGCCTGAATAAGAATTTAGTGAAGAGACCAGACACTTTTGTTCTGTTTTCCACATGGCTTTTATAACCCTTAGACAAAGTTATACTCCCTGCTATGTGCTTCCATAGCACCTTGAAATTCCCATATCATATCACTTATCAGAACATATTGTAATTGACTGTTTACCTCTTCTAGTGATCTATGTTCTACATAAGCAGAGATAGTGTCTGTCTTCTTTCTTGTTCGGTTTTAAATCTCTACCACTAAACTCAGTGCCCAGCACAGAACAGGTCTTAATGAATCTAATACATGAATAAGTGCCATTGCAGCATAATTCCTGCCTCAAACAGGAACAGTCCTAAGGAACCTTCATTTCAAATCAAGTGATTAAATTTTTCTTAGAACCCCAGCCATTTCAAAGAAATAAATATATGCCCAATATGACTAATGTTTATCTTTTTCTTCTCAAAAATAACATCTTTTCTTCCTTCTCCCACCTCATCATACTGTTGAATAAGCATCTGACAGTCTTATGGTAATGCCCCAAATTGGACTAGTAATTTGATTTCTGTTACTTTCTGGAGGAGTAGAATTATCTCTCTTGGCCCCCTTTAGAAAGCTTATATCTTTTACATACACTTTGGCAGGTGAAATTTCTCCTGGTGGTTTTCTTCATAGATGACTTTTCAAAAAGAGCACTGTACAGGACTTCCCCTTGTGGCTCAGTGGTTAACGAATCCAACTAGGAACCATGAGGTTGCGGGCTCCATCCCTGGCCTCGCTCAGTGGGTTAAGGATCTGGCGTTGCCATGAGCTGTGGTGAAGGTTGCAGACGTGGCTCGGATCCCGCGTTGCTGTGGCTGTGGCGAAGGCCGGCAGCTACAGCTCCTGTTAGACCCCTAGCCTGGGAACCTCTATATGCCACGAGTGCGGCCCTAGAAAAGGCAAAAAGACAAAAAAATAAATAAATAATAAAAAATAAAAAAAGAGCACTGTACGGTAGATTGGGCAGCAGGCTAGTAAATGGCGGAGCACTACAGAGACACTAAAGAAGCAAGAAGGCTTAGGGTTGATGTACCAAACTCCATGTGCTGCCTCAGAGAGAACTGTCGGCCAAAGGAAACTGGGAATTACTGATATTAAGGATGGTTAAGTAGCAAACATATCCTGGTCTACTTTTTACACTATCAGGTCACTTTTTTCTTTCTCTAATCCTAATCATAGATGACAAAGGGCACAGAGGCCTTTGGGGCAGCCAGTGAAGACGATTTAGAAAGGTGGTTAGGGATCTGAAGTTGAGTGATTTAAGACTTCTGAAAATCAGACTTGTATGATACCTATGTTGGATACAATGTAAAAACGTGAGGTAATTTTTAATTTTTTCTTGTTTTCTGAGGGTCAGCTTTCTTTTCCCTAACCACCTCGCTTCTCTTTGCTTCCACTGGGGAGAAAAAAAAAAGACTATAAAATCCTTCCTCAGACCTTAGACTCTGTTCAGGGGTGCTCCCTAGCTCCCTGCATTATTAGGGAAACAGGCTACACATAGCTAAGAGGAGAGTCCAAGAATCCCCGATGGGTGCTTTTTGTAGAGACTAGAGGTTTCCTTCTCAGAAGCAGCCTAGACACAGCTTTGTTTTAATCCTAGGTTATCTAGAGGGATGAAAAAAATCTTCCCTGTCATCAGAGTAAGAGAACAAGATACAGATTTATAACAGACTGGCCAGAATCTGGCTTTTGAGTAAATAATTCTGTTGACAGTTTAAACTGGGTTACTTTTCATATCCAGTGATTATATGCTGACTTCAGCAGTCTTCTTTATTCTGCATTCAATTTGGTCTGAGCTACAGCTGTCTTCTGATCCTTAATCACTTCAGGATGTTGCATCAAATGTATGTTTCCAAATGCCCCAACCACTTTATGATAAAAATTTTGGAGGGTGTGTTGGACAAATTGATTTCTCCAAAGAGCATCCAAGTGTCTTCTGTCCCAAGTGTTTCTCTCCCATTTTTCCTTCCTCTCTCTCAGATGCACATATACACATATTTTTCTCTCTCTACCCTGCCTAGTTTTGCCCCACAAAAGCTGAAGCCCGGCGGAGTGCTGCAAAGATTGCTCTAATGAACTCTGTGTTTAATGAACATCCTTCCCGAAGAATCACTGATGAGTTCATTGAGAAGAGTGTCTCTGAGGCCCTGGCATCTTTCAATGTAAGTTACTTGCAACTGGAAGGAAGGAGGGTAGGGGATAGGAGAACTGGCTTGTTGGGAAGTCTTGTATATTACCTGAAACAGCATGAATTCTTGGTTTTCTTTCCTGCCTAAATGTCTGTTCTTTCTGTTTATTTTTCTGTCAGTCTTTTGTGCTGTCTTTTGTGTTACACGCTCCACATGTCTCAGTCTCTAATTCTATGTGTGTGTTTATGTTTTTGTTATTTTTTTCCTTTCATTGTTTCTCTTTGGTATCTAGAAACATTTATTTCAAGATTTTTGGAACTTTAGTCAACTATATTCCAATAAAAATTTTAAAAAGATTTATGGAACATTAGGGGAACACAAAAATAAAAACTGAGTTTGAATTTCACTTTTCCCAATTTTGGTTTAAGACCTTAGTCCCTTCTTTCTTCACTGTTCTTTTTTTTTTTTATATGACTGTTTTTATTTTTACTTGTTTCCTGCCTCCATTATTTTATCTTATTAATAAAGAACACTTTATAATACAGTGTCTTGTCTTTTTACATTTCTAGGATTGGGAGCATAATTTATTTACTCTCTTTAAGAAGAATATCTGTTCTTTCAAATGACAATAACCTAAGCTAATCCTAATTGAGTATTTATTTTGTGTCAGGGACTATTCTGGGGGATTTATATGTATTTTATCTCATTTTATCTTCACAAATATCCTATGAGATATAAATACTGTTATCACCCTTATTTTACAATAAGGAAACTAAAAACACAGACGTGAAGTTTCGCCTAAAGTAATATAGCTTGTAAATGACTGAGCCAAGACTGGAACCCAAGTCGACATATAGATTTTTCTAGTTTAGAGGTACATTTTAAGAATTAGCACTGCCTTTTTCCTTCCCCTGCACAAGACCATTGATAGGGAAATAGAGTCAGACTAATTTTCTCTTTCTGTTTTCTTTGCATTTAAGATACAATTACATATATTAAACTTCCATTATGTGTTTTGTAGGTTACTGTTGAACATTTTAAATCATAATCTCTTTGTTATCTAGGATCTGTTTTTATCCAGTTACTCTTTGCCCCAGTCAAGAGTATCTGCAGGAAATAAAGCCATTTTTATATTAATCAAATCAATTAAAGTTAAGAAAGTACACTTTTCACTTTTAAATCACCTAATGTATTATAAAACAAAACATTAGTTTGGATAATAGAAAGCAGTGGTTATGAGCAGGGGCTCTGAACCTATTATTTTGAAATTATGGTTCTACTTGTTATGTGACTGAACAAGTTACTTAAACTGTCTCAGTTTCCTCACCTGAAAAATAGGATAACAGTTATATCTAATATTGGATAAAAGAGAATATATTCTAGCACTTAGCCCATGTTATCTGTTTAGATGACTTTGGATGCAAGTAATAGAAAAACCTCACTTCAGGAGTTCCCATCGTGGCTCAGTGGTTAACGAACCCGCCAACTGGTAACCGTGAGGTTGTGGATTCAATCCCTGGATTTGCTCAGTGGGTTAAGGATCCAGCGTTGCCATGAGGTGTCGTGTAGGTTATAGGCACAGACGCGGCTCGGATCCCACATTGCTGTGGCTCTTTAACCTGATGCACCACAGCAGGAATTCATGCCACTATTACTTTTTATTAACCTTCAAAATTGAGAACTTCATGGATTTCTCATTAATATCCTGGTAGAATTCCCATTCTCCAGAATAACAGTTTTCATTTGGTCTTAGCCATGGGTAAAGAGTGATGTCCACATTCTTTGCTTTCACTTTATTTTTTTCTTTTCTTTTCTTTTGAGGGTCATACCTATGGCATATGGAAGTTCCTAGGGTAAGGTTCTAATTGGGGCTGCAACTGCCAGCCTATGCCACAGCCACAGCAATGCAGTATCAGAACAAGTCTGCAACGTACACCACAGCTCAGGGCAATGCTGGATCCTTAACCCACTGAGCAAGGCCAGGGATTGGAACCCGCATCCTCATGGATACTAGTCCTGCTTTCAGCTTTTGTTCTTTATTTTTCTTTTTCGGCCATACGCTGCAGCATAGGGAAGTTCCCTGGCCAAGGATTAAATTCCAGCCTCAGCTGCAACAACACCAGATCTTTAACTCACTGCATTGGGCTGGGGATCAAACCCATGCCTCCACAGAGACACCACCAGATCGTTAACCCACTGTGCCACAGTGGGAACACCCAGCTTCTGTTCTTTAAAAGTCCTGAATCTGAAGTTCCCTTGTGACCTAGCGGGTTAAGGATCAGTGTTGTCACTGCTGTAGTGCAGGTTTAATCCCTGGCCTGGGAACTTCCATATGCCGCAGATGTAGCCAGAAAAAGAAAAAAAAAAGTCCTGAATCTGACACTGTACATACTATGTCTTTTGACAAATCACCTAGTCTCTATGGGTCTGAGTTTCCTCATTTGTAAAATAAGTAGGTTAAATGAAAATTATCTCTAATTCCTTTCCAATTATATTCTAATGTTCCTACCACTGATCAAGTATTCTATGATTAAATGTTTACTGAATAAATGGAGTTCATTTATAACCTTGTCAGGTGCAGAAGTGTTAGGAGGTGGAACTTGCCAGTGGGGGCCATGCCACTCTGGTGTACTCCAAATAGGTTACAGATGTGTGTGTTGTTGACCCCTCAACTCTCAGGGAAACTAAGCAAAGCCTGGGGCAGATGGACTCCCCAGCCCTGCAGCCTTCTCTGTATACCCAGTTGGCTATACAGATAGGATCATTATTTTCTATGTGTTGTATCATGGAAAACTTTGGAGTTATTGAATAAGGTATAACATTGAAGAATTAAAGACAAAAATTAAAACAGTTGCTTGCTTCAGAGCCCTAAATCCTAATACTGAAAATTTCCACTTTTTTCCCTTCCTCTCTTTAGTTTTCACTTCTAAATCCAAATTTTGTGATCTTTGCTTCACCACAAAGATCAGCTACACGTGGCATGATTGTTTCTCATGAGTCACAAAATGAAGTGGACTGACTGAGTAGTTCTGACTTCTTGTCAATTCTGACACAGTGGAAACAAATAATATTAATAAACTAGAATTTACTACATGCTTGGCATTATTTCAGGTGTGATACATATACAGTAAAACCCCACAATAAACTGGAATTGAATATAACTTTATTGGCTTCTTACCTCTACCCAGTACCCTCACTCAAAGAGAGAAGAATAAAGTTCTTATCTGGGGAGGTGGTGAGGGAGTAGTTGTGGAACTAGCTGGAAAGAGCGAGAAACCCCTCAGGAAGCAGGAGGAGAAAGTTGGATCCCTCTGTTCCAGGTGGTTTCCTGGCCTTATTATTCTAGATCAGTTTGACAAAAGGGTCACCAGTAAACAAGGAGGTACCCTTATTTTGGAAGCCCCAGAAAGCTCCAACATCTGGAATTATCTCCAATAATGTGAAACCACCACCAAATAACACCTAAACAGAGCCAATACCAGAATGGATTTAGATTGTGTAACTGGACACCAGGTCCAATACAATAATGCACCCACATTGTGTGACTGGAGTTGTCAGACTACATTTACCCCTTTTTAAAAGATTAGTTAATTTTAATTTTTGGCTGCCTCTCAGCATATGGAGTTCCAGGGACAGGGATCAGATCCAAACCGCAATCACAACCTAGGTGTGGCAATGCCTAATCTTTAACACACTGTGCCAGGGCCGGGGATCGAACGTGCAACCCAGTGCTCCCAAGAGGCCGCCAAACCCATTATGCCACAGCAGGAACTCCCCCTTTTTAAATTTAAATTAAAAAAGTAATCTCAAATTCTTAAAACAATCCTATAAGGTAGATATATGATTATTTTCGTTTACAGATGAGGAAACTGAGGGACAGAGAGGTTAAATGACGTTATCAAGATCACAAGACTAGCAACAGCTCTTAACTTCTATTCCTTATTGTTTTTTGTGCACACCAGGCTTGCAGGTTAGCCAGTGTATCTTAGTTCTACCCCTACAAGGTCATGTCACCAGGAGAAGACACATGAGGAAAATGTCCAGGAGGCCAAATTACTACCCAGAATTTGCCATGCTTATGACTTTTACTGTCTCCTTTTAAAATGCATTTGCTGTAGTTCCATTGTGGGATCTGCCAATTGTCCTCTAGGCTAGTTCAATCCTGCATGCTGAACACTTTTGGCTAAATCAGTACTTTTCTCTCTGTCTCGGTATTCCCCCTTTGTAAAATAGGGAAAATCAGATTGACCTTTGTCTATCACCCGAGTGAAAATGAGTTTGGAGTCCCTCTAAGACTGTGCTGACCAGCAGAATAGCCACTAGCCACATATAACTATTAAGCCCTTCAAATATGGCTAGTGTAATTGAGATGCTCTGTAAGCATGAAAGAGACGCCAGATTTTGAAAATTTAGTACAAGAAAAAAGATGTTTCATTAATAATTTTATGCTAATTACAACTGAAATGATATTTTGAACATATTAGGTTAAATGAATATGCTATTAAAATTAAGTTATTACTTATTTTTACTGTGATGTGGCAACTAAATTAATGTGGCTTGCATTATATTTCTTTTGGACAGTGCTGCATGAGGTGCTAATCCTGACTGAAAATCAATTTGTCTTTTCCTTTCCTCTGTTACCAGGGCAACAGGGAGGAAGCTGACAATCCAAATACAGGGATTGGTGCCTTCCGATTCATGTTGGAATCCAACAAGGGCAAGTCGATGTTGGAGTTCCAGGTACTATACTATTTCCCTGGCTCTAAAAACATGGGTTAGATTATATACGTATTATACAGACGTAGTATATATACTATTTATATATATTATGCTACATATATAGTATGTGTGTACGTACACACACACACACCCCTCCTACTAATCCCTAACTCACTGATACTCAACTGGAAAGGAAGGGAGAGAAAGTTATTAGAATATTTTTCAAAATATCAATATCTTCCTTCTCTCAAGGACATATCAGAGTTGGTATTAGAGATGCTTCCACAAATATATTTTTGAACCTTTCCCCATTTAATTCTGATACAACCTCCTAATATAAAACCACTGTCCTGGCACTTCATGTTTTCTTCCTCCAGGAGCTAATGACAGTTTTTCAACTGCTGCACTGGAATGGCAGCCTTAAGGCCATGAGAGAAAGACAGTGCTCTCGGCAGGTAAGTTCCTATGGCTGAAGGGAATCTGGCAGGACTATTTTGAGGTGCCTGATGTTTTAGAAATAAGCAGGCCTAGGGGTTCCCACTGTGGCACAGTGGGTTAAGAGTTCACTGTAGTGGCTTGGGTTGCTGTGGAAGCTCGGGCTCGATCCCTGGCTCAGCACAGTGGATTAAGTGTCCAGCATTGCTGCAGCCGTGGCTTGGATTCAGTTCCTAGGAACTTCTATATGCCATAGGTGCGGCCATTAAAAAAAAAGCATGGGATTTCTGAATCATATGCTAGTTCTATATTTAGTGGATTAAGAAGATGTGGTACATATACACAATGGAATACTACTCAGCCATAAAAAGAACAAATTAATGCCACTTGCAGCAACATGGATACAACTAGAGATTATTACACTTAGTGAAGTAAGTCAGAGAGAAACAAATACCATATGTTATCACTTATATGTGGAATCTAAAATATGGCACAAATGAACCTATTTACAAAACAGAAACAGACTCTCAGACATACAGAACAGACTTTTGGTTACCAAGGGGGAGGAGGGAGGGAGTAGGATGGAATGGGAGTTTGGGGTTGGTAAATGTAAGCTATTACGTTTAGAATGGATAAGCAATGAGGTCCTATTGTATAGAACAGGGAACTATATCCACTCTCTTGGGAAAGACCATGACGGAAGATAATATAAGGAAAGGAATGTGTTACTTTCCTATACTGCAGAAATTGACACAACACTGTAAATCAACTATACTTTAATTTTTAAAAATGTAGGAGTACATTGTAGCTCAGTGGTAACAAACCCAACTAGTAACCATGAGGATGCAGATTTGATCCCTGGCCTCGCTCAGTGGGTTAAGGAGCCAGCTTTGCTGTGGCTGTGGCTGTAGCTGGCAGCTGCAGCTCCAATAGGACCCCTAGCCTGGGAATTTCCATATGCCACAGGTGTGGCCCTAAAACACAAACAAGCCAAAAAAAAAAAAGTAGAAAAAAAATTCAGGAAAAAAAGAAAATCGAGGCTATACATTTGTGCATATTGAAAGTGCCCTCTTCGTTCCTATAATCTTTTCTTTTTAAATCTTAACTGTGATTCTTCTACCTGCCTTGCTTCTCCTACCAGGAAGTTTCATTTAAGAATCTCCTCAGAGGACTCTGGCGCTGACTTCCATTAGGACCCAAAGGCTGAGAATTCCTCATCCCAGTAGGTCAATGTGGTATGAACCTTGACTTTATCCATGATTCTCACCTTCTTCTCCCCCTTCTAGGAAGTGTTGGCTCATTATTCACACCGGGCCCTAGATGATGATATTCGCCACCAAATGGCATTGGACTGGGTAAGCCGGGAGCAGAGTGTGCCAGGAGCACTGTCAAGAGAGCTGGCCTCTACTGAGCGGGAGCTGGATGAAGCCCGGCTGGCAGGCAAGGAGCTGCGCTTCCACAAGGAGAAGAAAGATATTCTCATGCTGGCTGCTGGGCAGTTGGGCAATATGCATTCTTCCAACTGCTAAGCATCCACCTGCATACTCCCCATCCTCCAAGTCCTTTTTTTATACATTCTAAGACTTAGTATGATTTCTGTATATACTTTCTCAATTTTATACTTAAAAAATATATATATACATATATATAAGTGTGTATAAATTCTACACCTGGATTCCTATTTGCTGAGAGATCTCTTAGCTGCTTTTGAAACATCTCCACACTATAAGAGCAAGCTGTCTTTGGAGCTACATTGGCTTTTACATTCCCAGTAACTCTGTGTTGTCATTCCAATAGCACAAAACAATTGACTAAGTGTTCATGTCTCCTTCTTTTAAAATAACAGGTAGCTTGAACAAGGACAGTGTGCCCCACCCTCACCCTCATTCTTGTTTTCTCTTGGACCCAATAGGCCATGAAAATGAAGACTCTGGCTTTGGTCTCTCTTAAGCAGGGCCTACCTGGTACTGAGTTGTTCTTCCAACCACTAGATCTTTCCTAGCCTAGACCTCCCCCCTCTGCTCCACTACCTTATTCCTCCTCTGCCTCAAAATGGTACTTCATTTTGAGGCTTCCTTACTTTATTATTTGGAAGGAAGTGGAGATCTGGTTTCTTATTTTTTAAATCATTACTGAGGTACTTCTCAGGAACAAGAGAGGAATTATAAACACAATATGTAGGGGTTCATCATCTATGTTGTTTCTGGGGCATAGACACCATACCAGTAGTCCAGATTTCCAGATGTAGTCTACTGAAGGGGTCAAGGGTTAAAGTTGCTTATCTTTCAGGATTCTCTTTTGACCTCCCCACCCCACCCCAGCTCCTAGCTTAGTTAAGCCCCATCTGTAGATCTTCCTGCCCACAAAGATTGGTAGAAAGTAAAACCTATTCCCATCCTTTTTCTCCTCCCATCATTTTGCTCTTTGGAAGCACCATCTGTTCAATTTGCTGAGGGCCAAGCTCCTCCTACTTCCACGAAGTTGCTGCTTTTTACTACCTTAGATTCACATTTATTTTCTCTCTTTTCTTTCCTCTTCCTCCACATTGATTATTAGAGCAGGAGTTGATCAGGAAAATTGGATGAGACTCTGGCATTTTGGCTTTTCCTCATTGGAATCTTGGAGTGACTACAGGAGGGTAAAGAGAATCAATGATCAGCTTCATGTGTTTTTAATACTGTTCCCTTTCCTTACCTTTTTCCTGGGTGAAATAGGTTAGGAATGATCTGGAGTACAGCAGAAGCATTCCCCTCTGGGACAATTTTTTGTTGATTTAAGATATATTTTCTCCTTGTTTCTATAATCTCCTTTATACTATATTATAGCTCAGTGCACTTCCTAAACTGAGTTTGGGAAATTTAATGTTCCTGCAATTACACTTTCCATCTAACAATTATACACCTTTCTTTTGGAAATAGATTATAAAACAGGCTACAATTTGCTCTTTTGGATTAGATAAGGACAAGATGAAAGTCAGCTTTCTTGGTTTTGAAATTACCTAGTGACCGGTATGTATGGGATCAGAGGTAAGGAATCTAGCAATAATTGTATTAGTCTTTGAAAGGGATTTCCTTGAGTTCTCCAAGCCTCATTTCTATATGCCATGAAGCACGTGTAGGGTCACAGCAGAGGTACCTACAATAAATAATAGGTGTGTCTATTCAATTTTTATGGGTACTTACAATCCAGAAATCATAAACCCTCATTTCTCCTGTGCTCTTCTCACTGGGAAGCGTTAAGGAGTATGAGTTATGGAAAGAACTTGTCTTTGCACCTCCTGGATTATTTTTCTCAAATACCAACCATTAAGATCTCGAACTTGCGAAAAATTGTTCCCTGGTCTGTCCACTTTTGGTGTTAACATTTAACTTACCTTTTTAGTACTATGTGTTTTATATGTATAATTTTATACAATTAAAAATAATTTTTGTCTAGTGAGCCAGATTATTTTTTGAGACCTGTGTATCAGAGGAGCTCTAAAATGACCCTTTCTAGAGTTCCCTGGTGGCTGAGCATGTTAAGGATCCAGCGTTGCCACTGCTGTGGCTCAAGTTGCTGCTGTGGCAAGGGTTCAATCCCTGGCCCAGGTACTTCCTTCCACATGTTGCTGGGACCAAAATTAAATAAATAAAGTGACCCTTTCTCTTACATATATACTCAAAAAAAACTTTTCTTAGCATTTTTTTGGGTGGTAGAATTAAAATTGTACTTCTGGGGGAGGGCATTCTGCCTCACCTTCTCCAGACATTTAAGGAACCTTAATTTTGTCCTCGGCCCTTTCTACTCAAGGTCTACCCATTTCCACTGGCAATCTCACCCACTATGGTTTATGGTGGCCTAATAAACTCTATCATAACACATGATTCTCAAACCTGTTTCTTCCACCCCAACCTGTTTGGAGCTTTTACATGTATATTTCCACATATTGGACATTACCACATAAATGACACAAGCTCTTTACTCATGTTAACTAAAATAAAACCCATTTCTCCATACATGCTCCTCTTTGACTCCTTAGATGTTCTGAAATTATCTACTCAGTATCTAAGCTAGAACCTCAGATTCATGCTCAATTCCTTCCTACCATCATCTAATCAGTCACTTACTGTTAGTTTATCTCATATAAATTTTCTAATCTGTTTTGTCCATATCTGCTGTATAAGTTCAGTCCTTTACCATCTCTGGGATGGACTACTGTGAAAGCTTCCTATCTAGTCTCTACTTTCATTCTTTTTTTTTCTTGGATGCCTCACAGAATATGGAGTTCCTGGGCCTGGGATCAGGTCTGTGACACAGTTGTGACCTACACCACAGCTGTGACAATGCTGGATCCTTAACCCACTGTGCCAGGCCAGGGACTGAACCTGCATCCCACCTCTCCAGAGACACCACTGATTCTGATGTGTCACAGTGGGAACTCCATTTTTTTTTTTTTCAGTCATGCAGTGGCTCGATGTGATCTCATTTCCCAGACTAGGAAATGAACCTGGCCGCAGTGCTAAAAGAGCTGAATCCTAACCACTAGGTCACAGGAAACTCTCCTTTTACCTTCATTCTTAACATCCTCTACATTACTATCAGATTTCTTTCTAAAATATTTATGGATGCACTACTCCCTTGCTTAAACCATTACTTAGCTATCTTTACCTTTAGCAGAATTTTCCAGAGTTTTACATGTGAACCCTTGGTATTACCTGGGATGATTTTAGGTGGTAGGTGGGCAAACATTTTTCATTTTTATTAGTTTTTATCTGAATTTGTAATAAAAATATGTTTTGCGCTTATGGCAGTGATATTTAAATTTAGTGTAAATTTGAAGTTCCCTTGTGGCTTAGTGGGTTAAGGACCCACTACGTGGCCCTTGTTACAGCTGTGGTGCAGGTTGGATCTCTGGCCTGGGAACT
Source organism: Catagonus wagneri (assembly GCA_004024745.2). Classification (NCBI taxonomy): domain Eukaryota; kingdom Metazoa; phylum Chordata; class Mammalia; order Artiodactyla; family Tayassuidae; genus Catagonus; species Catagonus wagneri. Next base: position 4,025,336 of record PVHT020000034.1, read on the forward strand.
TTTGCATGCTACAGGTGTGACAATAAATAAATAAACCTTAATTTAAAAAAAAACAGTCTAAGGAAAAATACAAATAAAAAATAGTATAGGAGGCATTTGCAAATGTTAAAAATTATGAACATGGAGTTCCTGTTGTGGTTCAGCAGTAACAAACCTACACCATAAGCTGTGGTGTAGTTCACAGATATGGCTTGGATTCCGGGTTGCTGTGGCTGTGGTGTAGGTCAGCAGCTGCAGCTCCAATTCAACTCCTAGTCTGGAAACTTCCATATGCCCTGGATGTGGCCCTAAAAAAAAAATTATGAATAGTCAAATGTTGAGTTAGAAAAATGTCTTGCCAGAGTCTCTGTCGTGGCACAGTGCAAACGAATCTGACTAGGAACCATGAGGTTGCGGGTTCAATCCCTGGCCTCGCTCAGTGGGTCAAGGATCTGGCGTTGCCCTGAGCTGTGGTGTGGGTCACAGACGCGGCTTGGATCTGGCGTTGCTGTCGCTGTGGCACGCAGGCCGGCGGCTACAGCTCCTGTTAGACCCCTAGCCTGGGAACCTCCATATGCCACAGGTGTGGCCCTAAAAAGACAAAAAAAAAAAAAGTCTTGCCTATAAGTTCCAAAATCCCTGTCATGGCATACAATTTTGCCCTAAACTATACTTATAGCCTTTTTCCTCCCTAGTTCCAGAACATCAGGTATACAGAATTTCTTGCTCTCCGGATTGTCATTCAATAAGTATTCCCCAAATGTCTACAAGGTTGGCGTTGATCTAAACTTTGAGGATACAGTTGTAAATAAGAATCTCTGGGAGTTCCCCTGGTGGCACAGCAGTTAACAAATCCAACTAAGAACCATGAGGTTTCGGGTTCGATCCCTGGCCTTTCTCAGTGGGTTAACAATCTGGCATTGCCGTGAGCTGTGGTGTAGTTGCAGATGCAGCTTGGATCCTGCATTACTGTGGCTGTGGTATAGGCCAGCAGCTACAGCTCTGACTAGACCCCTAGCCTGGGAACCTCCACATGCTATGGGTGCGGCCATAAAAAAAGCAAAAAAAAAAAAAAAGAATCTCTGGGGTTCCTGCTGTGGGGCAATAGGATCAGCAGCATCTCTGCAGTGACAGGAAGCAGGTTTGTTCCCTGGCCTTGCGGAGTGGGTTAAAGGATCCAGCATTACCGAAGCTGTGGCACAGATCGCAACTGTGGCTGGGATCTGATCCCTGGCTCAGAAACTTCACATGCCCGTGAGGTGGCCAAAAAAAATCTCTGTCATGAGGATTACATTCTAGGTGTTCCTGCTGTGACTCAGGGGGTTACAAACCTGACTAATATCCATGAGGATATGGGTTTGATTCCTGGCATCACTCTGTGGGTTAAGGAACTGGCGTTGCCATGAGCTGTGGTGTAGGTCACAGACGTGGCTTGGATCCCGCGTGACTGTGGCTGTGGAGTAGACTGGCAGCTGCAGCTCAGATTCCACCCCTAGCCTGGGAACTTCCATATGCCCTGGATGTGGCCCTAAAAAAAATAAATAAATAAATAAAAGATGACATTCTAATGGGAAAAACATACAATAAGCAAGTTAGAAACAAGGTAATAAAAGAGTTGGATTTAGCTCTGTAAAGGAAAGCAGAGTGAAGGAGAAAAAAGGTGAGAAGACCCTTTAGGGCGACAGCAGTATTTCAGGGAGGCCTAAAGGATGGGGTTGAATTAGCCATATGAAGAGGTGGAGCAAGAGCATCAGGGACAGAGAGTTGTAAAAGTCTTGAGATGGGAAAGAGTATAGCATAACTGAAGGAATGAATAGGGGGAACTTAATGGGTGAGAGGAAAGAATGGTGGTGGAAGGGGTTGGAGATATAGGCAGAGCAGGCTGTGTGAGTCAAAACTTTATTCTAAGTACAAAAATAAGTCAAGTAAGGGTTTTTAGATCACACACTATGCACTTTGGAGAATGGATTAGTGTATCTTAGTCTCAGTACAACTGCTTTGCCTAGAAAACTACCTGGACTGAAAGTCACAGTTCAAACTGAAGCCCTTCCTTACATGCACTCTCCTTACTTCCAGTCCTGTTAGAACTTTTGTACTGCCATAGTTTTTTTGTGATAGCAATGATCACTTTTGTAACGTAATTATAAAGTGACTGTCGATAATGCAAGTATTTTCCTTTGTATTGCTACCGTCTTTTCTTCTTTTTTTTTTTCACCATAACTTTGGCATGTATAAGTTCCTGGGCCAGGGATCAAACCTGCACCACAGCAGCAACCTGAGCCACTATAATGACAGATTGGGATCCTTAACCCACTGTGCCACAGGAGAATTCTAAGACCTCCTTTAATATTAGACATATATATGTATAGGCATAACTGTTTGATTTAAATATTAACAATTAAGTGAATCTTCAGTCCACTATCGTTTGTTTAAGGCTTACATTGGATTCCAGAATGTGAGGGCAATATGTGCTTTGTCTCAACTCATAGGGGTTTTTCTTTGTTTTTTGTTTTTAGGGCTGCGCCCATGGCATATGGAGGTTCCCAGGCTAGGGGTCCAATTGGAGCTGCAGCTGCCAGCCTATGCCACAGCCACGCCACATCCGAGCCACGTGTGCGACCTACACCAGAGCTCACGGCAACGCTGGATCCTTAACCCACTGAGCGAGGCCAGGGATCAACCCACAATCTCATAGTTCCTAGTCGGATTCGTTAACCACTGCGCCATGACGGGAACTCCAACTCACAGGTTTTTGTCTTTTTGCCTTATCTAGAGCCACACCCACAGCACATTGAAGCTCCCAGGCTAGATTCGTTAACCACTGAGCCACGAAGGGAACTCCGAGATGTGTGGGTTTTTTTTTTTTTTTTTTTGTCTTTTTGCCTTTTATGTAGAGCCGCACCCGCGGCACATAGAGGTTCCCAGGCTAGGGGTCTAACAGGAGCTGTAGCTGCCGGCCTTCGCCACAGCCACAGCAACGCGGGATCCCAGCCGCATCTGCAACCTACACCACAGCTCACAGCAACGCCGGATCCTTAACCCACTGAGCAAGGCCAGGGATTGAGCCCGCAACCTCATGGTTCTTAGTCGGATTCATTAACCACTGAGCCACAAAGGGAACTCCGAGATGTGTTTGTTTTTTAAGTTCTAAATTTTTTTACAGTCATGCCTGTGGAAGTTTCCAGGCTAGGGGTGGAATGGGAGCTACAGCCGAGGCCTGTGCCACAGTCACAGCAACATTAGACCTGAGCCCCATTTGCAACCTATGCCCCAGTCTATGGCAAGGCCAGATCCTTAGCCCACTGAGTGAGGCCAGGGATCAAACCTGCATCCTCAGAGACAACCTTAACCTGCTGGGCAACAATGGGAACTCCCAAGCTGTTGTTTGTTTTGCCACACCTGAGGCAAGTGTAAGTTCCTGGGCCACAGACTGAACCCAAGCCACAGCAATGACCCAAGCCACCAAGTCACGGTAGTGACAACACCAAATCCTTAACCTGCTGCACCACAAGGGAACTACAAGAGATTTTTTCTTTTATTAAAGTTTATATCTGTCTCATCAACTGTAGTTCATGGACAACCAGGTCTGCTGGTTTTCTTAAGAAAGTCCTAGATGCATTATGTTCCGGAAGCAGCCTTTTTTTTTTTTTTTGCGCTTTTTAGGGCCGTATCCATTGCATATGAAGGTTCCCAGACTAGAGGTCCTTATCCAACCTATAGCTGCCAGCCTACGCCACAGCCACTGCAAAGCAGGATCCAAGCCGCGTCTGTGACCTACACCACAGCTCATGGCAACGCCGGATCCTCAACCCACTGAGCGAGGCAAGGGATCGAATCCGCATCCTCATGGATCCTAGTCGGGTTCGTTAACCTCCAAGCCATGGCGGGAACTCCCCAGAAGCAGCTTTTCGAAGCAGCACTGCTGACTAAAGTTGTTTTTTTTTTTTTTTTGTTAAACATTCCATGACAGATCTGAGGAGTTCTGGCTGCTCCTCAGAACACTATAGGCCTGGAAGTTTTCAGAGAAAAAAAAATTCTACAACTTCCATTTCCTAGTATGGAATTAAATAAGACTGAAAGCGATCCTTAAAAAAAAATTAGGCTGGGTTTCACAGTTAGTGGTCGGCTGCCCTGGTTCCGAAGTCACTAACTCCGCCTACTCCCTAGCTCGTCCCCCTCAGAGCAGCAGCTTTCCACTCACAGCCTGCTCAAAATGGCTACAGAAACACTTTGGCAACTTCCCCAACTAGGCCCGCCTCCATTGCGTCATTTTTACAGCGCCGGGGGCGGGACTTAGAGTTAGTTTTTGATTGGTCAACTTGACTGGCGACTTTTCTCCTCCGCGACAGTTTCCGGGGGAGCCTAGTGCCTGAGCTGCACCGTGGAGTTAGAGCGAAGGCAAGATGGCGGACGTGCTGGATCTTCATGAGGCCGGGGGCGAGGATTTCGCGATGGATGAGGATGGGGACGGTGAGGACAGTGGAGGCGGCCGCGGGAAGCGGGGAAGGTGCGAGAGATGGATGTATTAGGAAAATATAATCCCCGTTCTCCCCAGCAGGGAGGATGGGAGCCCGGGAACCGGATTTCATTTGGTTAGAGACTCCGCCCCCTTTGGAGGCATGGGGGCGGGCCGGGAAGGGACTGAGCCTGGTGGTGCTGGGGCAGCTTTCAGATAGATAATGTCTTGGAAAGAGACTGTTGTTGTAAATAACTGTTATCTTTGTTATTCATTCTTTGATTTCTGGGGCTCTAGAGAGCATCCACAAACTGAAAGAAAAAGCGAAGAAACGAAAGGGCCGTGGCTTTGGCTCCGGTGAGTATTTGTGGGTGGAATGGGGTCTGGAATGGCGAGAGCTACAAATTTTGGAGTCCTCATTCGAACTCATGGTGAATAGTGGGAGAAAGGGAATTTCTGGTGATCTCCTGTCTGTTTCTAATAGAAGAGGGGTCTCGAGCGCGGATGCGTGAAGATTATGACAGCGTGGAGCAGGACGGCGATGAACCCGGACCACAACGCTGTAAGTAAAACGGAGCCTGTAGGGATCTGTCTGTAGAGAATTAGGGGCTAGTAAAACCTAGTAGGAAAGGGGACAGAGGTAGCTTAACCAGTCTCTGTGGAGTCTACCTTTCTGTGATCTTGAGGTTTTTCTTTCATGTGCTTCAACAACCTACCTCCATTCCCCCAAAGCTGTTGAAGGTTGGATTCTCTTTGTCACTGGAGTCCATGAGGAAGCCACGGAAGAAGATATCCATGATAAATTTGCAGAGTATGGGGAAATTAAAAACATCCATCTCAACCTGGACAGGCGTACGGGATATCTAAAGGTATCCTGAGTGATTCTCCGTTGTCTTTCTTTTCTCATAACATTTAGTTAGCATCGGTACTTATCCCGTGTTTTCAAAGTTGAGATAAAATGACATTGGCAATTGATTTTGTTAGGCATATCAAAGAGACAGGAAGCAGACAGACAAGTTGTATATATAATAGGGATATGTGATGTACATTTGTTGTTTAGCATTTATAGATTATTCTGTTTGAGTAGAAAATACCTTGATGGAATAGGAGGGTTTTGATAATGTCTTTTCATTTGTGTCAGGGCTATACTCTTGTTGAGTATGAAACATACAAGGAGGCCCAGGCTGCCATGGAGGGACTCAATGGCCAGGATTTGATGGGACAGCCGATCAGCGTGGACTGGTGTTTTGTTCGGGGTCCACCCAAGGGCAAGAGGAGGTAAAGTGGAGAAGGGGTCCACCCAAGGGCAAGAGGAGGTAAAGTGGAGAAGGCAAACACTCTCTGACGGACCCTGCCCCTTTTCCTTTTCCCTAGAGGTGGCCGAAGACGCAGCAGGAGTCCAGACCGAAGGCGTCGCTGACCCATCCTCTGTTGTGTTGTCCAGATACTCCATTTGACCACGTAGACTGGAAGAAATGGGGCTGGTGCAGCACTGTTTATATTTAATCTCTTACCTTGTCTGCTTAGTATTTCTTTTTGAGTTATGAATAAATGGCCTGTTTTTGTTTTCTACATTTAAAATCACTTTCCTGTTCTAACATTGCAAGCTCTGAAGCACTGTTTCCAGTAAGGCAGTATGGGTCACTGTGAAGCTACTTCTCCCAGGAGCTGAATTCTTTGTGAATTTCTACATTAGACAGTCTCAAGTCTTAGCTAGCGTCAAAGTAGAGATACTGCTCAGTATTTCTTTTTCTTGGAAGCTAAGAGAGCAGGGGCAGAAGTAAGATGTTCTCATGATATTAAAAAATAGTTTTTCTGTTCCTATATACTATGTCCTGAACAAATGGATATCATAGGAATGTCTCTTTTGTTTCTCCTGCCTTTCTTGCTGCCACATTTGTTTTTACTTCCATCTGTCTAAGGGCTTGACTCTCCTGTTGGTGCATTCTCCCAGACCCTCCTTCCCTGGAGGAGTCACTGCTAAGTTCTTGGTGCCTTCTTCGGCAGCCAAGGGTGAAGGCTCCATAGAGGAGAGGATCCAGAGGAGCATTGAGGAGGCCAAAGAGAAAAAGGATATGGCTGAGGCTGGGAGGCACTTCCGTTAGCATGGTGGGAGAGAACCAGTACCAAAGACCCAGCAGGTAATAAGGTGTCCAGCAGAGAACGAAGGTCAGCAACACAAGCAGGGCTAGTTGCAGGGCCCGAAGACGAACACGAGGGCGATTGTCCAAGGAGCGGCGGAGGACAAATTCACCGGCAGGGGCTGGGGATTTAGAAAATAACATTCAAATTCAGAACCACTCAGCTTTTGAATTGACGAAAGGGTAGTGGAGCTCTCACCCTACAAAGAGAATGTTGCAAGCATGCTTCCCCTTTGCAAACTGGGACTATACGGTCCCCTCCCACCGGGGATTATGACAGACATTTCAGAAAAAAAAGGTTTCGATCAAGGTGCTGTGCAACGTGAAGCTATTTGCCTTGCTGGTGTCCAGGAGCAAAAGAGAATACCGATCACCTTTCTTCTTAATTCTTGCCCAGCTGACTCACTTCAGAGAACGATGGCTAGTAGCTGGTTAGAACTGAAGGCATTCTATAAAGTGTGCAGCATCAGGTGCTAAAGATGCATTTCACTTTTGGTTTGATGGTTAATCAAATTAATGAGGTTAGAGGCAATAGCTTTAGGGTATGGGTTAGGGCCTGAGGATTGGGGTCTCACCATCATTCCCCTTCCTTGTCTGGGGACTGGACACACTGAGGACAATGCGGCTATAGCAGATGGTCATGACAGTCAGTGGCAGCAGAAAGAGACAGCAGAAGGTGAAGAGATTATAGGTGGTCTCCTGCCATTGAGCCTTGAAGCTGCCTTTGGTGACACACTGAGTGAAGGGGACTGGACCAGCTCGGCGGACAGTATGGAACAGGAACAGCTGGAGGGGAGTTGAGGACTGTTAGAACTGGTCCCCCTTCACCCTCCCTGGCCAACCTACCCACCAATTCAACACTATCTCTTCTGAAATCATTCTTAATTCTCCAAAGTGCTGAGTAATGGTACATCTACAGTGCCATATATTTAAAAGGTTAGAGATGTACCTTGAAATCCCTATCTTCCCCTTAGGCAATGTTAAGTCTGGGACTTGAATCCTGCCTTCTCAAGTATTATTCCAACATTGCACTTTATAAAAGGGTATCTTCACCACCTCGCCAACATTTTTAGCTGAAATGATTTTCCTAATCTGTCTGTGATTAATTCTGTGTAAAAAAAGAAATCTTGTATAAAATGGGTGGTGCTAAATTTCAGGCCATTTTGCAGCTCCCTGTAAAGCGACCTTTAGTAATAGTCACGTGTACCAATAACTAAAATGGTGAAACAATGTAATAAAGTTTTAACATTTTCCAAATGCTGTTGGCTGCCCCTTCCCCTCTTTGGTAAACTGCTGAGTTTTTGGGTTTTTCTTTTTTTTTTTTGTCTTTCTCTTTTTGCCTTTTTCTAGGGCTGCACTCGCGGCATATGGAGGTTCCCAGGCTAGGGGTCTAATTGGAGCTGTAGCTGCCTGATTACGCCACAGCCACAGCAATGCTAGATCCGAGTTGCGTCTGCAACCTACACACAGCTCATGGCAACGCCGGATCCTTAACCAACTGAGCGAGGCCAGGGATTGAACCCACAACCTCATGGTTCCTAGTTGGATTCGTTAACCACTGAGCCACCGAAGGGAACTCCTGAGTTTTTGGTTTGAATTAGTAATAAGTATTTTCATTTTAGAGCTTCAGGTTAGTACCTTGGTTCAGGAAAGGCAGTATTAGTTTGATAAAAAGCAAGCTTAGGTATCAGATTCCTAGATATAAGGCATTTTGGAAAGTGATTTCAGCAGGCATGAGAGACTTAGGAAAGGTGAATAGTATCAGTCATAGACAAATTTCATGAACTACTTAGAGTTTTGATCACCCTACTGTGAGCTAGTTGGGGAGTGGTCTTTCCTCTTCCCCTATCTTAAGTCCATATATTTCTGGGGCCTTTTTTTTGGAAGGGGAGGAGGTGTGGTTTTTCGCTATGCCTAGAAACGTGACATTTTCTGAGAAGGAGTTTAAAAACAGGCAAGTTTCCTGGACTTAAATTTTGGTTCATATCCCTACTCTGTCCCTCATTTCCCTATTTTATATGCAATTTACCACCTACTACTTCAACTACTTCACCTAACCTTCAACTACTTCTGATGCTTGGAAATTTGAGTATACAAAAATATAACTACACCAATATTCCCTTCACCATACTAACAGTTTTTTATTGACACTAATATTTTATTTATTTATTTATTTTCTTTTTTGGTAGCTCTACAGAATATGGAGTTCCCAGGCCAAGGATTAGATCTGAACTGCCGTTGTGACCTGCTCTGCAGCTGCAGCAATCCTGGATCCTTAACCCACTGTGCCAGGCCAGGGATCAAACCTGTGTCCCAGCGCTGCTGAGATACCGCCAATCCCATTGAGACACAGCAGGAACTCTAACGATAATATTTTAAATGCAGCATATGAGTAATGCAGAATTTACAACAGATTGCTAATTTGGAACACAAAATAAGCACCTTTTGCACATGAATCATAGTATTACCACCAGTTTGCTACTGAAGCAAACAGAGATCACACTGTCAGATTGTCAAGCTGTAAGTAAGGATGAAATTCATCTCCTATTCCATCAGCTTGTGGCCTATGCATTTCAAGTGATTTAACCAAAGTCATCCAGCTAGTTAGTGACAGAACCTAGACTCAAAAACAAACAAAAAAACCAAAGTAATACAAATAAGACCAGAATTCTTTTTAACCTCCAATCCAAGTCTAAAATTTGCTTCATATAAACTCAACTGTAATTCCTTTTGCACTGAGGCAACAGGCTGTTTTTAAAATCTGAGGTCGAAGAGGTCTTGCTTGCAACATATTGTTGGAAGCAGTCGTTTTTGTCTTAGAACTACAGTCAGACTAACTTTTGGTAGTTAGAATACTTGAGGATTTAAGGATCAAATGTATGACTCTATAAATCATTATCACTCCAGAGACTGAAATTGTGGCCCCTCCCTGACATAATCCTAATACTAGTCTCAGAGATGCTGCTTTATTCCCCCCAGATAGTGGTAATGGCTTGGGTGTTTTGAAGGAAATGCTTCATATTTAGCTTTTTTTTTTCTCTAGATTTCTAGTTCATTTCAATATTGAAATTTGATTAGAATTAAAAAAATACAATCTGAGTATGTTACTCTCCATCTTTTACTTTAGTGTCTCTCCACTGCCCTCAGGATAAAGTACAAGTTTATTATTTGTGATCTGGTTCTTCCCGTCCAGGTTCATTACTCACCAATTTCTAGCTCTCAACTTTAGCTGCAGCCACTTTGAGACTGTCTACCGTCCATCCTCGCCAGCATTCCTCCAGCTTTAACATGTTTAACACAAATCTTTCAAGAATCAAATTTTAACATCTCTGAGAAGTCGGGAAGCTTTCCCTGACTATCCAAGAGTGGGTCAGACCCCCCGCACACACACACATTGTTCTTTAGCTCCTTATGCTTACCTTTAGTGTAACACCTAACTGTACACTGTACTGTAATTGCATACTAATTTGACTCTGCACTAGTCTATAAATTTCTTTAAGGCAGAACTTTGTTGCTCTATACTTGATAGAACATTTGAATGCACCTGGAGGATGCACATTATTTTTTTGAACTGATGAATGAAGGTACCACAAAGTTTTATCCAAAGCCCCTGACTTCACTGTCTTCTTAATGTCTTCCCATGTATGTTTACTCCATGCTCTAGAATTTTTCTGCAATAATCTAAAGAAGGTGGAGCAGGTGGAACTAGGAGGATGCAAAAAGTTGGAAGCCAATTGTAATAAAAACAAAGGCTTGTAGCAGAAATACAGATTAACATGCAATGATCTCAACTTGCAGAAGAGATAGCAGAATCTCCCCTCTGAGGATTCACGGTGACCACGGTCAAGCACACCCCTTGAATCTGAAGGCTCATGTTGTATACCCAAATTCTTGTCCAGTCTAGCCGTTGAGTCCCGGCAAGTCACTCACCTGAGGCAAGGCAAGCATGAAACTGAGTACCCAAGCTGCCCCCAGAAGTTTCCTTCCAGCTGAGCGGGGTCCAAGCGGGTGTATTACGGCTGTCTGGCGGTCGATCCCAATGACCACAGGCAGGAAAGCTGCGGCATACATGGCCATTAGTTTCAGGAACATGAGTGTCCGACATGCTATATCTCCGGCCAGCCACTGAACAGTGATATTCCAGGAGGCATCTAGGGGCATAACCACAAAAGTGACCAGTAAATCGGCAGCTGCTAAATGGGCAAAGAGTCGTCGTACCGGAGAGGGGCGGAGCTGGCTGGGTTGCGGCCGTGTCACTGACCACAGCACGGCCAGGTTTCCTCCAGCCGAAGAAACAAATAGCACAACAGTCACTCCAACCCGGACCTTAGCTGCAACTGAGAAGGTGGGTAGCTCTGAGCTTTCCACCTCTACTCCTGATCCCGCCCAAACCTCCTCCCCCGCTGCTGACCCCCAAGAGGTGCCATTGCCTGCAGACATGGTGACACGGAAGGGAAAGGAATGGGGGGATGAAGTGTGGGTTTGAAGATGTTAGCTGAATCCACTCATTCTTCTCTCCTTTTTAGGATCTGGAGTTGGTTATTTCGCGAACTTCGTCCATTAATAAAGCCTCTGAATCTGGAGATTCTCCTTATGTATTCTGGAGGTCATCTGCCCAATTGTTAGAGTCCTGCAGGGAACAGCGATCTGGTGCTGGCTTTTACTTCCACAGACTTCTCAAGCCCCTCGAGCACACCAAGTTGGGGAAAACGCTATCCTAGCGGCCCCGGCTAGAGCACTGCAGCGCCTTCTCGCTCCGCCCCCAATCCTGCAAGCCCCGCCCTTGGCCCAGAATGTTTAAAGAAGAACGTGCCTCTGGAGGCGTACTTAGGAAATAGAGGTCATCTGATAAGGCGAGCTAACGAAGACACGCACAAAAACACGCAGGTGTAGCCCAGAGACCAGTGCCTCTAGTTCCGAAACTCCGCTTCAGCGGCTGGCTCCATTCAATATCTTTTTGATGATGTTTGTCCCTCGCGCGACACCGTTGGGCCGTCCAGTAGGCGTGACTAGGGGCGGGAAGTGGGCGGGAGTGGAGGTGCGGAGCCTGGGCCGCCGCTGTCATGGACGCCTGGGTCCGCTTCAGCGCTCAGAGCCAGGCCCGGGAGCGGCTGTGTAGGTGCGGCCCGAACAGGAATGGGGGAGAGCGGGCAGAGGAAGGTCCTTGTGAAGCGAGGACAGTGCACACTACGGGGGTCAAAAAGGGTCACCTCGGGCTACGGCGGCCCGGACGGACCGCTAGGAGCTGATTTGAACCGGCCGCGAGGCCATGATTCGTTTCTGCTCACGGGAAAGATGGGGAAACTGAGGCACGAGTGGGCCAGCGGGGAGGTCGCTCAGGGTTGCGCGTTCACATGAGACTAACACTCCCCTCACCAGGTGGAGGTGGCGGATAGCGACCTGAACTCTGTCCCCGGAGCTGACGAGTCGCTCCGAAGTTCCCGTGTCCCCTCAGCCTACTGACCCGCGAACTCCTCTGCCTCCGCCCTGACTTCTAGTCTCTATTCATCTCAAGGGCCTTGGAAAATCTCTTAGTTCACCTTTCTGAAGAATAATTTCTCCTCCAACTATCCCCCACTCCCTCACGTACACACGCACACAACCTCTTCTGGGCTCCTTTTTATCCTTATACCTTTCTTTTCCCCTGCCTGGAGAAGAAACGGTGAGATATGGCTTGAGGAGGAAAGGGAATAGTCCAGTTGGAAAAAGGGGGAATCCGAACTTGCCTTCTGGAGGACGTTTTTGAGGGGGAGATTAGGGAGGTCTCCACCTTATTTTACTGCTCACTCTGTCCTCCAGGGCTGCACAGTATGCTTGCTCCCTTCTTGGCCATGCCCTGCAGAAACATGGGGCCAGTCCTGAGTTACAGAAACAGATTCGACAGCTGGAGGGTCATCTGAGCCTAGGAAGAAAGCGTAAGTAACTATGCCCTTTGGGGTGGCCTGGTGGTTAAGGGTTTTTTGTTTGTTTGTTTGTTTGTCGCTTTTAGGGCGGTACCCTTGGCATGTAGAGGTCCCCAGGCTATGGGTCTAATCAGAGCTACAGCTGCAGACCTACGACACCACAGCCACAGCAACGCCACAGCTCACGGCAACGCCGGATCCTTAACCCACTGAGCGAGGCCAGGGATTGAACCCAGAACCTCATGGTTCCTAGTCGGATTCATTTCCACTGAGCCAGGACCGGAACGCCTGGTTAAGGGTTCTGAGTTGTTTCAGTGGTGCAGGTTCAGTCCCTGGCCTGGGGACCTCGGCATGCTCCCGGGAGACTCTAAAATAGAAAAAGAAGGGAGTTCCCGTCGTGGCGCAGTGGTTAACGAATCCGACTAGGAACCATGAGGTTGTGGGTTGGATCCCTTGCAGCGCTCAGTGGGTTAAGTATCCGACGTTGCCCTGAGCTGTGGTGTAGGTTGCAGAGGCTGCTCGGATCTGACGTTGCTGTGGCTCTGGCATAGGCCGGCAGCTACAGCTCCGATTAGACCCCTAGCCTGGGAACCTCCATATGCCGTGGTGGGTGGGGCCCTAAAATGACAAATGCTGGGGGAAAAAAAGGAAAAGAAAAAGAAACAAAGGTGTGCCGTGCCTGTCTTTTCATTATTTCAACACTTCTACCTTCCCCAGCTGTTCTTCCTTTGTCCCTCCTTCCAGGGTTTTTTTTTTTTTTTTTTTGGTTCTTTTTTGTTTTGTTTTGGCAAGTTCCTGGGCCAGGGGTCGAACCCACACCACAGCAGTGAACAGAACCCTGCAGTGACAACTCCAGATCCTTAACCCTCTTCACCACAAGAGAACTCCTTCCTTCCTGTTTTTTTTTTGTTTGTTTTGTCTTTTTAGGGCCGCACCCACCCATGGTGTATGGAGGAGTCTAATCAGAGCTGTAGCCCCTGGCCTACGCCACAGCCACAGCAATGCCAGATCTGAGCCGCGTCTGCAACCTACACCACAGCTGACAGCAATGCCGGATCATTAACCCACTGAGCAATGCCAGGGATCAAACCCGCAACCTCATGGTTCCTAGTCAGATTCATTTGTGCTACACCATGACGGAAACTCCTTTCCTTCCTGTTTTTGACCTTTTCTTCCAATTCTCCCTCATTTGCCCCTGTACTTTCCTTCTGCATGTCTCCTGAATAAGATAAGAGAGCAGGGGTAAGAGTAATGAAGGACTGAAGAGAATAGGGCAAATTTGAGAAAACTAAAGTGGCACAGAAATTAATTAAAACTTGAAGTAAAAAAGAATGAACTGTTTCTGCTTTTCTTTTAAATTGTTATTATTGTTCTATCACTTGCTTGACTTTCACCCTCTTTCTTTTTCTCTTTCTGTCTCACTCTCTGCTTCTCTACTTCCCAATTCTTGCTTTTCCTTACTAATCCCCACAAGTTCTACGCCTCGGTAACTCAGCAGATGCCCTTGAGTCAGCCAAACGAGCTGTGCATCTATCAGATGTTGTCCTGAGATTCTGCATCACTGTTAGTCACCTTAATAGAGCCTTGTACTTCGCCTGCGACAATGTCCTGTGGGCTGGAAAGTCTGGACTTGCTCCCCGTGTGGATCAGGAGAAGTGGGCCCAGCGTTCATTCAGGTTTGATATCCTTTTGTCCTATAAGATTTTTTGTATTTTTCATACTGCATAGCCCACCTTTCATGAGAGAACAATCTATCCCAGAATATATACATCTTAATCACTTGACTTCCAATCTTTCATTTAAATCTTAAACCCTCAGAGAATCATGAATGGGAGCAGATGGAAGACAGATGCTTTCTCATGATGAGTGACTAAGATTGGGAAAGATTAGATATTAATTATATTGCTTTAATTCGGCTTCTATCTATTACACAGTTTATGTCCCTCACTGCCTACTAATTCATTCATTCTAAAAATATTTAGTATGTGCTTACTGTGAGCCAGGGAATGAAGCAAAGAGTCAAAAAGGAATGGTTTGTGCTCTCATGAAGCTTCTAGTCTAGTAGGGGAGTCAGATACTAAAACAAGTAATCACCAAACCGTATATTTGTGGGAAAGTGCAGGATCTCATGAGGTATCTAACAAGGGGAGCTAATGTAGATCAAAAGGTCAAGAAAAGACTCTTTGAGAAAATTAAATTTTATTTCTGAGTAGAAGTTATACCAAGCAAACAGTAGCACAGAAGACCATTCCAAACAGAAAACAGCACATTCTAAGGCCTTGAACCAAGAAAGACTTAATGGAATTATAGAAATAGAAAGAAAGCCAGTGTGGTGGGCAGTACTGAGTAAGGACATAAGTGCAAATTGGAGAAGCAGACAGGGGCCAGATCATTCATGCAAAGCCCTCTAGGCAATGGTAGGATTTTTTTTTTTAGTTTTGTTTAAATTTTGCCCTAAGAACAGTGGGTTCTGAGCAGGGATGTGACATGATTCAGATTGCGTTTAAAGAAGATCACTCTTGGAGTTCCTGTTTTGGCTCAGTGGGTTAAGGATTCGGCATTGCCATAAGCTGCAGTGTAGGTTAGCGATGTGGCTCGGATCTGTTATTGCCAGATCCAGTGTTGCCTTCACTGTGGCAGAGGCCCCAGTTGCAGCTCTGATTAGACCCCTGGCCCAGGAACTTCCATTTGCCGCAGATGCGGCCTTAAAAAAAAAAGAGGAAAAAGAAAATCTCTGATCTTTTTTGTGGTAGTATGGAAAATGGATTACAATAGAACTAAAGAGGAGGAGATGTCCTGATGTGGCCAAGAAATGATGTTGGCTTGGACTAAGGAGCAGGCTAATAATGAAGGTGGAAGGAAGTACAATTTGGGAAAATGAAAACATCTGTGTACCTAACACCTGTATTTATTTATTTATTTATTTATTTATTTAAAAATATGATTTGGGAAAATGAAATTATCTGTATACCTATCACATGTATGTATGTATGTATGTATGTATTTATTTTGCATTTTAGGGCTGCACCTGCGGCATATGAAAGTTCTCAGGCTAGGGGTTGAATCAGAGCTGTAACCTCCAGGGCCTACGCCACAGCCACAGCAACGCAGGATCTGAGCCATGTCTGCGACCTACACCACAGCTCACGGCAACACCGGATCCTTAACCGACTGAGCGAGGCCAGAGATCAAACCCACATCCTCATAGATACTAGTTGGATTTGTTTCCCCTGCACCATGACCGGAACTTTTTGTTTCCTTATGATTCTCTTTGTTGTTTTATATTATATTGGCACCGTTCCATCTCCACTTATGTCTTGGTTTTTGTCTTCATCTTTCTCAGTGTAAAACAAGGCATATGGTGTATGAGCAGTGGAGGCAGAGGCATGGCTGGGGTGGTATAGAAAAGTAACTCCTTAGACAAATTTCTGTGCCGTGTTTGTTCATTTCATACAATAAATATTTATTGAGCCAGGCACTAGTTTAGACACGGGGATACAGTGGTAAAGACAAACAAGATCCGTCCTCCTATGGAGCTTACATTGCAATGGGAAGAAACCAAAAAACAGTAAATAAAGAAAATATCAGAGAATCGTAAGTGCGATGCAGGAAGTTAAAGTAGGGCCATGTGGTATACAGTAATAGCTTGCTGCTTTAGAATGGGGAGGGGGCATGTCAGAGAAAGCTACTCTGAAGAGGTGACATTTGAGCTCAGACCTGAAGTATAAGGAAGAGTCAGCCATGTAAAGATTTTGTAGGGAAAATATTCCAGGTTGAGGGACTAGGTAGTGTAAAGGTTCTAAAGCAGGAACAAACTTAATGGGATCAAAATAAAGAAACCAGTGTGATTGGAGCATAGTGATTGAAGAATGGTACAAAATAGAGAGAGGTAGGGTCAGTGTTCTGTAAACCTGTCTGAGATATTTTAGTCTAAATGCGATAGGAAGGAAACCACGGAGACTTTAAGAAAAGGTATAATGTGATTTACTTATGCCAGCTACTATATGAAATTAGATTATCGAGAGTTGAGGGCATGAGTGGCCATTGAGAAATCAGTTAAAAGATTAAAGTAGGGGAGTTCCCGTCGTGGCTCAGTGGTTAACGAATCCGACTAAGAATGAGGTTGCGGGTTTGATCCCTGGCCTTGCTCAGTGGGTTAAGGATCCGGCGTTGCCGTGAGCTGTGGTGCAGGTTGCAGATGCGGCTCGGATCCCACGTTGCCGTGGCTGTGGCGAAGGCCGGCGGCTACAGCTCCTGTTAGACCCCTAGCCTGGGAACCTCCGTATGCTGCGGGTGCGGCTCTAGATAAAGGCAAAAAAAAGGTTAAAGTAGTAGTTCAAGAGCGATGGCTTATACTGGTGGTGGAGTATAATAGTTTGATGTGTTGGATTCAGGATATATTTTAGAGTTAGGAATGTTATATTGAATAAAGACAATTGTTGTCAGAGGGGATTAAAAAATCAAAAAATATAGACTGTTCTTTTTCTTTTCTTTCTTTTTTAGGGCCACACCTGCAGCATATGGAGGTTCCCAGGCTAGGGGTCAAATCAGAGCTATAGCTGTAGCCTACACCACAGCCACAGCAATGCCAGATCCGAGCCTCATCTGCGACCTACACCACAGCTCACAGCAATGCTGGATCCTTAACCCACTGAGCAAGGCCAGGGATCGAACCCGCAACTTCATGGTTCCTAGTTGGATTTATTTCTGCTGCGCCACAATGAGAACTCCACATAGACTGTTCTTAAGGAATTCATAATCTAACACATTTGGCAAGCTGAGCCTCATTTTCTTTTTCTTTTAACAGGTTCAATTTCAATGGGCTATGTGTCTAAGTCTTTGAAACAACTGAAGCTGTCCTTTTAAAACAAATTTATTATTTTTTTTTTTTTTTGCTTTTTAGGGCCTCATCCGCAGCAGCATATGGAGGTTTTGAGGCTAGTGGGAGGTTCCCAGGCTAGTGGTCCAATCGGAGGTGTAGCTGCTGGCCTATGCCACAGCCACTGCAACACAGGATTCTAGCCACATCTGCGACCTACACCACAGCTCATGGCAATGCCAGATCCTTAACCCACTGAGTGACGCCAGGGATCGAACCTGCATCCTTGCTAGTCAGATTCATTAATCGATGAGCCACGATGGGAATACCTTAAAACAAATTTACATTGTAGTTCAGGTTGAATGTGTGGGTGCTAGTGGGTTGCCAAGTGGAAAAGAGAAATTTGAAGTTGTTCCTGGAATATTTCATGGTGCTCATTAAATTTAAGCCAGGATCTTAAGGTACACATAAACACCTTAATTGCAGAAAGGTGGAAGGACATTTCTAACAGTGGGTAATAACATTCACTTCTGATATTCTACTGTGTAGTACTTTGGTAGTATGGGGGGGGTAAAAGTTTAAGTGTTCTGTTGGATATGCTAAGTGGGTATATGTATCCTTACTGACCCTTCTGCCCTGTGTATCCCAGGTACTATCTTTTTTCCCTCATCATGAATTTGAGCCGTGATGCTTATGAGATTCGCCTACTAATGGAACAAGAGTCTTCAGCTTGTAGCCGGCGACTGAAGGGTTCTGGAGGAGGCATCCCAGGAGGAATTGAAACTGGGGGGCCTGGGGGTCCAGGGACTCCAGGAGGAGGCCTGCCCCAAGTGGCTCTGAAGCTTCGGCTCCGAGTCCTGCTCCTGGCTCGGGTCCTTCGAGGTCATCCCCCTCTTCTGCTGGATGTGGTCAGAAATGCCTGTGATCTCTTCATTCCACTGGACAAACTAGGCCTCTGGCGCTGTGGCCCTGGGATTGTGGGGCTTTGTGGCCTCGTGTCCTCCATCCTGTCTATTCTTACCCTAATCTGCCCTTGGCTGCGACTCAAGCCCTGATACTCTGATATAGGATAAAGAGGGGAACTGAATTGATGACGCGGAATTTTAGGTTGTTCCCATGTACCATCCTAATTCTCTTGGGTTAAAGTTAAAATCCAGAGATTTTGGAGGTAGAGGGAGGAGCTTAGGGGAGATAAGATGAGGAAAGATAATTTGTGAGTTCGATAGGATGATTCTGACGTTCAGATCTGCTGGAGTTTTTGTTCTTTTCCTTCTTCATTGCATTGTGTTTGTCTTTCTTGACTCTCTTTACTGTGTCTCTCTTAAGTCTATTTAAGATTCTGTCTCTGCATCTCAGTGTCACCTTCTCAATCCCTTCTCATAAGAATTTAATTATTTTTTGGTATGGGAGATAGGAGATATGGTCGGTAAGGTTCTAACTGCCTTCTTTTTCCTCACAAAGGTGACTTGTGGCTGTTCTTTTTCCCCTTCAAACTCCAAATCACAATTTTAAAGGCTTTCTATCCCAGTGGACTCTTCCCATGTGCACCAGAGGTAGTTTCATGCTTCCTCTTCCTCTTTCATGCCTACCTCACCAATTTCCCTCATGATTTGCCCTTAACCTTCCCTCTGCTCACACCTGCAGATTTCTGCTTTCACTTTGGTTTCCGGGCTTTTTTTTAGCCTTTCCTTACCCCCTCTTTGCCTATCCAGAATGATGCTCTCTAGCCTCTTACTGTAAATACTGTACAATGATTCTGTGTAAATAGCTGAGGCCCATGCCCATGGTGGAAAGCAAGCCTTCCAGGTTAGCAAATTAAAGATCAGTTTGCTCATTGATGTTTGGTCTGGTCCCGTGTGTTCTGATCATCTGAGGCCCCTGTTGCTGTCACTATGGGTTGGGTTTTTCGTGGGATTAGCCACTGGCATCATTACCTACAGACTTTCATTGAGCACCTGTGTATGCAGGGCACAATACTAAGTGGTAGAGATAAGAACAGCTAAGAGGCTCTGTGGTCTCAGCCTCAGAAGTTTATAGGCTAATGGAGATGGGGGAGGGTCTAATGTTAAAGTAATTATATTGGTACTGCAAAGCATACCCCATACCAATTCATGGTTTAGAATTCCTCCAAAAACTATAATGCCATGAAACAGGTTATGAGTCACAAGCAGAACTTGGTTTGTGGGCGGGCTGTGTCTTCACATGTTGGGACTCCTGGGTAGATGAGGAAATGATATCATGTTGTTAGCACTTTCCTTTTCCATATCCCAGGTTGAGGTAAATAAGGTTACGAGGTAAAGTGAACCTATCTCCCAATCATATCTTCTGTTTCAAACTTGAAAGTATTATTGCTTGACAACAACAAAGGATTAAAGAAAAGGAAGACAAATCAGTAATTGTGTTCTTTGGATACTGAGATGATACCTCCAGGGGGCAGCACTAAGGCAGAGAAATACACTAAGATCGCTCAATCCTCCTTGGTCTGGGGCTCCCCACAGTTCCCCATCATTACTCCTCCCATTCCTTCCAACTTTATTTTTAGCTGCCAGTGGGAGGGGGCAGGATGGGAGGGAAAGTAAAGAAAACAGAGAAGGAGAAGGACAGAGGCATAGAGGACTTCTCACACGGACAGAGAGCGTCCAGGCATGGAGTTCCCCCTCAGCCCTCACCTGTTCTTGCCCCTGGTGTTCCTGACAGGTGAGGGAGGTCAATTTCTTGATTTCTGGTGGGAATAGAAGGTATTTAGCACTTGGGACCTTTATGGTTAAAATTCTTTGGGAGTTAGGTTGAGAGGTTAATTGATTGTACATTTCGTGTGTGTCTGTGTGCATGTGCACACACATGCACACACATACGACTGCCTGGCAGGGGCTGAAGCTGACCGGTACCTTGTGTGTAGTATTTTGTCCAGTTATCCAAAACTTTGTCCTAAGCCTTGAACAAGTGAGGGGACCAAAAAGAAACATGACGTGACCTTCCACGTGGCTAGTCTGGTTACTGTTATTTCTCCTTACTACTTTTCCCTACCCTTAGTGGACTGTGAAGCCTGAGGCATAACTGACTAACTGTGTGGTCAGAACTCTGGGTTTATCTGACCAATGAGCTACAGTTCCTGGTCATACAGCCCTGCCAGCTTCCTGGATGCGAAAAGGCTCACATACAAAACACCTTTCTGAAAATGAGTATGGTTTGAGACAGAGTTATAGCCATTGGTGAAAGTGATGGTGGGGTGGCCTGAGAGAGGGTTGCTTGAAAAGCAAAAGCAAGACACAGCCAGGAAAAGAACCATGGGAGGGACAAGAGGCCTGGAATTTTTCCTCATCAGTACCCTGTAATCTTTGTTTCCTAAAATACCAGCTCTGATTTTAAAGGGGTTGGGGTTGAGAGGGAAGAGTCAGCCAGGATATGATGTGTATGTGTGTGTTGGTGGGGGGGCTTTAGAATGGGCTGAGAGTTAAGGAAGCAATGCAGGTAGGCAGAGGGCAGTTGGGAGGGGGATGAGTTAAAAAGGAAGCAGACTGTGAGAAACTTTGGGGTGAAGGGACTCTTGGAAAAGTTGGATGGCAAACTATGTGAGTAGGCAGGCAAGTGGCTCCACCCAGTTAATTACCACTGAGGCTTCCACGGCTAGAATCAACCAGAGACCTAGACACTGGAGAAAGAGAGTGTAACAGTGAAAGCTGGAGTCAAGAAGAGACAGGAAGAGAAGGAGAGATCCAGGTGTGCAGTGGTCCCTAACCTATTATTCTCCTTACGATCCTGGTTTTGGGGAGAATTTGGAAGGGATATTTTTCTAGAGCTGCAAAAAGGCTTTCTCTTTTGACCCCCACAACTTGGAGAGGAGGATGTGTAGGAGGAATGATGTAGAACAGAGGAAACTGACCCTTCCAGACATGTCTGTAAATGAGATTTCAGGGATAGGAATGGAAATACAGCTGTGCAACAGCATGGCAAAGAGCCACAGGCTAGATATCTGGACCCAGATACAGAAAGGAAATCATCCTTGCTTGGAGCTCTGAGAACATGACATTGACAGAGGCCAAGGCAGCTTATGAGTAAGAGAAGGGAGATAGACTGAGGTCAAAACTTTGCCTTCGCGGCTTCTCTCTGATTATACCTCTCGGTCTCTGACTGCTTCCTGCTAACATTATGATCCTGGCCTTCCAGGTCTCTGCTCCCCCTTTAACCTGGACGTGCATCACCCACGCCTGTTTCCAGGGCCACCCGAGGCTGAATTTGGATATAGTGTCTTACAGCATGTTGGGAGTGGACAGCGATGGTGAGGAGGAAACCAGAGGGCTGTGGGATTGGGACTGTGATAGAGCTATTAAAGGGGAGGCAAGGTAGATGGAAATATAAATTCCTCTGGTTCTTTGGAAGTGGCTAGGGCTCTAGACTTGCCATCCCTATGCCCTTTCCCTCTGGCCTATCTCAAGTGTCGTATTTACACTATGCTTTTATTCATGTCCTCCTCCCAGGATGCTGGTTGGTGCCCCCTGGGATGGGCCTTTAGGTGATAGAAGGGGGGACGTTTACCGCTGCCCTGTAGGGGGCTCCCACAATGCCGCATGTGCCAAGGGCCACTTGGGTAAGAAGATTCTTCACTCTTCCACTCCTACCCCTAACTTTGATATACCAGTAGCTTTGACCCCTTACACCTCACTTTTTCATCTTCATGTCCCACTTACTCCCCATTCCTGACTCGATCCTGATCTCATCCCCTTCCAAAATGACCCTGTACCCTCAATCACCCCATCTGTGACTTCATGATCTCATTCTCTTCCACTCCCTTCCAACCAGGTGACTATCCACTGGGAAATTCATCTCGTCCTGCTGTGAATATGCACCTGGGAATGTCTCTGCTAGAGACAGATGGTGATGGGGGATTCATGGTAAGCTAAGGAAAGGGTGATGGTGGGGTCTCTGGAGGTTCATAGTAGAGTAGATGGTAGTGTGGTAAGGGAAACTGGTCTATGTGGAGGGATCAAGGATTGAAAACCCTAGAAAGTAAGGAGGAGAATCTTGGGAGTGGTCTCAATGCCTCCTTTGACTAGGAGCATGTTCTGAGGGTGCCCTCCCAAGCCAGAGAGGAACTATTTTCCCCACCCATCCCCAGGCTTGTGCCCCTCTCTGGTCTCGTGCTTGCGGCTCCTCTGTCTTCAGTTCTGGGATATGTGCCCGTGTAGATGCTTCGTTCCGGCCCCAGGGAAGCCTGGCACCCACCGCACAACGTGAGCAGGGAGAAGGGCCCTGAGGACTCAGTCCCCAGAATGGGATGCAGGGTGGGAAAAAGATGGGGCCACAGGGTATGATGCTTGACAGAGCTCGACATGGCTATCCTCAGTGCTATTAATGTGCCTGAAAAAGTGCCATGTTTCATAGCAGATTAGAATTCAGCCACTTTACTAGAGCATCAAGATTCCGACTGATTTAACCAACTTCAAAATTCAACTTTCAGTATATCCCTCCACATCCTATTTCCTGGCTATAGACGTCACCTTACCATTTTCTGGTGTATCATCTATTTTTACACCTCCATCTCCTTTCGTTTAAAGTATTTTCCACCCAAATGCTTTTCCTTATATTCTCCTCTCCTCGGATATCTCTGGTCTTCATTATTTTCTCAGTTGCTGCCTCCTTTAATTCCCCAGCATCAGAACATAAAGTGGTGCTGTTTCTACTAGCACTTCAATTCCTTCTTCTTTGTTTTGTAGTCAACTCTATGTATCCTATCTTCTCTCTTACTCATTTCTGTATTTACCCAGGACTTGACACACTATCTCCCTTGTCTGTTAGAAGTGCCTAATAAGTGTTCAAATTAAATGGGCCCTCCTCTGACCTCTTCTCTTGTTGCCCCCATGCCCAATATCTTCCACCCCTCTGTTCCCCTCCCCATACCCCTCCTCCTAGGCTGCCCCACATACATGGATGTTGTCATTGTCTTGGATGGCTCCAACAGCATCTACCCCTGGTCTGAAGTTCAGACCTTCCTCCGAAGACTGGTAGGGAGGTTGTTTATCGACCCGGAGCAGATACAGGTAAGAGAAGGCAATATGGATGGGCTTGGACTGGGAGAGACAGGGAGAAAGGAGACAAATATGGGTAGTATCTTCAGTAGTCTCCAGGTGCTCCTTTCCCTTCCCTCACATACGTTCTTATCCTACCCACCGCCCCCATATACACACTCCCTTAGAGAGCACACTTTATTCTCAGGTGGGCCTGGTACAGTATGGGGAGAGCTCCGTACATGAGTGGTCCCTGGGAGATTTCCGAACCAAGGAAGAAGTGGTGAGAGCAGCAAGAAACCTGAGCCGGCGGGAGGGACGAGAAACAAAGACTGCTCAAGCAATAATGATGGCCTGGTGAGGCACCAGGAAGGGGGTGTGGGAGGCCAGAAGGGTCAGGGGAGGGTTTGGAGTGCAGTGTGTACATCCTGAGATGTCTTGGAGGCTTGTCTTTGTTTGCATAGTAATGGCAGGTGAGAGAAGGCTAAATTGTCTGTCATTGCATTTCTACAAAGTGTCTATGTCTTTATCACTCCATGTTTCTGCTTTATTTATCTTTGCAGATGGAATTCTCTGTCCCTGTACCTCCACTCCCACTTTGATCTTGGCCCTCAGGTTCTCCACCGTTCATGTCCTAGCCCGTTTTCCAAACATGACACAACTCATCTCTGAAAGACTCCCATCACTTGATTATTTTCCTTTATTCCAATTCCCTTAATATTTGTCCTCCCAGGGAGTTCCCACTGTGGCTCAGCGGGTTATGAACCCAACTAGTATCCATGAGGATGTGGGTTCGATCCCTGGCCTCACTCAGTGGGTTAAGGATCCAGCGTTGCTGTGAGCTGTGGTGTAGGTCACAGATGCAGCTTGGATCTGGTGTTGCTGTGGCATAGGCTGGCAGCTACAACTATAATTCAACCCCTAGCTTGGGAACCTCCATATGCTGCAGGCGCGGCCCTAAAAAAAGGAAAAAAAGAGGAAACCAAAAACAAAACAAAACAAAACAAAACAAACTTGTCCTCCCAGGTATATAATTATTTTAGGAATGAATCTATGAATGAATGGATTTTATCCTTATTAGCATTGATGATATGACGATGATGCTCTCTATGTTCTATGACATAAGATATTTAAATGTTTACTGTGTGTGTGTCGGTCTCTATGCCAGTCAGTTGGGGAGATGGGCTAAAAAGCAAGAAGCCTGACCTCGGTGAACTGCTAACAGTGTTAAGTACTCTGTGTGTGTGTGTGTGGTGTGAGTGTGTGAGAATCTATCTGTATATATACGATCACATTTCACTCTTTTCTCTCTCTTCTCAGTACAGAAGGATTCAGTCAGTCTCATGGGGGCCGACCTGAGGCTGCCAGGCTACTGGTGGTTGTCACTGATGGAGAGTCACATGATGGTGAGGAGCTTCCTGAGGCATTAAAGGCCTGTGAGGCTGGAAGAGTGACACGCTATGGGATTGCGGTGAGAATCAAATCTGGATCTGAAGGGATGGAAGGGGTTGGGGATGGTGACATTGAGGACTGGGAACTTAAGGAAAATGGGCATTAACCATTTCCAGGACATCAGCCATAGTTCCCTTTCTTCTTCTTTGTGTTCTGTACCAGCTCTAATATCTCAGCCCAAATAGGTAATAGACCCTACCTCAATCTCCTGACCCCAGGTCCTTGGTCACTATCTCCGGCGGCAGCGAGACCCCAGCTCTTTCCTCCAGGAAATCAGAGCTATTGCCAGTGATCCAGATGAGAGATTCTTCTTCAATGTCACAGATGAAGCTGCACTGACTGACATTGTGGATGCATTAGGGGACCGGATTTTTGGCCTTGAGGGTAATTATTACCCTGGAGAAATGGAGCACAGGGTAGCTGGAGTTTTGGAGTATAGGTGGTGTTTTGGAATAAATTCAGTAGACCAAAAGGGGAACTGTCTTCCCTAATATTGTCTTGATGTTTTCTTGTACTCAAGGATCCCATGGAGAAAATGAAAGCTCCTTTGGGCTGGAAATGTCTCAGATTGGTTTCTCTACTCATCGGCTAAAGGTTGGATAGACTCTGACCTCTCCATGACCCCTCTCAACATCTGACTCCTTCCAAACTCTCAGGCAGCTTCAACCCCAGGGCTCTTCTAGATTCTTCCTTTAACAATGTCCATGCTGACCTTCCCCTCCCTTTCTAACTGACCCCAGCATGCCCTCAGCGACCCTCTCACTCCTGGACAGGTTTTTCTTCTTATTCCCCACTGTCTCTTCAGTGACCCCATCTGGTTCTGCCCCACAGGATGGGATTCTCTTTGGGATGGTGGGGGCTTATGACTGGGGGGGCTCAGTGTTATGGCTTGAAGAAGGTCACCGCCTCTTCCCACCACGGACAGCCCTGGAAGATGAGTTCCCTCCTGCATTGCAGAACCATGCAGCCTACCTGGGTGAGTAGCAGAGAAGTGCAAAAGATTAGAGAGGGGTGGGCGGTGCTTCCTTGGTGGGGGTTTCTAAAGTCCTCTTAACTTACACAGTTTCCACACATCTCCTGCTTCTTTTCCGGGGACCCCCTGCTATGCTTTCAGGGAACCCTCCTACTCTGACCCCATTTACTTTCCCTTTCACTTCTGATTCCTTGTCTATTTCTAGGTTACTCTGTTTCCTCTATGCTTTTGCGGGGTGGACGCCGCCTCTTTCTCTCAGGGGCTCCTCGGTTCAGACATCGAGGAAAGGTCATCGCCTTCCAGCTTAAGAAAAATGGGGCTGTGAGGGTCGCCCAGAGCCTCCAGGGGGAGCAGGTAGGTCATCGAAGGGAGGGTGGGACCCCTGGATCCTGAGGGATCTCCCCAGGCTATGGGGGAAGAGAGTGAAGGGGTGAGAGGGGGACCTGCAAAGTCTGTTGAATTCTGGTTGGTAGAGTTGGTCGGGGGTGTGAGGACCAGATTGGCAGGTGCTTCCTACTTGTCCATAATCTTCCCTCCCCTTTCCTCTGGGGTCACCGCTCCCCACCACTCCCCAGATTGGCTCATACTTTGGCAGTGAGCTCTGCCCATTGGATACGGATGGGGATGGGACAACAGATGTCTTACTTGTGGCTGCTCCCATGTTCCTGGGGCCCCAGAACAAGGAGACAGGACGTGTTTATGTGTATCTGGTGGGCCAGGTGAGACTTGCTGGGATCCCCTAGAACTTGTTTGGGGGTGTGGAGGGAGGAAGGGAAGATACACACATTGGAGGGCTTACTGAGAGGTCGGCACTGTCAAGTCAGCATCTTCCATTTTTCCTCGCCTCCACCAGCAGTCCTTGCTGACACTCCAGGGAACACGTCAGCCAGAACCCCCCCAGGATTCTCGGTTTGGCTTTGCCATGGGTGCCCTTCCTGATCTGAATCAAGATGGTTTTGCTGATGTGGCTGTGGGGGCGCCCCTGGAGGACGGGCACCGTGGAGCACTGTACCTCTATCACGGAACCCAGAGTGGAGTCAGGCCCCATCCTGCTCAGGTCAGGAGTGCCAAGATAAAGCAGGGCCATGGTGGGAAGCTGGGAAAGGGACATACACTTTGTACTTATCATTGCTCCTTGGGCTTGAGACCCAAACTGAACAAGGGCTTTTTTTTTTTTTAAATCAGTAGTCGAATAGGTGAGGTGGTGGGGTAGGAAACATGTTGCTGTACTAAGGACACCTGAACATGGGCTAGTTGCTCTTCCTCCTCATGCCTGAGGGGAGAGTGGGAAAGAGCCAGGCGGGAAGCCTGGGAAACCAGGTGTGTGAGTCCCTGCTCAGTCTCTCCTCTCTCCCTCTCAGCGGATTGCTGCTGTCTCCATGCCACAGGCCCTCAGCTACTTTGGCCGAAGTGTGGATGGCCGGCTAGATCTGGATGGAGATGACCTGGTAGATGTGGCTGTGGGTGCCCAAGGGGCAGCCATCCTACTCAGGTGAGCGATCCCAGCTCAGGGAGCAGTGGAGAGCATCAAAGAGTGTCAGAAGCAAGGGCTTTGGAATCACAAACTTAGATTTGGATTGCTTCTTCTTCTTCTTCTTTTCTTTTCTTTTTAGGGCCCCCCCGAGGCATATGGAGGTTCCAAGACTAGGGGTCGAATCGGAACTGCAGCCTCTGGCCTACACCACAGCCACAGCAGTGCAGGATCCGAGCCATGTCTACGACCTACACCACAACTAATAGCAACACAGGATCCCCAACCCACTGAGCAAGGTCAGGGATCAAACCCGCATCCTCATGGATGCTAGTCGGGTTCGTTACCGCTGAGGCACAATGGGAACTCCAGATTTGGATTTCATGTTCAGTTTATGCTGTGTCTCCATTTCTTAGTTTATAAAATGAGAATAACAATAGCACCTGCCTTATAGGCTTGTTGTGAGATAATCCACATAAAGACCTTAACACAGTGCCTAGCATATGGCAAATGCCCATTAAATGTTAGCTATTATCTTACTTCTGTCAGAAAGTTCAAGGGAGGGTGACACATGTGTCACCTAGCCCCTTGTTCTTTCCTTTGACCTGAGGGAGACAAACACTGGGGATTGTCTTTCTCAAAGAGCTTTCCTCTCACTGCTAGAATTTCCTTCCCACCCCGTTCCCAGTTCCCGGCCCATTGTCCACCTGGACCCTTCACTGGATGTGACCCCGCCAGCCATCAGTGTGGTTCAGAGGGACTGTAGGCGACGAGGCCAGGAGGCAGCCTGTCTATCTGCAGCCCTTTGCTTCCAAGTGACGTCCCGTACTCCTGGCCACTGGGATCGCCGATTCCGTGAGTGACTGGAGGGCGTCCTAGACAGCTTTCAGCCCCTTGCCTGCACTGGTCTCTGGATCCCTCTCCACCCCCGCTCTTTCCTGCCTCATGCAGATGTGCGGTTCACAGCATCGTTGGATGAGTGGACAGCTGGGGCACGAGCAGCATTTGATGGCTCTGGCCAAAGGCTGTCCCCTCGGCAGCTCCGGCTCAGCGTGGGGAATGTCACTTGTGAGCAGCTGCACTTCCATGTGCTGGTGAGGAGGGGCCAGGAGCTGCTTTGCATCAGGGCCTGGGAGGGAATGGAAGGCTGGACCAGGGGAGGAATTTCTGCTGGATTAGCAAGAAAGCCACAGCCAGAAAAGTGAGAAAGTTCAGACTCTGGAGTCAGGCTGATCTGGGTTTGAATCCTAGCTTTGCCATTTACCACCTGTGAATTCTGGAAAGTCTCATAACCTGCAAATCTCAGTTTCCCTGCCTGAAAAGGGGGGATAATAATAGTAGGAGCTGTCTTATAATTAAATGTAATAGTACTGAGGAAGTTCCCGCTGTGGCACAGCGGGTTAAGGATCTGACATTGCTGAAGCTGCATGTGCGTGTTCCATCCCTGGCCTGGGAACTTCCACGTGCTGCAGGTGCAGCCAAAAAAGAAAAAAAAAGGTCGTTTTGATAAACCCATAGGGCAGTGCCCAACACACAGAAAGCGGTCAGGAAATGATCACTGTAATGATCGCATTCTGCCAGGGGCCTGGGTTGTATCCCTAACCCTGGCTCCCTGGCATCCTTGACTCTGGTTTCTCTCAGGATACATCAGATTACCTCCGACCAGTGGCCTTGACTGTGACCTTTGCCTTGGACAACACCACAAAGCCAGGGCCTGTGCTGGATGAGGGCTCACCCACCTCCATACGAAAGCTGGTCAGCAGTGGGGTCTCCCCAGGGTCCCCACACAGCCGTTCTCAGTGAATTCAAGAGAAAGGGGAGGGAGGAGACATGAGATCACAGTGAAACCTGACCCCAGCATCCACTCTTCTCTTTTCACTTTTCCCCCAATTCCGTTTCTTTCTCCTTGCCTTCCTCTCAGCCCTCAGCCTTGTCTCTCTCCTCTAGGTGCCCTTCTCGAAGGATTGTGGCCCTGACAATGAATGTGTCACAGATCTGGTACTTCGAGCTAATATGGACATCAGAGGCTCCAGGTGGGATGGACATGAACTGGCCAAACCAGGGTGACCTGAGACAGACCAGGAAAATAGAAGGCTCTAGCGCCCTTTCAACACTGGGCTCTCCTTTATCCACCACTCCTAGGAAGGACCCGTTTGTGGTTCGAGGTAGTCGGCGGAAAGTGCTGGTGTCAGCAACTCTGGAGAACAGGCAGGAAAATGCCTACAACACTAGCCTGAGTCTCAGCTTCTCCAGAAACTTCCACTTGTCCAGTTTTACTCATCAGGTGCCCTTGGGGGAGGGAATTGGGAGGAGTCAGGGAGGGAGGAGGAAGGAGATTGGGGTATTGGCCATGAGGGGCTCTAGAGAAAGGCTGTGTTTAGAGGCTGTGGGCAGAAGAGTAGTTGCTGCCCCAGCTCTGGCCTCCACCGCCATCACCCCCACTCCTCTGCTTTCAGCGGGACAGCCCGGTGAAGGTGGAATGCACAGCCCTTGGCCCTCATGGCCAGCTCTGCAGTGTGGGCAGTCCTGTCTTTCAGACTGGAGCCAAGGTGAGCTGGGGCCCAGGATGAGAAAAGAGAGCAAGGGCTGGAATCTGCGGGGCCTGGGAGTTTAGGGATGGGGGCACACAAGGGCTCCTATTCCTCTGTCGTTGCCCCATGAAGAGACATATACTGTGACCCCATGTCCATTCCCCCCAGGTGACCTTTCTGCTGGAGTTTGAGTTTAGCTGCTCCTTTCTCCTGAGCCAGGTCCTTGTGAGGCTGACTGCCACCAGGTGAGAGCAATAGGAATTTCCTCCCAGCGCTCTCCTGTTGGGTCTTGGTGGTGGTGGGTGGTGGGTTGGGGAGTGGAAACAGCATGATTCCTTTACTCCCGAAAGGGGTGTCTGAGACAGGGCTGGGATGTGAGCCTCTCCCCCTGATCCTACAGTGATAGCCTGGAGAGAAATGGAACACTTCAAGATAACACAGCCCAGACCTCAGCCTACATCCAATATGAGCCTCACCTCCTATTCTCTAGGTATGGCTCAGCTCACCTCTGGGACCCCATTCTGAGCCCAGACTCATACTCTGTCTTTCCTCCCTTACCATCCGTGTGCTTCAGGGTTCCCAAACACCAAACCCTTGGGGCTGCTCCATCTTTTTGCCCTCACTCCCACTCATGCTGAAACTTCACTTTTAAGCATCTTAACTTCCTAGGCATAGGTGTACCTATACATCCTCAATGTAGGGCTTTTCTGGACCCTAGGGATTAGAGCTGGGGTGAGGGGATATAGGATGTGGCCACAAAGTTTATACCAAGTCTATGTCATGTCTCATTTCTGTCTTTTCTATGTACCCTCATCTCTTTATCCATGTGCTGGCCCTTCCTTCCCTGAATCCATGTCTGTGTGCTGATGATGTGCCCTTGTGTCTATGTTATGGCTGTGACCATGCACTTCTTGACTTGGTGTCCACACAGTGAGTCCACTCTGCACCGCTATGAGGTTCACCCATATGGGACCCTCCCAGTGGGCCCTGGCCCTGAATTCAAAACCACTCTTAGGGTGAGAAGCTGGAAGGGCCTTGGCATGAGCGGCGGAGGAGGGGGGCTTGGGGGGAGTCCTGGGAAAAGGATGGGAAGAGTCTCGCTTAGATTTCAGTGTTATGGAGGGTAAAGGGGAACAGATGAGGAAGGGTCTTTCTCTGTTTCTCACCTCTTCCCATTTCCAATCCTCCTTTTAGGTTCAGAACCTTGGCTGCTATGTGGTCAGTGGCCTCATCATCTCGGCCCTCCTTCCAGCTGTGGCCCATGGGGGCAATTACTTCCTGTCAC
Source organism: Catagonus wagneri (assembly GCA_004024745.2). Classification (NCBI taxonomy): domain Eukaryota; kingdom Metazoa; phylum Chordata; class Mammalia; order Artiodactyla; family Tayassuidae; genus Catagonus; species Catagonus wagneri. The sequence continues at coordinate 4,056,351 of PVHT020000034.1, forward strand.
TATCTCAAGCCATCACTAACAATGTGAGTCTGGGCTAGGGCTGTATAGAACCCTGCCCCCTTGATCTGGTGGACTCACCCAGCTCCCTCTCTGCTGGGTCGCTGCTCTCAGGGCTCCTTTCTCCCTGGGGGGTGGGGGTTTCTTTTACATATGGATCTTCTTTGAGAAGAAGGAAAGAGATGAGCCAGGGAAGAACCATAAGAGTGTGGGTGGTATGTTCCTGCTCAGCCTGGAGTGGCCGGCTTCTCACCATCAAGAACATCCCTCAGGAGTTTCCACTGTGGCTCAGTGGGTTAAGAACCCAGTTTGTATCCATGAGGATGCAGGTTTGATCCCTGACCTCACTCAGTGGGTTAAGGATCCAGTGCTGCCATGAGCTACAGTGCAGATGTGGCTCAGATCTGGTGTTGCTGTGAGCTGTGGCTCCAATTCGACCCCTAGCCTGGGAACTTCCATATGCTGCAGGTGCAACCCTAAAAAGCAAAAAAAAAAAAAAAAAAAAAGGGTCCCTCAAGTTGGATCTCCCTCTAGGCGAGCTGCACAGTGCAGAACCTGACTGAGCCCCCAGGGCCCCCTGTGCATCCAGAGGAGCTTCAGCACACAAGCAGGCTGGTATGAGTCACAAGTGGGTGAAGAAAGTGTCCAGGGTGAGGATGCGGGGGGCGGGAGCAGTAGAGTTTGGAGCTTTAGGGTGGAGGATAGAGCCTGAGGTGGGAGAGGGAGATCTTTCCACCCCAGGGTCCTGATCTGTCTCTCTCTTCTGCTAGAATGGGAGCAATACTCGGTGTCAGGTTGTGAGGTGCTACCTTGGGCGACTGGCAAAGGGGACCGAGATCTCTATTGGACTACTGAGGCTGGTTCACAATGAATTTTTCCGGAGGGTAAACTCTTCCTTTTCTACTACTCTTCACTTCTGCTCCTATCTGGGACTTGCACATAGGCTTTTCGGGTAGACAGACCCCTTTTCAAGTTCTAGCTTTGCCTCCTACTAGCAAAGTTGTTTCATTTCTCTAAGCTTCTTTCTCCTCATCTCTAAAATGGAGAAGAAAATACCTACGTCATGGGATTGTTGTAAAGAATAAATGAATAATGAGATGAACTCACTGGAAGTTCATCGCTTACTATACTTGGATTTTCCTTCATTTATCATCTCTTGGTGCTATATCAATAATCAATCAACATTTATAGGATACCTAAATTCAATCAACCCATCAAGTGCCTACCATATAATAGGCGCCCTATTAGACACTGAGGAGATTCTCCCCAACATTTAGCACCATGCCTAACTCATTGTAGTGATTTAATACATTTTATGAAATGAATGAATAAATAGTTGATATTACATGCAGGGTATGCATGGAAGGTAGTGTGAAATGATATTGTATAGTTAAAAGAGATCTAGATTATGAAAGTTCTTGAGAGCTAGGGAGATGAAATTGAACTTAATATATGATAGGTCAGTCAAGAGTCAGTGTGAGTAGTTCCCATCGTGACCCCACAGTTAACGAACCTGACTAGTATCCATGGGGAAGCAGGTTCGATCCTTTGCCTCGCTCAGTGGGTTAAGGATCCAGCATTGCCATGAGCTGTGGTATAGGTTGCAGACATGGCTCAGATCCCGCATTGCTGTGGCTGTGGTGTAGGCCGGGCAGCTGTAGCTCTGACTCCACCCTTAGCCATAGGTTGTGGGTACAGCTCTAAAAAGACAAAAAAAAAAAAAAAAAAAGTCAGTGTGAGTTCCTGGGTAGGGAAATGACATCTCAATGACAACAGCTTTTTAGGACTAGAGGTTTATATTATACTTTCCCTTGAACCAGCTACTTTAAATAACACAAGAGCCTTGGGATATAGGCATGTTTCAGGGAAGTTAAGTCTGAAAGATACCCCTCTATGTCTGGTTCTTTCTTTATTTCTCTTTGGTATCCTTTTTTCATTCATTTACCTATTCTTTTAACAAAGATTTATTGAGAAATTGCCCTAGGCACTAGGAACACATAAATTACTAAGACACAACTCTTGACCTCAAGGATCTTATAGTTCAGTGGTGAAAGACAGAGAAGCAAGCAGAATATTTTAACCTGGTCCGGGATGGTGGGGGTTAGGAAGAAATACTCCCGCACTTCCCAGAGGGGACAACCTCTAAACTTCAACCTAAAGGAAGGGCAGGCGTGAGCCAAAGAAAAATGAGTTGATGGCATTTCAGGTGGAGCAAGCAGAGTATGTGAAGGGCCAGAGGCTTTCCATCTACTACCCTTCCTCTCCTTCCCCATTGGTCTCCAACATTTTCTCCTCTGGTCTTGAAGGTCCTGGAAGTTGTGCTTCTCACAACTTCTCAGCCTCATCTTTGCCACTGGCGTTCTGAGAGCCATATCACCTGATGATGGCTCACTTTAAATGTTTTCCCGTCCGCAGGCCAAATTCAAGTCTCTGACAGTGGTCAGCACCTTCGAGCTGGGAACTGAGGAGGGCAGTGTCCTACAGCTGACTGAAGCCTCCCGTTGGAGTGAGGTGAGGCTGGAGACTGGGTTTGAGAGCCGTGAAACTAGTGTGGGTCGGGGTGACATAAGGGCAACCTGCGAGCTTTGTCAAAACAGAGGTGGGTCTTCATGAGGCGGCAGTCAGGGAATCAGAAGTGATAAATCAGAATGATGGGGCCCTTGGAGTTCCACTGTGGCATGGCAGAAATGAATCTGAGTAGTATCCATGAGGTTGTGGGTTTGATCCCTGGCCTCGATCAGTGGGTTGGGGATCTGGCATTGCCGTGGGCTGTGGTGTAGATTGCAGATGCAGCTCAGATCCCATGTTTCTGTGGCTGTGGCTTAGGCCAGCAGCTGCAACTCTGATTTGACCCCTAGCCTGGGAATTTCCATATGCTGCAGGTGCAGCCCTAAAAAAGATTAAAAAAAAGAAAAGAAAAGGTGGGGCCCCACTGCCTCTGTTCTTACTTCAGTTTCTTTCTGTTTATTCTTCTGTTTTGAGGCTGGCTTTTCTACAGTGTGGGGTGCAAAAAGGATGCAAGTGAAAAACAGTTCTCCTCTCTGTACAGAGCTTCCTGGAGGTGATTCAGTCCCGCCCCATCCTCATCTCCCTGTGGATCCTGATTGGCAGTGTCCTGGGAGGGCTTCTCCTGCTTGCTCTCCTTGTCTTTTGCCTTTGGAAGGTAAGTACTGCTGTAGTGGGGAGCATGGGGCGTGGTATCCATGAGTTAAGGGAGCCTTGATTAGAGCAGGGAGAACTGGATTTGTGCTGCAGCTAAGCATGCCAGGGGTATCATGCCCAGATCTCCTTCACTGTCCCCCACAAATGCTGAATTAAACTAAGCCAACTGAAATACATTTGAATCTCCTTTTGGAAGCAGAACAAAGCCAAAGACTTCAGATACATCTGAGGGCTGTTGGTAAGGTCATTTGGCGATGACTGTTATCTCTTCCCCTGCAGCTTGGCTTCTTTTCCCGTAAGAAAATCCCTGAGGAAGAAAAAAGAGAAGAGAAAGTGGAACAATGAATGTAGAATAAAGCCCCAGAAAGTTCTCCCTGGCAGCTTCTCTGAAAGACTTGCATATGAGCAGAGGTTTGGGGGCTCAGATGGGACAAGAAGCCTCTGGACTATCTCTCCAGACCTGCAGCCTGACTTGACTTTTGAGTGATGAGGATGCTGCTGGCAAGAGATGAGGCCTTACCTCAGACAAGAAGGGCTGGCTCTAAAACCAGGAACACTCCCACCCTGTGCTTCCCTCCTCATGATCCTGGTTCCAGAGCCAACACTGGGGCCTTGGTGTAGAGCCCCTTTATTTCCCCTATCTCCAGGAACTAAGAATTTTTTGCCTAGGTCCCTGATTTCATTCAGATTCCCTCTACATCCTCCCTGACAATTTGGAAAGATTAAGGGTTATCTTCCTCTGTTTCCCACCTCTCACCTTCCTGCCTTCTCCCCACTCTACAGGAGAGAGCTGACGTTGGCTTGAACGAAGTAAAGTCAACATCTGCTGCTTTCCTGTGGAGTCTGGTGATTCAGAGGGCCGGATGGGGAGAGTCAACAGGAAAAAAGGAGGGAGGAGGCAAAGCCACAAGAGACATTCTGTACAATTCCAAGGGAACAGAGAAGCCTTTAGACAGGCAACTGCCATCCCCCCTGAAACCTGAGACTTTCGTGGTGCACTCGCCCGCCCTCAGGTGCTGGAGAAATGGGGCTGTCCCAGGCCTGCTGGGCCAGGATTTCCCAACTCTGCAGCCTTCCCTGGGAGCGAGGCCAGGGCTGGGTGCCCGATTCTCTGGGGCCAGGGGCCCCCTCGTGGCTAGGGCTAGAATAACAGAAAAAGACTGGCTACCCCAGGCAGTTCTCTCTCAAGCCTCACACACTCTTGAACCCTCCTTGGAGCCGCCTTATAGAAACTAGAGAGAAGGGAGAGGATTGCCTTTTTTTTTTTTTGGCTTTTGTCATTTTAGGGCCGCACCCGGGGCATATGGAGATTCCCAGGCTAGGGGTCTAATCAGAGCTGTAGCTGCTGGCCTGTACCACAGCAACGCAGGATCCGAGCCGCATCTGCAACCTACACCACAGCTCGCAGCAACGCCAGATCCTTAACCCACTGAGCAAGGCCAGGGATTGAACCTGCAACCTCATGGTTCCTAGTCGAATTCGTTAACCGCTGCACCACAACAGGAACTCCAGGATTGCCTCTTGATGGTGGGAAACCTTGCTAGATTTGGGAAGCAGCAGCCCCACGGGATCTGAACAAGTGGGGTTCATGTTAAGGAAGAAGCTGAAGTGGGTGGCAGGAGGTCTCTGGGAAACAAGCCCTTACTTGATTGGCACTGGTTGTGTAGCACAAATACCTTCTAGAAAATGTTTCTAGGGCATCTCCAGTTATACCTTGTAGGGCTTCTCTGGTAGAATCACTTTGTCAGCCCTTGCCTAATATCTACTGGAAACTCTCAAGTTAATTTCTATCTCTGGATCACCCCACCCCTGACTCCCATTTTTTGGTCATGGCCAGTAAAGAGAATTGGATTCTCAACCACAAATGGGTAACTTATAGTTCTTTGTAATCAAGACTTTGGATACCAAAGTCGGTTATTGGTCTCTAGAAGGCAGCTCTGACAGCATTTGAAGAATCAGGAGCCATTTAGAGCTGAGAATATAGGGGGCCTTATTGGACAGTTGATGAGCAGCCATAGGCCCTGTCCTCCAGGGCTATTCTTGAGATCTGGTCGCAGTGTTTATTTTGGCATGTCTCTGGACCTTTGCATATGGCGTCGTCTGTTTCCTAGCAGGGTGAACAGTATATCAGATGGCCAGAACAAATAAAATTCATTATCAAATGACTCCTGGCTCTATTTGAGTTCCCTGGGGTATAGATCGATCACAAACAGTGAGAGGTGGAGACTTGGTTCACCTGAGACTTTATACAGTTGTGTCCTTGGAAGGCAAAGCTATGAAGTATTTGACATGTTTTCTGTGACTCTTCCACTGGAGATGTGCTTTAGCTTCCTGCAATCCTCACCTCCTTAAGTGACTGTAGAGTGTAAAATGTGTAGGTTTGGTAAGCATATAGGCCAAGACTGAAATCCCAGGTCTGCCATTTATGAGCTATATGACTTTGGGCAGGACATAACTACCCCAAGGCTCAGGTAACAATAAGAGGCTGTGTAGAGCAGTGGTTAAGAATGAAGACAGGAGTTCCTATTTTGGTTCAGTGGTTAGTGAACCCAACTAGCATCCATGAGATTGCAGGTTCAATACTTGGCCTCGCTCGGTGGGTTAAGGATCCAACATTGCCATGAGCTCTGTTGTAGGTCGCAGATGCGGCTCAGATCCCAAGTTGCTGTGGCTGTGACTTAGACCCCTAGCCTGGAAACCTCCATATGCTGTGGGTGCAGCCCTAAAAAGCCAAAAAAAAAAAAAAAAAAAAAAAAA
>PVHT020000034.1:4062366-4151355 GCA_004024745.2 Catagonus wagneri
GTGTAACAAAACTATTTTGTTATAATCTACCCTTATGTATCCTGTGTTGTAGGGATTGAGAAGGTATATTGGAGCACCAGATGGTGCTCCTGATCTGGCGACTGATTTACCTGCTCTTCACAGATCCTGAAGATTTGTTTCTTCTATGTGTTATTTTTTTTCTCCCACTAAATCTCATCCTGTGTCTCATCCTCTTTGAAATAAGCCTCGTGCCCACTAAGGTGATTATTAGATAACTAACTTAAGGTTCTAACGGTAGAATTCAAATCTAGGAGTTCCTCCTTTGGCTTAGCAGGTTAAGCACCTGACATAGTGTCTGTGAAGATGCTGGTTTGATCCCTGGCCTCGCCCAGTTGGTTAAGGATCCAGCATTGCTGCAAGCTGCAAGCTGCTGAATAGATTGCAGTTGCATCTTGAATCTGGCATTTCTGTGGCTGTGATGTAGGCCTGCAGCTGCAGCTCCAATTCCCAGGACCTTCCATATGTCATAGGTGCCCTAAAGAGAAAGGAAGGAAGAAAGGAAGAAAGAAAGAAAGAGGAACTTCACTGAATTTCTTTAGACACCTAGGATTCTTCTAGTACCCTCAAGGAACATGTGTACTTAAGCAGTGGCCTTCTAGAGACCATGTCTCTGCCTCTATTACCTAACCTTGAGAATGGTGGCCTGTCTGGCCTGTTAGGCAGGGACAACCATCCTATGATAAGCTGGTGAGTTATTTTGTGGCAGGAGAAGTCCATAGTGGCCCTCAGTACACTTCATATAGGCCACAGTTTGATCAACCTTTATAGAGCATGTGGTTTCTGGGGTGGAGACTGAGGCCCCATGGTTATGTTGACAGATTTCTCCTCTGAATCCCCAGTCAGCCCGCAAAAAGAGGTGGATTTCCTTTAATACTGGGTTCATCTAATTCTCTCTCCACATGATTAAAAGAGCACTTTTAATATTTTTCTCCACTTTGAGATCCTTCTCCTTTCTATCCCTCAGCTCCAGAATGGGACTTTCTCTAACCTCAACCTGTTCAATAAGCCTGTTACCAGTTCCAGTGAAGCAGAGTCAGTTTGAGAAACAACCGTGGAAACAACAGGCTCTCCTGAGACATACAAGGGTTGCTTTCTTCTCATTGTTTCTCCTTTGTTCATTCACTCATCAGACATTAGGCACTTAATATGTGCTAGGCAATGAGACTAATATAAAAGGTAACTCCTACCATCAAAGAGCCCAATCTAGAAGAGGAATCAAACATGGAAACAAATAATGGCAAATAAAGAGAGCTGGTTGCTAGACCACATAGCACTAAGTATTAGAAGCGTGTTGCACACAAGAGGCACGTCCCTTTTTTCAGTGGGGGTTGCAGAATTTTAAGAGAAAACTTTACAGGAAAAAAAAAAATTGGCTTGAGGGGCCGCCAAGTGTGAGAGGCGGCATGCCAGAGAGGATTGATCACCAGTCAGGAAGGGAAGTGTAGTAGATTAGAACAGCCCGAGCATCAGGCTATCTGTGAAAAGAGAGATGAGATTTGAGAAAGCAGGGTGCAGCTCCTGATGATCCTTGTAAACCACGTTAAGAACTTTGAACTTTACCCAGCAGGCTTTCATATGCATTTGAGCGTGCTCTCTGGCGGAAGGGAGGAGAAAAAGGCAGGTAGACCACTAGCCTGCAGCTGACTCTTCAAGCACGAATGCTGAGAGTCTGAATTTAAAGGGTAGTGGAAATAGGACAGTTTTGTGAGTTTGTGTGTAAGGGGATGCTTAAAATAAAAAAGTCTCTCCTCCCTCTCTGCCCTTTTGTAACTTAGAGGTGTGTTAGGATGTTAAGCCTGGTCCCCTTTCTCCCGGTTGCTGTGGGTCATGCATCGGCAGCGCTCAGTCTTTTGTTCCTCACTACCATCTCCCCTTTCCAAACTGCTCTCTTCAAATCCTTTTTTGTGCCTAGGTTTTTGGTCATGAAATAGGCGGAGGAAACAGAGGTAACAAAGTTGGCAAAGGTCTCTGGATATATTAAAAACGTGGTCACCAGTGTTTAAAAGCGACGGTTGGTAGGGTTCCACGGTATGGGGAGACCCGCCTGCCTCCTGCGAGGCGCCCGAAGGGGCGGGGCTGGGGGCGGAGCCGCGGCCTCAAACGGCCGGGCGGTAGCCGGCGCGAGGGGGAGGATTTTAGTCGGTGGCGGTTGAGGCCTTTGGGTCCTTTCGCCTGTTGAGCTGGTGGGAGCTGGGGGCGGGTTCGGTTTGGGAGAACGAGGTTTGAGACCAAGCCCACGATGCAGCCTCAGGCTGCGGCTTTTGGCCTCCGTAGCAGTGGAGTGGGGCTGGGGCGGAGTTTTAAGCCCAGCCCTTGAGTTCTTGTCTCTGATTGAATGGGGTGGGTTCATGGGGCGGGTCCAGTTCTGCTTTTGACAGCTCTCTTCCACAGCCGCAGCCAAGACCCGCGGGTTCCGGAAACCTGTGGCCCGGCTCTCCGCGCGTCCCCGTCCCCCCGTGGCCCTGGCCCCGGCCATGAAGCGCATCTTCTCCTGCTCCAGCTCTCAGGTGGCGGTATGTGCAAAAATGTTTCGGAGGATGGGCATGGGGCTGGAGTCCATCACCTGTGGTGACAGAAGTCCAGAGTCCCATCTCCATGCATCGTCGCCTTTTCTGTTTGTTGGCTTTTCTAGCTCTTCCGCTCCCGCAATGCAGCCCTCCAGCCCTGCCTTTCTGAAGCCTGTCCGCCACCCTCGGACTTGCCTTCCTAACCTCTGCCTTCCCCAAGGTCCTTTGCCTTGGCTCTTTCTTGTCCTCCTAGCATCTACACCCCCAACTTCTGATATGTTTTCAGCAGCCCCTACCCACTCCTGAAGGCTCTGTTCTCTACTTCTGCTCTTCCCCAGTACTGAACTGCTCTGTCATCTGTCCTAGCCCCAGCCCCTGCTCAGCCCCAACGTCCTTTGTTTCCCAGGTACTGCCCCACCACCTCATTTTCCTGTCCTGCCCTGTTCATACAACCCTGCCCTCCCTTCTGGCCCTCTCTTTGCTGTTTCCTTTCCATCCAGCAAGTACTTCCAGTCCCGTGCCTTCCCTTAGGCTTTCTTCATAGTGTTTTCTCTGTCCTTGCTCCCATCTCACCCATGCCACTTCCACTCCCATTCTTTCATCACCACCACTGGCTCTCAGATAACACTCCAAACCTCTTTCCAAGCAGCAGCCTTCCCCTGTTCTCCCCCTTCAACCTCTGCCCTTCTCTGTCCCGTGATTGTTCAATTTCACTTTTCCCCCTTTTGCCTCGACTTCCTTCTGCTTGCGCTCTGTGGGTTAATCCTGCAGTCTGGCCTAGCCAGCCTGACAAGCACTGCCAGAGGAGGCACGGTGGCCTGGCTGCTCCCCAAGAAATGGGTAAATTGTCTGCAGAATCCACTCTGGCCAGTTCACTGCAGTGCCTGGTCATCAGACTGGTTCTTGGGCCAGTCAAGCCTTCTGCCTACTTCTCCCCAGAATCTTCCTTCACTCTAAACCCTCACCCAGTTGTTTAGGGCTTGTACTCCCTGCTTTCTTTGACTGAACTGGGGAGCAGTGATGGTGAGAGGGGAAGAGGATAAAGTCAGTAGAAGTCACTCTCCTCCCCATGTTCTCCCAGAATAAAACACAGGGAAGAAGACTTCAGAAGGGAGTGGCTAAGGGACGGTATAGCTTCTTCCTCTGAAGATCTCTTATAGAGAGACCCCTATCTAGGCATGAAATTTTCTTCCCTTTTTTTTCTTTCTAGGGCCACACACCCATAGCATATGGAAGTTCCCAGGCTAGGGGTTGAATTGGAGCTATAGCTGCTGGCCTACACCACAACCACAACAACTTGAGATCTGAGCCACATCTGTGACCTGCATCACAGCTTGCAGCAACACCATATCCTTAACCCACTGAGTGAGGGCAGGTATGGAACCTGTATCCTCATGGATACTAGTCGGGTTCATTACCACTGAGCCATGATAGGAACTCCGATGAGCTGAGACTGGAATGATGGCTTATTTAGAAGTGAAGGAGCCAACTGCCTATAGTAATATTGCTTAGCTTAACTTGACTTAGTGGTGTCATTCATTAAGCAAACATGAGAAATGCTCAGCTCACTCTGCATAGACAGGCCACAGAAGTCTGGAAGTGAGCTATGAGGCAAGAGCAGGAACTCTGTTGAGGCCTGTTCTTGTCCCACTTATGTTTGCTTCCCCGCTTAGTTTCTACAGATTAATCAACCAATCAGAAGGCATTTACTGAATGACTACTATAGGTACCAGAAACTGGGGCTACCCGGGATACCTTAACTTGTAATGATTTTCTTATTCATGTGGACTCTTCCTTAGTTACTGAGAGTCCTCCGTTGTGCCCTTCCCTTTCAGGTCTGTGTAGTCTGCCTGTTCCTTAGGAATGGGGAAACTGTTTCGTTCTTTCTGATTCTCCAATCATTGGTCGGTGCTTCCTTTCCAAGATACTGGGGTGAAGAGTGTGCTGAATGTTGGAATTTGAAAGCCTCCTTCTGTCCTTCAGCTCTACAGAGGTTTGGCCATGAAGAATTCATTTCTTTCCTTTTTTTGTTTTTCTTTTTGGGCCAAACCCTCAACATATGAAAGTTCCCAGGCTAGGGGTCAAATCGGAGCTGCAGCTGCCGGCCTATGCCACAGCCACAGCCACGTCCACAGCAACGTGGGGTCTGAGCTGCGTCTGTGACCTACACCACAGCTGACAGCAACACCAGATCCTTGACCCACTGAGCAAGACCAGGGATCAGCCCCGAATCCTCGTGGATACTAGTCGGATTCGTTTCCACTGAGCCACGACGGGAACTCCCATGGCCATGGAGAATTTCTACTCATTCGAAACTCTTCTTCATATAACAAGATTGCAGGTAGTAAATTGGGTGGATTTAGAACTACATAGCTGGAAAGAAAACTGTTTTCTCAGTCAGGGTGGGAACCCAATAAACTTGAAAATAGACCAATTTCAGCTATAAATTGTTTCCTCATGAAATTTACCCATACTTGTCATGATAAATTTTTCCACTCTCTGGTCGGCTAACCACTCTGGACCAGTTTTTCAGAGAAATAGTGTGACAGCCTTCCTGACCACTCCCAAAGCCTGGCTTCCCAGTCATGACAGAAGATTGCCCCTTTCCATTCCCTGTCTCACCCCTGGGTCCAGATTGCACCCTCAGATTGAGAGGACTAAAAGATCAATGATCATTTAAAAATTAATCAGAATCATCCAGAAGGTAGGAAGTTCAAGAAACAAACAAACAAAAGGCAACTCCCACCATCTTATTTTATTTAGTCAAGTAGAGGATGCCTTTGAGGGTGCCTTTCATATTAGCTTACTCTGCCTATGTAGGAAGTAAACTAGAAAATACCTTTAAACCATAGGCACTGGATTAACTTAGAAGAATGTCAGTTGCATTTAAAAAATTGAGTCAGCTCCTGGTTCCTCTAGGGCAGCCTTTCCATTTCCAGTCACCTGTCCTACAGTGGTAGTCACTCTTTCTCTCTCTACCGTTGGTGTGTTCCGTCTTGATAGGGTGCTCATAGGCACATGGCCAGAGATAAGGAGAGGCTGCAATTACTTCTACAAAGGCCTCCCAGTTTGGGCTATAGAAGTATAAAGCTTATCCTTATTTATGAGTCTGCTGATTAATTTGGTGATTGCTCCCTTGAGGCTGCAGTGTTAATCCAGTGCATCTTCTCAAGATGTTGGATGAGCAGTAGACTGGATCTTGGAATTTGGAGGCATCTCTCAGTTTGTCTTTACCCTTGCTCTGCAGAGGTTTGGTAGTGAAGAATTTCCACTTAGTCTAAATTCTTCTAGTTATAACAAGATTCTAGGAAGTAAATTGGGTGGATTTAGAACTATCTAGCTGTAAAGAGAAATATCTGCATTGCTGAGAGGCACCTTTCCCATCTATACAGCTCGAATGATGTATATTAGCCTGTATGAGCAAGATCCCTTCCTCCGACTCCCTGGGAGAATTCTGAGCCCAGGAACATCCAAAATGTGCCCTGAAGGCTAGGAAAGGTGGGAATTAGAACTAACATTTATTGTGTACCTACTCTGTGACAGACAGTGCTAGGTGTTTTATACAGTGTCATTTTATTAGGAAACTGATGTTCAGAGAAGTTGTTACATACCTCAATTCACAAGGATAGAGAGTGTTAGAATTTTATTTTGTTTTTGCTTTTTAGGGCTGTACCTGCAGCACATGGAAATTCCTAGGCTATGGGTCAAATCGGAGCTACAGCTATGGCAATGCAGGATCTGAGTGGCATCTGTAACCTACACTACAGCTCATGGCAATGCCAAATCCTTAACCTACTGAGCAGGGCCGGGGATTGAACCTGCATCCTCATGGATACTAGTCAGATTTGTTTCCGCTGTGCCACAACAGGAACTCCAAGAATCAGAATTTTAAACAGAGAACTTCAGATTGAGATCAGCTGGTGGCAGTGTCCTACGGTGGAGGCTAGTTCTAGCCCTGTATCTTTTCCTGAGGGTGACATGGTCCCCCGGGAACACTAAATAATGTGTTATTACATCTCAGTCTGTTGGTATGTGGAGCAGTCATTTTGCTTAATTTGTCCTTTGAGAATTAACCTGTTTGGAGATTCTTCGCCTTGAGGGCAGTAGTGTCAGAGGTGGGTGGTTTTACCTTGGAGGTGGTCTTAGACTGTTTATTTGAAAATTGGTAATCATTCCATAGTTCTGGAGCCTGGAAGGTGAGAATATCTCTGAACATTAGGTGGCCTGGGTTCTAATCTCAATTTTACCACTATTTTGCAGTGTAACCCTGGACAGTTATCTAACCTCAGTGTGTTTCAATTTCTTTTCTGTCAAGTAGATAAAATAATATCAGCCCTTACTGCTTTCCAGGAATGTCGAGAGGCTAATTGAAATAGCACTTGAAAGGACTATGAGGAATTACTTCAGGAGTACTACCTCAGAAACCATCTACCCTGGATAATTTTACGGTTTGGGCATTTAAAAATCTTGCCTGTTCTTAATTAATAACCTGCCCTGGCTATGTAAACAGTATTTGAAAACTAATTGGCTTTCACAGACCTTACTTTTTCCCATCTCCTCCTATAGCTTCTTCCTTGTTGAGATTACACCTCATAAAATGCAATGTGCCACCACCAATCCGCCACTACTTCCTGTTTTTTTTTTTTTTTCTTTTTGTCTTTATATAGAGCCGCACTCGCGGCATATGGAGGCTCCCAGGCTAGGGGTCTAACAGGAGCTGTAGCTGCTGGCCTTTGCCACAGCCACAGCAACGCGGGATCCGAGCCGCGTCTGCGACCTACACCACAGCTCACGGCAACGCCGGATCCTTAACCCACTGAGCAAGGCCAGGGATCGAACCCACAACCTCACCGTTTTAAGTCAGATTCGTTAACCACTGAGCCACGAAGGGAACTCCTATTTCCTGTTTTTTTAAATAAGGCTGCCATATAGCTCTTTACAGTTTACAGAGAGATTTTATATACATTAGCTCATTTAATACTCACGACGTGATGAGGTAGTTATTATTTCCCACATTTTATAGATGAGGAAACAGCTTAGAGGTGTTCCGTGGCTTACTCTAGGTCACATAGCTGAGGAAGTAGCTGAACCAGGCCTTGAACTGAGGCCTGCCGACAAGTATTCATCTAGAACCCTTTTTACCATTCCACAGATTTTTACCTCCCTTCTTCCTTTCATTTCCCTTCTCTGGATCAAGCCAAATTTTTCTGGGCTTTCAACTCTGGGTATTTTTATGCAGTTCTTTCATGCCCCGTGATACTTCAATTATTGTAATTACCCCATCATCAGCAAAAGTCAAGCTGGAATGGTAGAACAATGCATGCCCAGGTGTGGCTGTTGTCTGGGACAGCTGCTCCCTGCCAGGAAAATGAGGAGGGAAGGAAGGGTGGAGGGGGGGAGCTGACTCCTGCTGCCTCCTCAAGCCTAACTAGAAACCTATCTTTGCCTGTTGGCTGTTGTTGCCATGGAAGAGTGACTAGCCAAAGGGCGTAGGTATGAGAAGGGAAAACAGAAACTGTACACTTCTTCTCCCAGTTTTAGGGCTCAGAGCCAATGAGTAGAGATGGTATGGCTAGGTATTTGGACTCCTAGTTGTGACCTGAAGCTAGGTGCCTTGATTCCTCAAATATCTGAGAACAAAAACCAGAGCAGCATGGGGAGTTGAGAGGCAAGGTGAGCTCAGTTTGGAGTGATCAGTTTGCTTCATTTTGCTCCAACAAGACATGGAGAGCAAAAGGGAAAGGAATCATTGTCTAGGATTGCTTGGAGATTATGTATCTAACAACAATAATCGTAATGATGATAAAAAAAGACATTTGGAATACTATGCATTCATTATGCAAAAATGAGTTTTAATTCAGTAGCCCAATCACCTTTTGGTGCAGGGCTGGCAATAACCAGGAGTAGTCCTCAGTGGCATTTTGAGTTGGTAAATTTTTTTTTTTTTTTTTTGGCCGTGCCCTTGGCATACAAAAGTTCCCGGGCCAGGGATCAGACCTGCACCACAGCAGTGACCTGAGCCACAGCAGTGACAAGGCCAGAACCTTAACCTGCTGAGCCACCAGGGAGCTCCGAGTTGAAGACTATTTAATTGGCCCACCTATGAAGGACTAAATGATCTAGTCTGAGTGACTCCTGGAACTTTGAAAGGATCTCAGGGATACCCCTTTTCCCTGGCTTAGCATCCTAACCATTTTCTTTCTCCACTCTATCCTCAGCTCCTATATTCACGCAATTTGTGACTCTGGAACAGGTGGAGAGATGGAACCGACGTGATCAGAAGCTGCTGGAAGCAGTGCAGCGGGGGGACGTGGGACGCGTGACTGCCTTGGCCTCTAGGAAATCTGCCCGACCCACCAAGCTAGACTCGAATGGCCAGTCCCCGTAAGTCTTTTTCCACCCTTGGTATGCGGTTCTCTTTCAAAATCTCAAACCCTAACATGATGTAAGACCAGGAAGTAACTATGACTTCATAGCCCTTTTTGTCTTAATTAGCAAACATATCAAGCACTGCACAAAATGGGGGATGATACTGTCCTTGGGTTCCATACACTTCACAACCTACATCAGTGAAACTGACCAAAAAAGAACATAAAGCCCATGAGACAAACAGAAAACCGATACCCTAAAATAGAATATTTCTTTGCTGCCCAAGTAAGAGGGTGTGTATGCTTGGGAAATCAGGAGTATGGTGGAGCCATGAGAGTCATGTGGCTGGAAAAGGTGATTAGGTACAAGAGGGATGTTATCCTTTGTCTGCCCAAGGCAGCCTTCAAATGTCTGGCCCTCTGCTCGGCCCTGGCTGAGACTTTCTGGGACCCTTCCAGTCTGCGAAGGGTCCTATGCTCAGAGTCACAGGTAATTAATTACGTGTTCCCTGGACACCCTTGCGATACTCTGAGATTGCTTGAGACCTGTAGTTCTTATTTCTACCTTTGCTTCCAGCTTCCTCTGATGTTATGACAGCAGGCCATATAGGCTTCTCTTTCTCAGAAAGTCAGGCCAGGGGAACATCCCCTCTCTGCTTTAGGGATTAGCGTTGGGGCTGAGGGAGCATAGCAGGCAGTGCTTGCTGAGATTCTCCCATTCTGCATCCCCCAGTTCCTTCATCCCTCTGCCTCTTGGCCTTGATTCTTGCAGGTTTCATCTGGCAGCCTCTAAAGGTTTGACAGAATGTTTGACCATACTGCTTGCCAGTGGGGCTGACATCAACAGCAAGAATGAGGATGGTGAGTTAGATGAAGCACTGGGTCTCACTGCTTGCTTTTTCCCTTTACAGCAGCAGTGGGGAGCCAGTGCTGGGGGCGGGGAGTGGCTGCTGGAGGTTCTACCTGTAGTCCCTGCTTCTCTCCTCATAAGTTCAGGCCAGCATCCTTCCAGGGTTCCCCTCCCTGCAAGCTGGGCCTACCTCACCCTCTCTCCCACCTCCACTGCAGGTACCAGGCACTTGGGGAACAGGAATTTCTGGCCCCCTGTGACTGAGAGCTTCTCTCTCTAATCTCCCTCTGATTATCTGTGCGTGTCTCTCGCGTTCCCTCCCTGTGAGTCATCGTCATGCAAGGGGCCACCCATCCTCCCTCTCCCCTTCTTTCTCTTTCCAGGAAGCACCGCCCTGCACCTGGCCACCATTTCCTGCCAGCCGCAGTGTGTCAAGGTCCTGCTGCAGGTAAGAGCAACCCCTTGATACTACTGCTGTGAGAGGGAGAAGTGGACCCAGAGACTCCTTACTTTGTCTTGTACTCACCAGCAATATGTGGTCAAATGTACTCCTCTCATCCCCAGTAAGAGAGCTGGTAACCATGTGCTCATTCATTCACAAATGTTTATTTAACACCTACTGTGTGCAGGCACCCTGCTTAGGGCTGCCCTTGAAGGCACATCATATAGTCCCAGAGTTGCCAGGCACTATGTCACCATGCAGATACTGAGCTCTGTCATTGGCAGAGCCACTGCAGAGACGAACTGCTGTGGTGATGGCCGGGTGGAAAGATGACAGAGGTGTTCAAATTAAACTGAAAGCCTGCTGTCTGTTTTTTTTTTTTTTTTTTGTCTTTTTGCCTTTATGTAGAGCCGCACCCACGGCATATGGAGGTTCCCAGGCTAGGGGTCTAACAGGAGCTGTAGCTGCCGGCCTACACCACAGCCACAGCAACGCGGGATCCGAGCCGCGTCTGCAACCTACACCACAGCTCACGGCAATGCCGGATCCTTAACCCACTGAGCAAGGCCAGGGATCGAACCCACAAACTCATGGTTCTTAGTTGGATTCGTTAACCACTGAGCCACGACGGGAACTCCCTGCTGTCTGTTTTTGAGGAGTTTGTAGTTGGGAGTAAAAAGAGAACTATACAGGTAAAATAACGTGTGGGCAATTCAAAAATAAGCCTGCCAAAGTTCAACAGTGCATATGGCTGTTTTGCTTTTTCTGTTCTGGCCCTTTCCAAGTTTCTCGATTATGATTCTAAAGTACCAGATGTGGGCTTAAGTGTCATTTTCCCCTAACATGTTTATTTACCTATAACCTGATTTTTCTTAGGCCCTAGGTTTATGAACCAGGGCTGAAATTCAAGGCCTCCTATCATCTGCAAGGAGGACACTAGACTTGCCTAGTAGTTGGCCAAAGCCATGGTCCTCCTGCCCCTCCCCACAGCACTGTAAAAGCTGGCGACCCAACAGGGAGTGTGGGATGAGGGTGTTAACACCATACTCCATGCTGCTTCCCTTTGCGGATCTTTGCAGCATGGTGCCAACGAAGATGCCGTAGATGCGGAAAACCGTAGTCCGTTGCACTGGGCAGGTGTGTTCCAGGGGACTGGTGGGAAACAGGCCTGCAGGGACCAGGGGGTGGGGAGGAGAGGAGGATGACACTTGGTAGGAAGGGCAGCCCAGGGTCGACCGCTGAAATGGGGGAGGGGGTGCTGCATCGTGATGTGATCCTTCCTGCTTCCCCTTTTCCCAATCCTCCCTTGACCCTCCGCAGCCTCCTCTGGCTGTGCCTCAAGTGTGCTCCTCCTCTGTGACCATGAAGCCTTCCTGGACGTCCTGGATAATGTGAGTGTCGGCTGGGCAGAGGAGTGGGGCCCTAGGTGGGGAGGCCAATACTTTCTCTGAACGTAATTAGCCACACTCCGTGACCATGGCTTGTGGAGCACTACCTCCTCTTTCTTCTTCCCGTCCCGCCCCCATCCCCTCTCCTCCTCCTCTTCTACACACAGAGGCTAAGCTTTAGCTTCTAGAGATCTTCCAGTTCTCTGAGAAGGAGTATTTAGCCCCAGGCTCTGGGTTTTTTCCTGAAGAGGTGTGGGGAGAGAAGAGCTGGTAGGATTGTGTCAAACCCCTGGTTTCCCTGGCTCCTCACGAACCCCCCCCTCCACAATTTGTGCAGGATGGACGCACACCCCTGATGATTGCCTCGCTGGGTGGTCATGCAGCTATCTGCTCACAGCTCCTGCAGAGAGGCGCCCGGGTTAATGTCACTGACAAGAATGACAAGTGAGCATTTTTAGTCTTTCTGCCCCCAATCCAGACCCTCGCCAATCTAGAAAGGAGCCACTGGGCAAAGTGTGTGTGTGTGAGTGTCTCCTGGGGAAGAAGGCAGGTTGGTCTGGTTTCTTGGGACCCTCCCTCCTTCCTAATGGTGGTTTGGAAGAGCTCTGCCTGCTGCTTCGCTACTTTCCTCTTTGGGAATTGAGAAAATTTTCCTTACACTTTCCTATTCTGTTGCTGATCCCACTATTTTTCTAAGCAGAGACAACTCTGGAAGTGGAATCAATATCTCTGGATCTACTAGTTTAATCTACTGGTTTGCAAATTATCTTCTAATCAGTGGAATCCTTTTTCCAATAAAGAATTTATGTAGAGGAGTTCTTGTTGTGGCTCAGTGGGTTACAAACCCAACTAGTATCCATGAAAATGTGGGTTTGATCCCTGGCCTTGCTCAGTGGGCTAAAGCATCTGGTGTTGTGGTGAGCTACACTGTAGGTCACAGATGCTCTTCAGATCCCGCGTTCCAGTGGCTGTGGCATAGGCCAGCAGCTATAGCTCCGATTCGATCCCTAGCCTGGAAACTTCCATATGCCACAGGTGCGGCCCTAAAAAGCTAATAAAAAAAAAAAAGAATTTATGTAGAACCTCAATATGTAAAGCAGATGAAAATGGAGCCCTTCTAACTGGCCCTCTGCTTTCTGATGCTACAGCTTCAAGAACGACATTTGAAAAGTCCTGGTTTGATGCAATGCTTTATCATTGGCTGGTATTGGTCTGTGGTTCTCCTGACCACATCAAGTGAGAGGTGACCTTTTGAGTGGATTTTCTGAAGCCAGGACTCTTGGATTCCATGAGAAAAAACTATGCTCAAATTTGTTCCCACCTACAGATCAGCTCTGATCCTGGCCTGTGAAAAAGGCAGCGCTGAGGTGGCTGAACTTCTCCTGAGCCATGGAGCAGATGCAGGGGCAGTGGACAGCACGGGGCATGACGCTTTGCATTATGCTCTACGCACACAAGACAAGACGCTGTGGAGGCTGCTGAGGCAGGCCCTGAACCGCCAGGGGCGGGGAGGTAAAGCCAGTACCCGTTTGAAACTTTAGGATGCTCCTCAGTAGCCTCAGAATCCAGGAAGCTTCTTGGAATCTCATTTGTTTCCGTGGAAATAATCCATGTGACAAATAACTGTCCCTTTGGTTGAGAGTTTACTTAGTTATTGTTGCTGCTGTGAGATGACTCCAAGTTCCCGAAAGCGTGGTCACCAAATTCTTTAATGCAACCTCGTCTTTTACTGGAGGCAACTCTGGCTAGTTACTCTTGCAAGCATTTACAAGTTGTAATTGTACATCTACTTGTGTGGTTTGATGGTCAAATCTCTCTCTCCTCTGCTAGCCTGGAACCCCCTCACATGACCATCTTTGTGAGGGGGTTCCATCTTGTGTGGCCATCTTTGTTTTGCTCACCATTGAGGTCCTGGTGCCTATAACAGTGCCTGGCACAGTGTCCAATAAATGAGTGGGAAAAACTGAATAAGCTGGCATATCTCTGAGTCAAGGTTGCTGAATAGTTAGGGCCCCTTTAAATAAGGATTTCTTCCTGCACCAGAAAGATGTGTGTGGTAAGGGATTAACATTGAGGGGCCAATCCTCTCTGAGAAAGTCTGAAGACAGAGTGTGGGCTAGAAGCACATGGTCCTGTCTCCTCTCTCATTTTCTTCTTGTCTTTTTATATAGGTCAGGGACTAGTTCAACACTCAGATCTCGCATCCAAGGTAAGACCCTAAGTGCCTCCCCCTTTTGCTTCTGAGCTACCCCTGGCTTTCCCACTGGGATATCTCCGAGGCAGTGATCACTGGGGCATCGAGACAGTCTAGGAGAAGGAAGGCCCTCTTGGGTTAGTGCCTGGGTTTGCTTCACTGTTCCTTCTTCTACACAGGCCTCTCCTTCGGAGCCTCAGGTAGGCTCTCCACCTAAGATCCAATGGAGAGCAGAGCCTGAGGAGGAGCAAGAGGAAGAGGAGGATGAAGACCCATGTTCAGGGGAGTGGAAGTGGAAGTATGAAGAGGAGCAGAGGAAAGTTTCTCAGTTGGAGCAGGAGCTGATGCGAAAGACGGAGGAGTGTAAGGCTCAAGCTACAGCTTACCTGGGCCTGGAGAACCAGATTCAAGAGCAGGTGCAAGAGCTGGGTCTCCTCTTATCCCAAGAGCCTGGGGCTCCAGGAGGCCAGGCTTCTAGTCTCCGGCCTGGAGGAGATGGCATGGAGCAGGGTTGTCCCCTAGACCTGCTGGCTAAGGGCATTCAAGAGCTAAAGAAGCAGCAGCAGGCAGCAGCCACAGCTGCAGCAAACCCAGTATTAGCTTCCAAGAAGGTTGAGGATTCAGCCCCAGGGAAGATCCAGTATGAAGCCCATGGAAGGTCCCTACCAGAAGAACAGGGGCCACCCCAGATCCCAAAGTCGGATACCACTGGGGAAGTCAAAGAACAGCAACTGACCACGAGTGGTGGGCAGGACCTTGGCTCTGATCATACTGACCAGCTGTGTGCTGGCCAGAAGGAGAGACCCCAGGCCCCAGGGGCTGAACCGACAGGCACAGTGGCTGAACCAGTGGCAGCCATGAACCAGCTCCTGCTACAGCTGAGGGAGGAGCTGGCCGCAGTATGGCGAGAAAAGGATGCAGCCCGGGGGGCTCTATCAAGGCCTGTCCTGGAGGGAGCTCTGGGGACCCCCCGGGCTGAGGCTGCAGCAGCTGCCTGGGAAAAGATGGAGGCCAGATTGGAGCGGGTGCTGGTGAGGCTGGATCGGGCAAAAGCAGGATTACAGATGAAACCTGAGGCCCCTGCCCAGAAGCCCAGAGAGGGAGCCCCAAAGGCAGGCTCAGGGACTGTCACCAAAGGGGATAAAGGAAGGGAGGACAGGTCTCCTGGGACCCGGGGAGAGCCTCTAGGGGCCCCTGGAGGGGAACAGATGCTAGGAGGAGGCCTGGCAAAGGGTCAGCTGGAGAAGGAGGTGTCAGCACTGAGACTGAGCAACAGTAACTTGCTGGAGGAGCTGGGGGAGCTGGGGCGGGAGCGGCAGCGGTTGCAGGGGGAGCTGCAGTCCCTGAGCCAGCGGCTGCAGCGAGAATTTGTGCCCAAGCCGGAAGCACAGGTCCAGCTACAGCAGTTGCGCAGGAGCGTGGGGCTGCTGACAAACGAACTGGCCATAGAGAAGGAGGCCACAGAAAAGCTGCGGAAGCGCCTGGCCTCGCAGAGCAGTGGCCTCCAAGAGCTGTGGGACTGCCTGCCGCCAGACCTGGTGGGCAAGGGGAGCACGCGGCACACAGCGGCCGAGCCCCTGGAGGAGCTGCAGGCCTGCATCCGCGCCCTGGTGGACAAGCACCGCGAGGCCCAGCAGGTGATGGCTCGGCTAGAAGAGGAAAACCAGCAGCTGAGGGGCTCCCTTGCCCCACGCGGGGAAGCAGGTACCTCCTCCAGGACCTCTGCATCCCCTCAAGTGGCTGCTCTGGAGCAAGACCTGGGGAAGCTGGAGGAAGAGCTTCGGGCGGTTCAGGCCACGATGAGCGGCAAAAGCCAGGAGATCGGTAAGCTGAAGCAGCTGCTCTACCAAGCAACCGAGGAGGTGGCTGAGCTGAGGGCCCGGGAGGCAGCCAGTCTACGGCAGCATGAGAAAACTCGGGGCTCGCTTGTGGCTCAGGCCCAGGCCTGGGGCCAGGAGCTAAAGGCTCTGCTGGAAAAGTATAACACGGCGTGCCGGGAAATGAGCCGGCTGCGGGAGGCGGTGGCGGAGGAGCGCGGCAGGAGCGCGGACCTGGCCGCACGCGCAGCGGAGCAGGAACGCCAGGCCGGCGAGATGCGCGGGCGCTCCGAGCAGTTTGAGAAAACCGCGGAGCTGCTGAAAGAGAAGGTGGAGCACCTAATCGGGGCTTGCCGGGACAAGGAGGCCAAGGTGAGCCGGCGGGCGAGGCAGAAGCTGAAGGGAGCATCTGGGGAGGTTTCTGTGGGTTTAGGGTTTGCTAACCTGAATATTCTTTGGTTCGTCAGGTTAATTCCCCAAACCGAACACCAATCATATACAAGGACTGCAATACATTCTGGGTCTTGAGGGGGTTTCGGGTTGAGATTGGAGGTGAGATGAGTTATAAATAGAAGGGAGCCTAGGTATTAAAATTTGGGGCTTAGGGTTCAGAAGCAGTGGGGTCAGGGCTTCCACTTGGAGTGCTATGCTCATCAGCATTTTTATTTTTATTTTATTTGCCTTTTGTCATTTTAGGGCCGCGCCCAAGGCATGTGGAGGTTCGCAGGCTAGGGATCTACTCGGAGCTGTAGCCACTGGCCTACGCCGCAGCCACAGCAACGCAGGATCCGATCCACATCTGCGACCTACACCACAGCTCACGACAACGCCGGATCGTTAACCCACTGAGCAAGGCCAGGGATCGAACCCGCAACCTCATGGTTCCTAGTCGGATTCGTTAACCACTGCGCCAAGACGGGAACTCCAGCATTTTTATTTTATTTTTTTCTGCTCATCAGCATTTTGACTTAAAGAGCGTATTAGTCTGAGAAGATGGCTGATAATATCGTGAGTTGCGGTCGTTTTCCCAGGGTTCTGAGGAGTTAACTGGAGTGGGGGCTGCTGATGGGTTAAGTAAAATAGACTAGGCTTTAAGCCCCTTCTCCCTACCACTTCAACCAGAGTTAAGTTTTACAAAAGATTTCCGTTGGCAAAGAGGGTGCCAAGGCAGAAGAAAAAAAGATCAAAAACCATCCTGTTAGATCCCTGAGTTTCCTAATGAGTGCTCCAGAAGTGAGTGCAAGTGTGTTTCTAAGAGACGTTTTGTGAATTCTAAACAATTTGCAAACAATTTAGCAGTTCTCGAACCACCTGTGCAGTGAGTGAATTCAGACTTATTAAAATGTGTGTACATTATCAAATTTAGAAGGATTAAAAATATAGGGAGTATGCATTTTACAGAATATAAAGTACATAAAAATAGAAGGAATGTTATACAGACTTGGAATCAGTATGGGGTGCGGCTAATTAAAAGAATTTTGTGTTGGTGTTGAAGGAGAAGATAACAGATGGGTAAAAGAAAATAGTGTAGTGGGAAGTTCTCTTGTGGCACAGCAGGTTAAGGATCTGGCCTTGTCACTGCTTTGGCTGGGTCACCACTGTAGTGTAGGTGGGCATGCCCCCCCCAAAAAAGGAAGGAAATAGTGTACTGCGGTCTGAACTAAGATTGTCTACATTTGAATTTCAGTCTCAAAACTTACCGACTGGTCTTGGGTAAGTTATCTATGCCTCTAAGCTTCAATTATAAAATGTCAATAGTAATAGGATTGTTTTGAGGATTACATTAAATACTTAAAATAGAACAATTTTTGGCAAATGGGTAGTACTCAAGAAATGTTAACAATTTTCATTATTTCTGTTACCACTATTCCTATAACTGCTGGTTATCATTAACACATTTATGTCTCAGCTTTACAAACCACCAAAAACTCACCTCCATTTCCCTTAGTGGTCAGTAGCCAGAAGTAGTTCAGAATCTAGTACAGAGTTAAGAGCACTGACCATGAATTCAAAGAGATCTTGTTCAAATCATGATTCCATCACTTATTAGCTGTATGATTTTGACAAATTACTTAACTCAGTCTCCTTGTCTACAAAATTTGAATAATAATACTTCTCTCAGAGAAGTATTGTTCTCAGAACAGAAGAAGAGTTGTTTTGAGTATTAAGTGAGACAATGTGTGTAAAAGTGTTTGGCAGTTGTTAAATACCCAATAACAGGAACCTGACCTTGACTCTGGGTAATATTGGGATGAGAAATGACTGGGGCCTCATTGGTTCTCTTTCTTTCCTTTTGCCTCAGATCAAGGAATTGTTGAGGAAGCTGGAGCAACTTTCAGAGGAGGTTTTAGCAGTTCGGGGAGAAAATGCTCGCCTTGCCCTACAGCTGCAGGTATGTGTTGGCCCTCAGGGAGATGGACATTGCTAGGGAAGAGGGTGCGCAATGGAGGTGATGTACATGTGGGAGAGATTCTAGGGATTCCAGAGCCTAGCCGGGCAGAGGTCTAGGCTGAGCCAGTGATGGGCCAAGGGAGCCTATCTGACCCAGCTGATCACTTCACTTCATGGTTCTCATGCCTGGGGTATCAGGGTGAGTGTGGGAGGTGAGCACATGATCTCCCATTGATGCTCACTCCCAGGATTCCCAGAAGAACCACGAAGAGATCATCTCCACCTATAGGAATCATCTGCTGAGTGCTGCTCAGGTGAGCACGGCGGGGAGGTAGAAGCAGAGAGCTGGGCAGGGGGCATGGCAGCAGGGGTTCCTTCTCTTACCTGCACATACTTGTCATCCCTGAGAAAGCTGGACTTTTGATGTTCCAGTACCAGGTTTCTAGATCTCATCAGGCAGATCAAGGGAAGTTGTGCATAAGTTTGAGGACAAAAGGTGTTTGCCCACCTTTTTAATTCCCTGATCCACTGTAAGGTTTTTTCCTTCCCCTGTGCCCTTTCTCAGTTTCCTCCTGAGCCAGCTTATCCCTCACCAAGGAAATAACAATGATTTATTGTGTACCAGTTGCTTTGTTCCATAGTCACGGTTGTAACCCTCACAGCAGTCCTGAAAAAGAGACATCATTATCTTCCTGTAAAGATTAGGAAAGAGCCATTGAGAAGTTAAGTACTATAAGTGAGGGCATATAGTAAGTAGCATTTTGTTAAACTACAGAAACTCTCCCTCTTCTGTCTCTCTTATTTTCTGTTCTTCAACTCCTTTTGTCTCTTCCCTGCCACCCACAGGGCTACATGGAACAGGATGTGTACAATATCCTACTGCGAATCCTCAGCATACAGGAGGAGTGAGGCAGCCTGGGCCCTGAAGAATATGGGATCTCTCTGTTGTGAGTTGTGGGCTGAGGGTGATGAGGGAACGAGCTTGGGAGAAAGGGGGCTTAAGGATGGAAATTGGAGTCTCCTTTTCCCATGTGGTAGCTGACACGAGGGAGTCCTGTGGCGCATAAAGCATTTGGGGTGAGGTCAGTTGAGAAGATGTGATATGGGGGGAATCACTAGAGAGAGTCAGGAATGAGTGAGCAGGTAGAAGAGGGTCTGACTTATGGGCTGGAGACTGACAGGAGGAGTTGAGGTAACTCTCCTAAGGTCTGGGGTAGAGAGAAAGATGAGTGATGGTGGGACGGTGGTGCACAATTTTTTCCTACTGTGAGACTCTATGAATTCCAGAAGCTGTCCTTCACCACTCATTCAAAATGCAGTCATTGTCCATTCTTCTCCCTGCCCCCAAGCAAGTGGCCACCTTCTCCAGTCCAGATAGATAAGGATCATCCTTAGCATTTTGGCATGGGTGGGAGGAGACTGAGTGTATGGAATTGCGTGCATTTTATCCTTGAATTTCTTCTTTCAGGGGACTAGCACATCCCTGGTTGCCAGAGGCTCCATCAGGTGGTGGTGGGTGGTGGGTGGTGGGTTGGCCACTAGGGATGGTGTGGGTGGGGCTTCCTCTGATGTTATGGACCCCAGACCTGAGAACCTGAACCTTGGAATCAGCATGGATGAGACCAGAAGAGGTGTGGATGGAAACCAGCTCTATGGAAAATAAAGCAGGAGGCAGGATGGTCTTGGGTGTCATTTTTTTCTGTCTAAAGGGGCATGGGGAAGGAATCTTTTTCCTTCTTTTTTGATTACAAATGGCCCCATAAGTTAGTTGCTTTCAAACTTTGATTATGATCCATAATAAGAAATACATTTTACATCCTGTGTGTACATACCTGAAATAATATTTACCCATACTATATTTCTATTCTATAATCCACGAAAACATTAGTTATAATACATCCACAAATGGGTCAAGACCCAGTTTGAAAAACAGCATTCCCACAGTTTGAAGAACAACCTATAAAAATGGGGATTGACACTTTTTTCTTTCTCAAATCTGTTTCTTTCTGACACAGCTCTAATTTTTTTTCTCTACCTTGGGACTCCTTAGTCCACTGCTTTTTTTGACAAGGAGAGATTAAGAGACCTGGATTTTTTTGAAGATGTACAATCTAAAATATTCTGTCATGTGTTAAAAGCTGTGGCTAGATTTGAGGTGTTCCATCTCATTAGTCAGTGTTCCTTGCCCCAGGTGTAACATGGAATGAAAAGTCTGATTCCTGGAAAAGGGATGGAGGGACACTCAGAGTTGGTTTCTTCTCTCCTGGTTCTGTTCTCAGACTGAAATAAGTCTCTCGGCCACTTCTCCAGGTCTCCTCCCCTTCCTGACCCTCCACCAGCCAGACTGCTAGGTGAGAGGGAGGCAGCAAGTTCTTCCAAAATCTGGGATTGTGGTTTGGTGGCCCCCACACTGATCCCTCCCAATTCCTTCTCTCAGACCGCCCCCTGCTGGGTTGCACTGGGTCAGGTGGCAGAGGTTTGGCAGTAAAGAAACTGATAGGACAGAGGGAAGAGTGGGGAGGGGCTACTGTGAAAGACGGTGTGTGTGTGTGTGTGTGTGTGTGTGTGTGTGTGTGTGTGTGTGTGTGAGCAAACCAGGGCTGCAGAGCCTAGTTCCAGGGTTTGGCCAGAAAAAGCAAGAGTAGATTAGATCCTAGAGAAGATGAAGGTCAGATCTGGGGTTTTTGTGTGTATGGATGAGCAAAGGACTACTTTGAGGCTGGGAGAAGGAAGAGAGGAGGAATTGATGGGGTGGGGGGAGAAAGGTGCAGCTGCCAGAAGAGCATCAAAAGATCCAAGTTATTTCTATTAAGGGGAACATGGAGTTCCCTGGCGGCTCAGCAGGTTAAGGATTCTGTGTCATCACTGCTGTGGCTCTGGTTAATGCTGTGGCCCTGTTTCCATGCCTGGCCTGGGAACTTCTGCATGCTGTGAGTGCGGCTGAAAAGAGGGGAACAGAACCTCTCTTTTCTTTCCTGCTCTTAAGAGTTAGCAAAGAATAGAAAAGGACAGGAGTTCTCATTGCAGCGAATCAGAAACAAATCCGACTAGGAACCATGAGGATGTGGGTTCAATCCCTGGCCTCATTCAGTGGGCTAAGTATCTGGCGTTGCCGTGAGCTCTGGTGTATGTCGCAGATGCAGCTCGGATCACTGTGCCTGAGGCTGTGGCTGTGGCTGTGGTATAGGCCGGCAGCTGTAGCTCCGCTCAGACCCCTAGCCTATGATGCAGATTTCATCAGACCCCTAGCCATATGATGCAGATGCAGCCCTAAAAAGCAAAAAAAAAAAAAAAAAAGACTATTAGATTCCATATTATATATGCAGTGTGCGGTGGGAGGAAAGAAGCAACTGCTGAGAAAAAAGGTCTAGAGAAGAGGGAGATCATTTTGCTAAGTTCAGGTATGAGTCAGGAAACAGCTCTGATAATAGAAGCCAGGCCTTTGGCTTCCTCTGGCTCCTGGAAGCTGATCTCAGGATGGCTGAGCTGTGGGAATGGTCAGTGATGTTAACACGAAGTGGAAACTCTCCAGCCCCTGGTCTTCCTAGGCAATATCCCTCTATTCGGCCTCATAAACTCTTACCTCAACAACCTCAAGCCCTGAGATTTTCCCAAGAACTCTTCCTTTCCAAAAGTAACTGTAGTCTTAAAGTTCCCCTCTTTCCTCCTGGGCTGTTTAGTGGGACTTCAGTAGGGACTCACTATTCCTGCTGCACTTCCACTTGTTCTCCAGGCTTCAGCTATAGGAGTGTAGTGTGAGAGAAGGCGGAGCTTGGGGAGCCATGATGGGGTTCAGACTATGTTTTTGAATGCCCTCAGTCTGAAATGTGGTCCTGATCTGCAGTTTCCCTCTTTCAGTAATATTAATAAACTGATCTTTAAAGGGCCTAGTATGTGCCAGGCACTGAATATAGAGAGAGCTTGCACACAGGCTCAGATTCAGATGCCCTCGTCCCTACTTATATGTTATCCTGTAGGGATGCTGAAACTTATAACCTCAGTTAACTTTTTTTCCCTTAATTTGTTTTTACTGCAATATAGGGGATGGGTTGGAATATATCTCTGTGGGCTATGCCCATCAGGGAAATGTCCATTCTAATCTCCCTAGGATTTTGGAATTTTTTCTTGGAGCTGCTGCTCTTGCTGCTAGCAGCCTCTTCAGGTTTACTGCTGAGACGCTTCTCCTTGGAAGGGAATTTCCTCTTTTCTTTTGGGACTCAAATTCACTATTAAAGGAGATACCTCCTTTATGAAATCACTAGGAATCAGTTACAGCTTTATTGAGGTATAACTGGCGTACAATAAAATGCATGTAAAGTATACAGTTTTATACATTTTGACACATGTAGACACCCATAAAAACCACACCATCAAGATACTGAGCATATCCATCACTCCCAAAGAGTTCCCCCATCTGTTTCTTAAACCCTCCCTATTCTCCTTCCCTGAAATCACTGAAAGTTCTAGAAGATGCAAACTAGTCCACAGTAAATTTATTAAAAAAAATTTTTTTTTGGCTGCACCTGTGGCATGTGGAAATTCCTGGACCAGGGATCAAACCTGTGCTGCAAGTTGCTGCACTACAGCTGCAACCTGTACCACAGCTGCAGTGATGCTGGATTCTTAGTGCTGCACCACAAGGGAACTTCCGTAGTTGCTTTTGACTTAGAGAACTTAACAAAACAAAAAAAAATGAGCTCAGGCCTGATAAAGACTCAAGTGTTAGCGGGAGCAGTTGGGATTTAGAACCGAATGCCTGAGCTTGATTTTGCACCATTGCTGGCAACGGAGCAGTAAGGAAAGAACCTGAATGTCAGAAGAGGGTGGACATCCTTCCCAGGGATAAAATCCACAAAGTAGTTAGGCACTGTTCAGTTCAGCAGGTACCTGGGGATATTGGCAGCCTGGCACCTTTTGTCTTAGGGCTGTAGGGTTCGTCTCCCGGGAAGGATTATACTGAAGGTTTAAGCTAAATGAGAGGATTATATTATTTATTAAAGCACTCTTTTTGTATGCCAATTATTGGTTTAACCATCTTGTTGCTGATGCTAGGTTGACAACTCCTGCAAGGATTTTGTTCTCAGCACCTAACAATCTCTGAACAGCATTCAAATATTTAGTGCACAATAACATTATCATTTATGTCCCAGCCAACCAAGTGTAAAAGCTTATATGTTTTTCCAGTACCTAGTTTGGGTAAACTGCTCTAAAGTTGGTACTTGCAAGGGACCAGCCCACCAGTGATTAGTTTAGTTGAGAATGGGGCCTCTGGAAGTTCTAACACTTTGGAGGAAGGAGAGTAGGCAGTTCAGAGAGTGGCAGGTGCCATTTTGGGGTTAGAAAACCTCCCTTCTATTCACCTTCAACTATACCAAAGGTGGGGTCTCTGGTGACAGTCCGTGCATTTGAGGTAGGGGGTAGGGGACCACAGGTAGAGTTACAGTTTAGGTACACTTTGGATTTTAGCAGCCCGGGTTTTCTGTCCCCTAGGGAGAGAGCCTCACTCTAAGTAGGAACCTCTTTATACGATCAGATTTCTGGTCCACACTTATTTGCAGCATGCCTCCACCCCAAGCGCATAGACGAACTTGCAAGGGGTCAAATCGGTAGTAAGAATGTCGAGATACAAGAACGTCTCTCTTGATCCTCTCACGAGGAGTTAATCACTCCAGCGCCGGCTGAGTCCCTCCCTCTCCCGCCTTAGACTCCGCCCTCTCCCCATCTCCCCGCGGTCCTGGCGGGCTTATCCAGGAGGGGGCGGCCCCAGCCCTAGCGCTGGGCCGGGCGGAGCTCCCGCCCGGGCGGAGCTGTGGCTGCAGCGTCCAGCTGCCGGACCGACCTCCAGCCGCGCAGACTGCGGGAAAGGCACCGGGCCCCCTTCCCCCACCTCCCCAGCCCACCCTCTGAACCTCCCGAGCCCCCTGCCCGCTCCCTTCAACTGTGCTGGTAAGTCTGGCTCTCGCACCAAACTTTTTTGCTTTAGAGTTTGAGTCCTACCGCGCGACCAGGAGCTATAGTGTAGTTGGGGGAGGGGGGGGTGAAGAATTGAGACTAGCCGGCTTGAACTATTCACGACCCTATGGTGTCCCTAAAATGTGCCAGGTCTCACCCATTTCCCGAGTTGGTAGAACTCTTGATTTTAGCTGGTTAAACTTGTAGATAGGGAGATGAGGGTATTCGCTCCAACTTCGCTACCCCCTCCCCCATTTCTGAGATTTAGCCCTTCTCGATACTTTCTTTCCCTCCATATTTCAAGTATCTTTGGTTCCCTAAAAGGTCATCTCCCTCCCAACTCTGGCGTGGCAAACTCCCCTCCCCTCAGGTACTTCGGGTCCGCCTCCTCTCCATTTCCCGCGGGGAGCCCGAGATCCTTCGGGCGGTTCACTCCCTCCAAGTCTACCGGTCTTGCACACCGGCCAAAGACGTGCAGGGGCTGGGTCCGGCTGTGGAGGGAGGGGCTGAGGCTGGGGCTCGTCCGAAACCGGGCGGGCGGGGCCGGGAAGGGGAGGTGTAGGGGGCCGGACGGGGCGGAGCAGGCGGCATTTGCGGCCGGCGCCGGGGTGGAGAGTTGTGCGCCGGTCCCTGGGCCTGAGCTCGGGCTCGGGCTCGGGCGCCTGCGATGTCTCAAGATGGCGGAGCTGGGCGAATTAAAGGTACCGGCCCCCTCCCCCATCCCCATCTGGACTGAGCCCGGCTGTACGCCGAGTCGGGGAGGCGACCGAGACTGGGTGCTGAGGGCTCAGGCAGGGGCTGGAGACGTGGCGGGGACTGGCTGCCGGGGATGGGTGAGAGGTGGCTGTGGGAGAAGAAGGGGCTGCGGCGGGGCTCCGGGGGCGGGGCCCCGGGGCAGATGTAGGGGTGGGGCGGAGGGGAATTGCAGATTTGCAGCTGTTGGGGGCCGAGGCGCAGGGGGCGGGGACGCGGGGGTTGAAGTCGGATTTGGTAGTTGGGGCTGCGGTGGTAGGGATTGGGCCGGGAGGAAGAGCAGTTGTAGAAGCGTGGGGCTGAGTCGGTCAAGGCCCGGAGGTGCGACAGTAGGGGGCAGATGTTGGGATGGACTGGAGGGCAGATGTACGGGGAGGCTCCTCGGGCGGGGGGAAAGGCGCTGAGAGGCTAGAGGCTTTGGGGCTGCTACTGGGATCTGAGCTTTGGGAAGTACCAGTAGGCGGCTGAGATCTAGGGGGCGGGGCTGTGCAGGAGGCTAGAACGAGGGGTGGGGCAGAAGCATCCTGGAGCCTGAGAGGAAGGTCCTTAGTGTGTCGGTATCTTTGGGCAGAGACAGAGGAGTGTGAAACCATGGGACAAACAAGGAGAAGTTCTTGACAAAGCTGATAGCGAAATAAAGACAGGACAGAGGAAATAAGAATGAGGAGAAAGGTGGAGGAGCAAGTTTTTAATCATATTCCTCAAAAGGAGCGCAAAGCCATAATGCTTTCTACGTGGGGAAGAATTGTGGAGGGCTGTAAGGCCTGCCCATGGCAGGGTCTCCTAGAGATTCACAGAAAGGAGTCTGGAGAGAGCTTACCGCTACCACACAGAGTCTTAAGGATAACCATATTGGAGGACATCTCACAGGACCTTTAAAATCCATAGGGTTCATCATCCTGCCTCCTGCCTTTATTCTGCCTTTTGAAATGGAGCCACAGTCTTTGGAAGGCTTGAGATCTAGTCACTGGCCCCAACTGCCTTTAGGAGAGCATGCTCTTGTGCACCCTGGCTCATTCTCCCAGGGCCTCTGTTTAGAGCTTTGCCCTTCTCTCTTCCACCCCTATGGAGGAGGGGGAGGGTTATTTATTTTTTCTGTGTAGGAGAGAAGCAGGATATTAGTTCCTGGCAGATGGAGGAAACAGGTTAAAAAAAAATAAGCATACCTGGACTCCACAATTTTCAGTTAAGCCCCCTCACCCCAAGTTTTGGTCCAGTTTCTCTCCCAGAAATATAGCACTGAGGGAAGGGTGGTTATGTAAATAATACACTGAGAAGAGATTTGGGGGAGTTGTGAGCATTGAACTCTGACCTGCAAACCCTGGCCACACAAAAGCTTCTGAAGCTTGGGGAAAATAGCTGAGGTAGATTGAGGTGTTGGGAGGGGTGGGCTGTGTGACACAGTCCTCCAGCCCCCTGGCCCCTTTCTTCCCTGTGGGACTGAGTGGCCTGAATCCTCCCCTTCCTTCTCCCTGTCTCCTATGCTCTTCCCAGGAGGCTGGGATGGGTCTGAGAGTCTGGGAATGAGCAGGAGAAGAGATAAGCAGCTTAAAGGAGAGTCCAGGCTCAAGGCAGAGATGCAGGTAGGAGGCTGTGGTGGACTCTGAGGCGTGCTTCAGGATGGCATGCCGTTTGCCCCCTGTGCCCTGCCCTCACCTGGTCAGCTTCTAGGCTTAGGGAGATAGGGTTGCTCAAGCCTGGGGGTAGTGGTGAGGTTGACCTGAGGCCAGACTGGCTGTCTGGCAGTAATCCACTGGCTGCACAGCATCTTTCTGATCAGTACTGGAGGGAAAGCAGCCTTGCCCACCTAAAAAAGCTCAGCCCCAGTGTCTTGGCAGGACAGGCCTGTGCGAGATAGGATTCTCAAGCTTCTCTGGTCTCCACAGCACATGGTGATGAGTTTCCGGGTGTCTGAGCTCCAGGTGCTCCTCGGCTTTGCTGGCCGGAACAAGAGTGGACGGAAGCACGAGCTCCTGGCCAAGGCCCTGCACCTCCTCAAGTCCAGCTGTGCCCCCAGTGTCCAGATGAAGATCAAAGAGCTTTACCGCCGACGCTTTCCCCGGAAGATCCTGGGGCCCTCAGATCTTTCCTTGCTCTCTCTGCCCCCTGGCACCCCTCCTGTAGGCTCCCCTGGCCCTCTAGCTCCCATCCCCCCGGCCCTCTTGGCCCCCGGCACCCTGCTGGGCCCCAAGCGTGAAGTGGACATGCATCCCCCTCTGCCCCAGCCTGTGCACCCTGATGTCACCATGAAACCATTGCCTTTCTATGAAATCTACGGGGAGCTCATCCGGCCCACCACCCTCGGTATGGCTCTTTGTGGTCTCTTGGTCTTCCTGGACTCCAGGCCTCTTCCCCAAGCCTTTCTTAGGCTCTAGTCGTATGGGATCAGGAACCTGGAATAAGGGCATCTTCTGTGGCTGCTTGTGCACGGGCTTGGGAATAACTGCCCCTTTGTGTCCTCAGCCTCCACTTCTAGTCAGCGGTTTGAGGAAGCGCACTTCACCTTTGCCCTCACCCCCCAGCAAGTGCAGCAGATTCTCACATCCAGGTACCTCTCTTTCAGTTCTCCCACCTCACCCTGGGGTGATACCCTTAGACTCTGCTCTCTGACTTTCTTCTCTTCTGCCCTTCTCTCCTTCCTCTCCATCCTGCTTCGTCCCTCATTCTTGCTCTCTCTCTTTTTGTCTTCTTTAGGGCCACACCCATGGCATGTGGAAGTTCCCAGGCTAAGGTTCCCACCAGCTTACACCACAGCCACAGCAATGCCAGATTTGAGCCGTGTCTGTGACCTACACCACAGCCCGAGGTAACACTGGATCGTTAACCCACTGAGTGAGGCCAGGGATTGAACCTGCATCCTCATGGATACTAGTCAGGTTCATTACCCCTCAGCCACAATAGGAACTCCTGTCCCTCAATCTTTTGTGTGTCTCTTCTCTGCCCCTGGACATTTAACTTTCTGTGTCTCTGTCTGTTCACTCCTGCCCTCCAGGGGCCACACACTGACATCTTTCCTTCTCCCTCCCTGTTCCAGAGAGGTTCTGCCAGGAGCCAAATGTGATTATACCATACAGGTGCAGCTCAGGTGAGTTGACCCTCCCTCACTGCTGGGCTCCCTTTGTGGTTGGGAATGAAATCGGGGTGTGACAGTTACCACCAGGAGATATTCCTGCTCTGCCATGTCCACTGTAGCCCAGGGCTTCTTGTTTGGAAGGTGACGGCTACAGATGACTGATTTTCTGAGGTTCCCTACGTCTCTGCCAGATTCAGTTCAAGAAACTGCCTCCCACCCTTTCATCTTCTCTTTTCTTACCAGGTTCTGTCTCTGTGAGACCAGCTGCCCACAGGAGGATTATTTCCCTCCCAACCTCTTTGTCAAGGTCAATGGGAAACTGTGCCCCCTACCGGTAAATGTTCTTCCCTTCTTCTGGCAGTAACCCCTTCCCTGCTTCAGTTCTTAAATGTTAACTACAAACCTATTATGAAAGAGACGCGGCTAGCACAGTGCCTGGCACATAGAAGATGCTCAGTTTACTGACTGAATCAATATAATCTAGAGAGTATTGTGATAAGGTTGAACAAGAGTTCCCTCAGAACTCAGAGGAGGGACATTAGGTCAACCCAGAGGTTCATGGAAGAGTCTTAGAAGTAATGACCCCAGAGCTGAGGGTTGGAAGAAGTAGAGTGTCCCTACTCTGCCTCTTCAAGTACTCAGTGAGCAGGTTCCTATCTCCCTGGTCAATGAATAAGCTCTCCTTTTTCCCCAGGAGTGAACCCCACCCACAAGTCTAGATAGTGCCCCAGTTCTCTGAGTCACTGAACGGACCCCCGTCTCCTTGGTCAGTGAATGAGCTGAGCTTCTCTCCAGCGAGTGAACAAGCGAGGGCAAGATGTCTTGACCAGTTCCTCCCTTCCCCAGGGTTACCTCCCCCCTACCAAGAATGGGGCTGAGCCCAAGAGGCCCAGCCGTCCCATCAACATCACACCCTTGGCTCGACTCTCAGCCACTGTTCCCAACACCATCGTGGTCAACTGGTCATCTGAGTTTGGACGGGTGAGCATGGCCGAGGCGGGGAGCCTGGAGAAGCCTGCAGGGAGTGAGAGGGAGTCATCCAGTGTGTTGGGCTGGGGAAACATCTTTATGGGTCTCTCTGCCTTAACTTGCTGTCTGTGGCCCTCATGTGACACTGTGGGGGCGGTAGTGGTGGTGTGTGAAGCAGAGGCTAATTGTTTCCCCCCACCTCCAAGTAGAATTACTCCTTGTCTGTGTACCTGGTGAGGCAGCTGACCGCAGGGACTCTTCTACAAAAACTCAGAGCAAAGGGCATCCGGAACCCAGACCACTCCCGAGCACTGAGTGAGTAACATCCTGTCCTTTCTCTCCTCTGATCCGGACCCAATTCTTCCTGGCCCTCCAGCCTTTATAATTAAGCTTATACCTCTCTTGTGACAACGTAACTCGCCTCTCACATGAACTCCAGCCCTCCCTCTATCCCTCTTACTAATCTTTGGGGTTGAAAAGCGGGACCACTCCAGGCATTGAGTGACACCCTTGTATTCCCAATTATACATCTGCTTTGCGTCTCATAGGCCTTAACTCCAGCCTGGGTGAAATACGGGTTCTTCAGACTAGAAAGAGTCTTAAGTATCATCTAATCTAACCCTCTTATGATGCTTAGGTCATCTCTGCCTAAGTGTCACCCCCTGTATTTAAGTATCTTCAAGGATGGGGAAATCTCTTCCCCCAACCCAGCCTTCATAACCCATGTTCCAGATCAGCCCATGTGACATCCCCAAAGGCTGGCCCCCCAAAGGTTCTCTACTCAGCCACCTCTCAGCCAGAGGCATCTGCTTCTGGCCTCACCACCTCCTGGGTGTCTCTCCAGTCTTGCTGACCCAGTGGCTTTGGCCCTACTCTTGTTTCAGTCAAGGAGAAATTGACCGCTGACCCAGACAGTGAGGTGGCCACTACGAGTCTCCGGGTGTCACTCATGTGCCCGGTGGGTACGAGGGAGAAGAGCGGGGGAGGAGGGTTGGGTTAAACCTCTGGACTTAGATGAGGGTTCCTAAGGCTATTGAAGTGAGGCTTCTTGGGATATGGGGACTCTGACCAGAGAACTTGTCTCTCCTCAGCTAGGGAAGATGCGCTTGACTGTCCCTTGTCGTGCCCTCACCTGCGCCCACCTGCAGAGCTTCGATGCTGCCCTTTATCTACAGATGAATGAGAAGAAGCCAACGTGGACCTGTCCTGTGTGTGACAAGAAGGCTCCCTACGAATCTCTTATCATTGATGGGTAGGGTCATTCTGCATTCAGCTTCCTTTTTCCTAGGACATCCACTAGGACTGCCCCCCCCCATATATATGTGTGTATATATGACTTATTTCCCTCCCATGAACCCCAACTCTTAACCTGTCTTCTTTATATTAACATTATATATGTAAACATATAAAATGTATCCTCTTATAATATATACTATATATCTCTCCAACATTGAGGACTTACTACTTACCAGGCATAGTGCTGAACACTTTGCATGTCTTATCTCATCGAATCCCATGAGATGCCAATAACCCTGGGAGATAGGTACTGTCATTACAGGTGAGGAAATTGATGCCTAGAGAGACTGAGTCTTTGCTCAAAGTTATATTGTTAGTAAGTGGCAGAGCCAGGGTATTGAACTGTTAACAATATATCACCTATAACAACTACCTGACCTCTTCCCTCATGGGATCAATAATGTTCTTTTGAGGGCCTGGATGTGCTGACCTGGCCAGTCCTAACTGGCTTCAGAGCCTACAATACGGTTCTTGTTCCCATTGTCTTCTTTTGAGGTGGTATATAGAGTTCCATATCTCTGCTTCTTCTGTCTTGTCCCCAGTGTGACAGGAAACAGGTGCTTAGAATGTATTTATTTTAAAATTTAGCATTTAGGAGTTCCCGTCATGGTTCAGTAGTAGTGAACCTGACTAGTATCCATGAGGACATGAGTTTGATCCCTGGCCTTGCTCAGTGGGTTAAGGATCCGGTGTTTCCGTGAGCTGTGGTGTAGGTTGCAGACGCAGCTCGGATCCCTTGTTGCTGTGGCTGTGGTGTAAGCCGGCAGCTCTAGCTCCGATTCGACCTCTAGCCTGGGAACTTCCATATGCTGCAGGTACGGCCCTGAAAAGACAAAACAAAACAAAAATAACAACAACAACAAACAAACAAAAAACCGTAGCATTTAAAGTTTTCAAAGCTCTTTTACACAGCTTACTTTATTTGATTCCAACAACTCAGAGAGATCAGTAGGGTGGGTAATATCCCTAATTTACAGATGAGGAAACTGAGGTTCAGGAAGGGGAGTCCCAGAACATCCTGGCTCCTGCTCCAGCCACATGACTTCTCCTCTCTTCCCTCCCCCAGGTTATTCATGGAGATTCTTAATTCCTGCTCGGATTGTGATGAGATCCAATTCATGGAAGATGGATCCTGGTGCCCAATGAAACCCAAGAAGGAGGCATCTGAGGTTTGCCCCCCGCCAGGGTATGGGCTGGATGGTGAGTGACCCCCTGTCCCCCAGTTGAGCTCAGTCTCGTATGGCCTCTTCTCTGAGACATAGTCTTCTTGCCACCCACAGGCCTCCAGTATAGCCCAGCGCAAGAGGGCAATTCATCAGATAATAAAAAGAAGGTTGAAGTTATTGACTTGACAGTAGAAAGCTCATCAGACGAGGAGGACCTGCCCCCGACCAAGAAGCACTGTCCTGTCACCTCAGCTGCTATCCCGACTCTACCTGGAAGCAAAGGGTATGAGGAAATAGGCTGGATCTATAGCTGAAGGGACAGAGGAAGAAGTCGAGCATGCTTCCTGATCATGGGGCAAGCCCTGGGGCGGAGAGGGGACCTGAGAGGCTGAGCTTGGTGAGGGTATCTGTCATTCTTTCTCTCTCCTCCCAGAGTCCTGACATCTGGTCACCAGCCATCTTCGGTGCTACGGAGCCCTGCTATGGGCACGCTGGGCGGGGACTTCCTGTCCAGTCTCCCTTTGCATGAGTACCCACCTGCCTTCCCATTGGGGGCTGATATCCAAGGTATGATCACGGAGGGGGGATCCACACTGTCACATCCTCCCCCAAACCAGCTCAGAACCCTTGCTCCTTTGCAAAGCTTTCAGGCAGGCTGTATTGCAAAGGGCCATAATCCAAGGAACTTTGAATTTTTTTGGGGGTGGTGGTGGTGGTGAAGGAGTCAGATAGGAGGTTGATTTTAATTTTTTTTTTCCCTACCAGGTTTAGATTTATTTTCTTTCCTTCAGACTGAGAGTCAGGTAAGTGGTCCCTTCTCCTCCCATGAAGATCTCAGATCTCTGAAGCTTCCTCTCTAGGCACTGACGGGCCCCCTCCCTTCTCATTTTCCCTAAGGACCTAAATCTGCTTCTCTTTGAAGGAAGTGGGGCAGTCCAGGCAGTTTATTTCCCTCCTAGGGACTTCCTAGGATTCTCACCCATGTCTCCCTCTGTACCCTGTTACTTACTGTTCTGTCTCCAGAGTTTTTAGTGTGGTTTTGGGTCTGTCTGCTCACCCCCCTCCCCTCCAAACCCATGCGCACTTGAGCACCATGACTGCTCCAGCTGGACATTCCACACATTTCAGACGCCCACAGGGCCGAGAACCCAGCAAGCTGGTGGGGCTGTCTCAAGGCAGGGAATGGGGGGCGGGAGTGAGGAAGCAGGGGAAAGAGTCAGAGGGAGGCTCTCCACTTCTCAGAGAATACCTTGGATCCCGAGCAGTTGATTGATCCTGTATGATATTTCTGAGATGAGAGGGGCAGATAAAGGCAGGATGAAATCTGAAACCATGCTCTTGATTCCTCCCAGCACTATGGCCCCTCCGTCATCACCTCGCTAGATGAACAGGATGCCCTTGGCCACTTCTTCCAGTACCGAGGGACCCCTTCCCACTTCCTGGGCCCGCTAGCTCCCACGTTGGGGAGCTCTCACCGCAGCACCACTCCAGCACCCCCTCCCGGCCGAGTCAGTAACATCGTGGCCCCTGGGGGGACCTTAAGGGAGGGGCATGGAGCACCGCTGCCCTCAGGGCCCTCTTTGACAGGCTGTCGCTCAGACATCATTTCCCTGGACTGAGTCCCCTGGATTATGAAACCTTCACTGCCTCCCAACACTGAGCAAGTAATGCTGCAAAGTCTGGACCCCTGGCCACTCTGACCCCTCAGGGGCCTTTGGTTGAAGGCCAGAAAGACCTTCATGGACACCTGTTTTTGGCCTTATGTCTGCCTGACAAGGCCAGCACCCAAAGGGTTAATATTTAACCTCTTTTTAAGGACATTTGGGGCATGTTTTGGGAAATGTCCTTTGATGTCCAGCACGTTCCCTCGGGTATGTTAACTTAGGCAGTGGGAGGCAGATGGGATGGGATGTGAGCTGGGGAAAGGGCTGAGTCCTCAGCCTTGACTGTCGAGAGCCTCACGGGGAAAGGGCCCTTCTAGTGGC
This sequence comes from Catagonus wagneri, assembly GCA_004024745.2. Classification (NCBI taxonomy): domain Eukaryota; kingdom Metazoa; phylum Chordata; class Mammalia; order Artiodactyla; family Tayassuidae; genus Catagonus; species Catagonus wagneri. The sequence continues at coordinate 4,095,539 of PVHT020000034.1, forward strand.
TCCCAGGTGCCCTCTCTTCCTGTTCCCCAAAGCGGGCTCTGTTCCTTCCCATATCCATTGTCTCTTCACGTCCATTCCATTCTCTTTGGCCAAACAGACAGGTGGAAGAGCAGATAGGCAGACCCATGGGACAGAGAACTCTATTTTGGGTTGCAGATTTTTTGTGCATAAACAAGAGAAACCAAAATACTCCAAAGATGATCTTCCCTGCCTCCTACTTCCTAGTTCGACTGAGGAGGAGATACGGCCTTCGCCCTGATCCCCAGGGGTGGGGAAAAGGGCCTGGCCAATCGCCTGGGTCTCTATTTATATATTTAAGTTCACAATGTTGCTTATGCTGACCAAGCCGGAGCCTGAGCTTCTGAAGGCCCATGGCCCCGTGGTGAGGTCTGGCTCATTCTGCACCTTTCCTGGGAGGTGGGAGCGCCCTTGTGCTCTCCGCAGTCTCCCTTTGCAGGCTCCCCTAGGGCCTAGGACCTATGTTGTAATTTTACTTTATATTCCCACAGTTGTAGCAAAGTTCTTAACCATAATAAAAGTTGTGAATGTTCTCTGAGTGTTACGGAGCTGGGCTGGGAGAGGATTAAGCACTTTGCTTTTTGTAGGCCCCTGGTTTGAGGGGAGGGGGTCCAAGTACTGTTCTTCCCTTGCTGGCCCTGGGTCTGAGTGAGCTCCACTCGCACATGGTAGGGCTGTCACACTGAGGGTTTCCAAGAGCAGTTGTTCTTTCTTCCTTCCTCTCCCCCACACCCCTAAGAACATGAGGGCACAACACACTGGAGCCCTTAAGTTCTTCCTCATGCTTACCTGCCCAGATGCTGCAGCCAGAGCCTGAGGGCAAACTTGGTCCCGGTGCTGACCCTCTCTGCGCTTTCTGGGGTGGCTGGGGTCGTCCGCAGCAGTGTGGACGTGGGCAAGGCCAGAGGTCGAGCTCTTCCGTCCTCCAGTTCCACTGCACTGCAGAATGACAGCTCCTGTCTGGGCTGGGCTGTGCCTGTCCCTTAGGTCATCTGATCCTCCAACCACCACCGGAGACGGGTAGGTGGGTGTTAAGCTCATTTTACAGAAGCGGAGGGGGGTTAAATGACTTGCCCGATGAGAAAGTGGGACTGAAAATTCAGTGCTAGCTGGATGGAGCAGGATCCCTTGGAGGGGCCTTGTCTTTGATCTCATGTGCTCTCTTCATTACTAGATGACCAACTCACTCCCTGAATCTCCCCCAGGACACAAAATCGCTCCCTGAGGAGGAGAGAGAAGCTGAACTTCTCAGCGTGTATGTGCTGGTGTGTTGGAAGGTTAGGGAGAAGCTCATACTTACGGGACAGAAGGTGGTAGGTCCGGGGGAAGATGTCTGGGTGTCTCTGTCTCATCCTCTGTGGCAGCCACCGCAGCTGCTACATCTGGTCCCAGCCACATAAAGGCGCTCACCTCTCTTGGGTTTGGTTGGATCCGGGCCTGGGGCCAGACATGTTGATCCCTTAGTTGTAGCCTGCCTCAGAAGCCCTGTTCTTTTTTTTTTTTTTTCTTTTTAGGGCTGTATCCACGGCATATGGAGGTTCCCAGGCTAGGTGTTGAATCGGAACCACAGCCACAGCAACGCCAGATCCAAGCTGTGTCTGTGACCTACACCGCAGCTCACAGCGAGGCTAGGGACCAAACCTGCGAGCTCATGGATGCTAGTTGGGTTCGTTCACAGCTGAGCCATGATGGGAGCTCCTCAGAAGCCCTGTTCTTGATCACAGCCTACCCACAGGTGGCATGGAGAGAGACTTGGGCCAGGGACGTGGGGGAAGCCACCAGGTTTCTTGGTTATCTCTGGTCCTCTTGTCCCCACCTTAGTCATAGTCAGAACCAGTCTGTTTAGCCCCATTTCTTTCTACTGCCAGCCCTACCTGTAGCTGCTGCTGTGTCTCCTGGGAGATGACAAGGAGATAAAGAATGATGTGATGGTATTTGGGGAGACTCCAGCTCAGCCTAGGGGGGTAGGCAGACTAAGGGAGAAGAAAACAGAAAAAGTGAGAACTTCCTGTCCCTTTTTGAGACTTTGTAAATGCCGCTGAGGAAGTGGAGAGTAGAAATGGTGCAGGAGGGACATGGCTAAGGGTCATGGCACTGGGGACTCCAAACCACCCACATCCCATCGTTTCTCCTGTGGTCAAGGCAAGTAGGGCTGTTCTATGGGCTTTGGTGGGTTCGAAGTTATTAAGGGCTCTTGGTTAAATAGCAAGGATGCTCTCCCAGGTCCCTGTCTCACCTCCCATAACCCCAGAGGGGTCCAAGAGAACTGGCCCTGGGGCAGCTGTAGTCCACTCTCCTCCCAAAGCTCTCGAAGCCCTCCTTCCAGCAGCTGGGAGTGAGAGGTCAGCAGGTCAGAGAGGCCAGTACCTGCCTCCTCTAAGTTCTGTGGTTTGCCCTTCCCTCTGCCCATCCCCAGGGTGGTCCCGGGCACCTTGTCCTCCAGGGCAAGGTGCGGGTTGGGTCACTTGATTGGTTACCTCTTCATTAGGTTCCACATGCCCACCTGCAAGAACAGTGGGACCAGTAGTGAATGGCGGTGCTCCTGGCCAAGGAGCCCCACTCACGATTTATACTGCCCCCTTCTCCGGTGGGCACAGAGGCAGCTGTAGCCCCTCGTGATTATGGGGCCTATTTCTCTGTCATTTAGAGACTGAGAAGAGCACTGTTGGGTAAAGGGCAGATTTCTTTTCAGGTCTTGGGGCTTAGTCCTCAGGGTGCTCACCTGGGGGTACCCAGAGGTTTGGGGAAACGTTGAGGGTGCGTGTCCTTCGGGTCAACAAGACAGTCTGATCGCTGGACTGCAGAATGACCGCCACGCCCAGATCCACACCTCGATTCGTGGGCAGCTCGGCCGCAGGAGCCCCTCGCTGCTGTTCCAGGGCCGCAAAAGGGCAGAAAGGGGGTCGCTGGAGGGAGGGAGCCGCTGCGGTTAACGCTTCAGAAGCGGGGCGGGGCTTTAAAAACTGGGCGACACCACGCGACGACGGTGGAGGCAGCCGAGTCGGCGACTGGCCCGGCCTCCGGCCCCCGCCCGATCCCAGTCCCTCCCTTCGCCGCCCCGCGCCGCGCCACCCCTTCCCGACCTGGAGCGGAAGCCTGGCCGACGCGCTTGGGAATGGCCTGTCTGAGAGGACGAGTTGTCCCCGCTTCAGGCCGCAGTGTGTGGGCCACGGCCCGAGCCCCGATCTGGCGCCCAGGAGGCCACACACGCTCTGCGCGAAGCTCGGCGACTCCGGGCGCCCGGACAGGAGCAGCTGCACCCGCGCCGCGGCCATAACTCGGCTCTAGGCTCGCCGCTTCCCGCCTGGCGCCCTCTGGTGGCCCAGCGGCGCTTCCCCACGGAGCCCTCCGCGGGGTGGGGAGGAAGCCGGGCTTCTGGAACGTGGGGAATTTAGGCATGACCCTTGGGGATGATCCATGCGTGTAGTGTAAAAAAAAAAAAAAAAAAAAGAAAGGAAAAAAATTACAAAGCGGAGCCTCTAAGTCCCCAGCTCCTCTTTCCTCCCATTTTCTCTGTTTAGGAAAATGACCCCCAGAATGACTTAGGGACTCACAGGTCATCTCCCACCAGCCATGGGCGGAACTATAAGCACCCCTCTGTGGCACCCTGAACACCTGTTAACAGCAGGTAGCACCTCGGATTAATCACACCCATCTCCTAGCCAGACACCCAGGAAACACTTTTGACACCTCCCCTTTCTTCTTACTCAAATAGCAACAAAATGTAGCAGATTCTACCTCAAACTTTATTAAACCCAGGTCATCTCCAGCCTCCACAGCCCTAGTTCAAGCCTTCTTCATATTTTGCCTGAGATATTATTACAAGTCTCTAAATAGTCTTGTCCCCACCAATTCATTCTCTACAATGCTGCCAGAGTGATCTTTCTAAAATACAAGTCTTAAGTTGCTTCCCATTGCTCTCAGGATAAGATAAGCTACTTAGTAGTGTAGCAAGAACACCACCAGTCCTTGCCCATGCTTGTCAATTCTGGCAGGATTTATGCCCTGTTTTCAGGTCATCTCCCAAGAAACAGGCTCTGCTTCCCTTTGGGATCCTTTCCCCCTTCCGCCTGGCAAATATCTTTCAAAGTACAGATTGTGTCACTTTTCCTATGCTCCCTTTTCTGCCTGACCCTTTCCCCACTGTCTCTGTACTTAGTTTCCCATTCTAGTCCTCCAACACTTCCTTGTACTTACCTGTCTCCCCCCTCTAGGCTGTATGGTCAAGGCAATACATTCATCTTTGCATTCCTAAGGCCTGGCCCAGTACTGGGCACATAACAGATGCTCAGTAAATGATGGTAAGTATCTTTTTTTCTTTTTGTCTTTTGTCTTTTTAGGGTCACACCTGCGGCATATGGAGGTTCCTAGGCTAGGGCTCTAATCGGAGCTGTTGCTGCTGGCCTGCGCCAGAGCCACAGCAATGCCGTATCTAAACTATATGCAAACTACACCACAGCTCACGGCAACGCCAGATCCTTAACCCACTGAGTGAGGCCAGGGATTGAACCTGCAACCTCACAGTTCCTAGTCGGATTAATTTCTGCTGCGCCACGTGCAGAACTCCTGATGGTAAGTATCTTGAAAACAGAGATGGTACTGGATTTATCTTTATATATTCTGTCTAGCATGGTGACTAGCAATTAATTGGCATGTAGATATTTAGTGAGTTAGAACATGAGGAAGAAGAAACTGAAGAGATTATAAAACACCCAACAGCTTTAAATGAAATAAAGCTGCTGGGACAAATTACATCAACTAGATTAATCATGGTACTGAGAGAGAGAAGTTAGAATTGCCACTTTTTAGGAACCATGGTGAAGAGGAAGGCAGTTATTTATTGAGTGCTTACCATATGCTGGGAATTGTGCTAAACGTTTTACATACATAATTTCAGATGTGTTAGAAGCCTGGACCTGGCAGATGTGACTTTTATCCATAGATTGTAGTGACTGCTTGGGCCAATTTGACACGGATAGAGTAGCCACAGGTGGTTGTAGAAGTCCCAATAGGGGATCATAGATAAAGAAGGAAACCTGGAGGATGGTTTGAGATCACTGTAAGTTCAAGAAAGCCATCTTAACTAGTGGAGGTGCAAGAACTGCCTCAGGTCATTGGGTGGGGGATGGGATGAGGCCTGCATTCAGATTCAGGCCTAGGGCAAGAGTTTGAAGACCACCCTTCAGCTAATTTGAATACACACCTTACCAGACAGTAAGGAGGAGCTACCACTCCTGGAAGAGGCGGGGCTCTCCAACACCCACTCCCCTTGGAAGATGAAACTGCTCTCCTCAGGCAGAAGGTCCTTACCTGCCTGCTTGCCTCTCTTACAAGCCTTCTATCCTACTAAATCTGTTTCTTTGCCTATCACTTTGTCTCTCGCTGAATTCCTTCTGTGTGGAGGCATAAAGAACCTGAGCCTTGGTGAGCCTAGACACAGAGTGAGTAACTCGAATTTAAAACTGGGTTTAATGACTTCCTGTGTGGCGCGCAGCATAACTAAAACTGTGGGTTTAAGTCTCAATTGGGTTTGAGTCCTGGCACATGGGTTCAAATCCCAGTCTGTTCTGGCTAGGTTCAGGCGGTTAGTGCTGTCAGTTTCAAATCCATCTGCTAGCCCTGAAATTACTTTTTATACCCTGTCAGTGGTCTTTCACATTCCCTACACTGTGTGTGTGTATTTAAGATTACAGTTTAACAACGTAAAGGACAAGTATAGCCTTTTGAAAGTAGCTTAGAAAGAAATTTCTTTCACCGTCAGGGATGTTCAAATATATCTTTAGCTGACTTCTTGGTGAGAACCAGTGCATCTGCTAGATGATTAAGTTGATTTAAGGTTCTTTGCCCTGCCAAGATTTGAGGAGAGAGAATACAGTGATGGTTCTAAAACAGGATTGGCAAACTTACAAAAATGTCAAACTCTTCTTGGTGTATTCTGGGTAGTAGGGATAGAGACGGGGTTTCAGTACAAGACTCTGCTACTTATCCACTGCAAAGAATGCATCTAGGCACCTCCTTTATTTCTCCTTCCAAACCCCGCAGATCTTTTGAGGAAGATTCTTCCTCTGGGTCATTGTCTCTTCATGGTGCTCTCAGTGTATGATTCCAGCAGGAAGATGGTTTCATCCACCTGGATCTCACAGGCATCCAACCTGAGTGAAAAGGTGAAAACAGTTGTCCAGACTGCAATTCATTAGCATATTAAAGATTAGAGGATGGGCTGGATGTAGCCATGGAGAATTGCTTGGTTCCCCTTGAGAGTACTGGGTGGAAAGCAAGAGAACCAATAGGTCATTCTCCCATTTACTAAGCATCTCTCTACGTGCCAGGCATTGTGGAAACTGCTGAGGATTCAAAAGACAAAGCCTTGGGTGGGGGGATGCACTGAGGGTTTGGTACGGAAATGCTATCAAATTGAGTTATGATGATTTTTGTACACCTATAATTGTAATAAAATTCATTAAGCAGTGGAAAAAAAAAAAAGGATAAAGCCTCTGTACCAGGAGAAGTTACAGATTAATTTGCAATGAGGAGAAAACACATGTAAAAGGCACAGGTGTAAAAGAACTGAGCGTGTTTTAAATTAGAAGCTGAGGCCTAAAGTGATTAGGAATAGAAAGGGACTTCATCAACCTGATAGGAGCCATCTATTGAAAAACTCACAGCTAACATCACACTTATGGTGAAAGACTGAAAGGTTTCCCCCTGTGATAAGGAACAAGACAAGGATGTTTGCTTTTCACTTCTAACCTTTTATAAGAAGTTCTAGCCTGGAAATTAGGCAAGGGAAAAAAAATAAAAGTCATCAAGAATGAAAAGGAAGTAATAAAGCTTTTTCTAATTTACAGATGAATGATCCTATAAACAGAACAGTCTCAAAAGGATCCACAAAAAAACCTACTGGGGCTAATAAATGAATTTAGCAAAATTGCAAGCCATAAAATTAAAACACAAAAATCAGTTCTATTACTATACACTGGCAATGAACAATTCAAAAGTGAAATTAAGAAAACACTAAAACATCAAAAAAGAATAAATACTTAGGAGTAAATTTAACAAAAGGGAAAGACTTGAACACAGAAAACAACAAAACATTGTTCAAAGAGATTAAGGAAGACCTAAGTAAATGGAGAGACCTTCCATGTTCAGGGGTTGGAAGATCTGTAATCATCGTTAAGATGACAACACTCCCCAGAGTGAAATATACATTCAAAGCAGTCCCTGTGGTGAGGAGTGAAAGGAAATGAGGGTGAAGAGACAGGGAGCTATGAGACTGTGAAAGTCTTATACGTTAACGCCAAGGAGTCTGGTCTTTATACTGTAAACAAGGAATAAAGCATTTAAAGTAGAAGAGTGACATTATCAATCACTTTAAAGATACTAACTTTTAAGTTCATTATGATAAGTGGTTTGAAGGTGGAGGTGATCGCTAAATGCTAGGAAAGAGGTCATGAAGGCCAGCATGGGGAGCAAGACGAAAGACCAGATTTCAGGTACATTACTGAAGTAAAAGCAGCAGCCTGAGTGACCCGAGAGTGTGTGGTGAAGGAGGAGAAGCTGAGAATGTCTTCCAAGTTTAGAACTTAGGAAAATAGGTGGATTAGGTTCTGTTAATCGAGCTGGGGAAGAAGATGGTGGGTTTTGGTTTGCTCACGCTAAGTTGGAGGGGTAGCAGGCTATTAAGGTGGATTTGTTTGGAAGTCATTCTGAAACACAGGTGTGAAGTTTATGATGCTTACTTGCTGACATTGCGTTTCAGGGTCTCTAGCTGCTGGCGTTCAGGGGCTGTGATCATCTCCTCTATTTCTTGTAGCTGGTCCTCCTCTGCACCTGTAGCCTGCATAGATGTAATGATGGCTTCTACCCGCTGAGACTTTTCTAGTAGACGCCTGTCAGGGAAACACAACTCTGAGGCATGTCTTCTAGCCTTGAAGGTTCTTTCATCCCATCGCCCTGGGGCGTTAACGCCTCCCTTTACCAGATTCCTAGTCAAAGTGGATAATGTCATTCTCTAAGGAGGCTTTTTATAAGCTTAATTACAAACGTGACCACTTCTGAAACCCTTGTTGCATCTCATTTGTAAAGGTGTGGTGCCAGTTTTGTACATTGCTCATAAATTTAACCTGCAAAATTATTTCACTTGGGGATATATGAGAAAAAGTGTATACTAATGCATGATTTATGCCAACCTGGGTTAATAATTCACTGCAGCCCGACTGGTTATTGTCTCTGTTGGTTTCCATTTTTAAAATTAATTATTTTTAGGGCCGAACTTGTAGCATATGGAAGTTGCCAGGCTAGTGGTCCAATCGGAGCTGCAGCTGCCTACACCACAGCCCAGCAACGCCAGATCCCAGCTATGTCTGTGACCCACACCACAGCTCATGGCAATGCCAGATCCATAAACCCACTGATCGGAGCCAGGGATCAAACCCACATCCTCATGGATATTGGTCGAGTTCATTACCACCAAACCACAACGGGAACGCCTTGGTTTCCGTTTCTACAGGGAATTTCCCCATAAGCTTTTTGACTTTGAACAAAAAATGTACTCAATTGAAAATGTTACTCACTTGTTTTCCTTGGTTTCAAACTGCCTCCTTTCTATTAAATTGGCTACACTCTGCGGGGAGAGAAGACAAATGCACATGGTTCTATTTAAGTAGCTCAGCTAAAGAGGCTACAGGGGGCTCTGCTGAGGGAATGGGGATGAGTTACCTTGTAGCACTTGTGCAGCAACATTCGGGCAGCTGACAGGATGTTCACAGTATATAAATAGAAGGTCCTGGATGGGGCATGGTCTGGCGTCTTGGGAATCTCCTGTTTGTCCACAGAAAGAAAAATAAAAGAAATTACACTTTTCTTTAGAACTGGCAAAGTAAACACCTGTCTGGTTTGGAGCTACTCAGCTCTGTCTTTCACTAATGCTTTCCTCTTCCCCAGTCATATAGCAATAGGGCATAATCCACCCCTTGGAGGGTGGGCTGCCCTGTTTTTTTTTTTTCCCCCCATTTGACTGTCAACATCCTTATAGAAGAAGAAAGAGAAGGCACTTAACATTTACTGAGCAACTCCTCTATGTGCCAGATTATGCAGAGAGTATATTTGATCTTTACAACAAACCATATTATTTCTATTATCATCATCCACTACATTTTTGTAGTTGGAGAAAAAGATGGTAGGTAATTTGCTCAGTGTGACTGGGTTAGAGGCAGAGCTATGATTCTGACTTTAAAATCTATTTCCTCACAGGGTATATACTACATGACTCTGCAAATAGTGAAGACCGCATAGATGCTGTTGACAGATTTAATCTATAATAAGGTTAAGCCTTGAGGAAAGGATAAGTCACAGGGACTAGGAGCTAAAGAAAAAAGGGTAGGGTGATTTGGGGGTGATTTCTTGGCTCCGCCTCTTTTTTACTAGGACAGTTAAAACTCCATAGTTATCTTTCAAGTGCTTGCTGTGGCTCTGTTAATCTTTTTATTTTTTTCTGTCTCAGAGATGGATACAGAGTCTAATTGGGGTTCAGTATGTTTGCTTCAGAAGTTTCTCTCACCCTACGTCAGCTCTGCTGGTTGGTGATTATTGTTACCTGAAGTGACATGAAATTTTCTGAGAGCATCTTATAAAGCATATCCTTTGCCTCTTTTGCTGGAATCATTGCAAAGTCTTCCACCTGCTTCTGCTCCAGGTGTTTCTTTTGCAAAACTAGACGGAATATTCTGGCACAGCGTGACCCAAATCTGGAAAGGAATGAAGAAGCAAATGGTATGCCAACATAGATTAGTTTTAGCTCTTAGTCACAGATGGTGGTTGTTCGGTTTCCGTGTGTGCCGCCAGGACCAGAAAGGAACAGCAATCAGAGAATTCTTTCATAACTCCCAAGACTGATGACAGTACTGCTAATCATAAGAGAGTCACCAATGCTGATTCACTTGAATACCTCTGTTCCCACATTTGTAAGTAAAGGCTTTAGGAAGCTTGGTTAACTGACTGGAAATTAGGCACTGGGGTATTTAGAGTAAAAAAGCGGTAGTAGATGGGATCCATAGCAGTCCAGTGGAAAAATGGGGCAACATGTACAAGGTGTGCCTCTGCTGGTTGCTTATATAATGATCAAATCGTTTGTTCAAATGGGGCAGGGAAAGGAAGTTCTGACCCCCAACCCCAAATGGGGTGACCTCCTTACCTCTCCTGCACGACAGACTCCAGAGTGGCTGTGGCCAGGGATCCTAAAGCCTTATGTAGGTCTTTATGAAGAGGGTTAAGGTCACTCAGTAGTTTTGGCCAGGTCATTGTGATCTTAATTTTATTCCTAAGTCTTTAAAATTTAAATGCTATTTTGTTTTTCACATTGGTCTCATTTATGGTATGTAATTATATTTCAAAACCTTAATTATCTAGGTTAAGTCAAGGTTTTGCTTAACTAAAATTTGGTTAGTTAAAAGTCCCTTTTCTTTGTCATCAATGTTTTAGTTCAGTTTTCTAAATTACTTAGTATACTAAATATCATCAAATCTTTTCTAAGTCACCATCCTGTTTCAGAGCTCAGGCTGCCTGACTGTAAGGAAATAACCACTGGTAAGGATACTGATGACATACATTCCTCCACCACTGTCGCCAGACTTTCCAACAAACTCTAGCTATAAAAAAGAGAGAGAGAGAGGGAGAATGTGTGTTATCTGAATGGAATGTCCAGTGATTCTGTTTCCAAAAGAGCAAATCTGGCCAAGAGTCTACAGCAGGAAGCCCTCCTATGAATGATGGTAGAAAAATCGTCTCAGCTGACTAGGTAGAGAATGAGGCTACAGAAGAATGATAATGGGTATCAGTGGCAGAAATAAATTGTAAATGCAACAGAAAAAAGAAAAACAAAAAAAAGAAAGAAGGAAAAAAAACCTGGACTTACTGGATCATCTGCCAGCAGAGTGAGATACTGATCAAGAACTTGCTTAGAGATGTTATAGCCGACAGGGAGGGATCTGAAGATCTATGGAGCAAAAGAGACAGTGAAAATTGGTTTGAGAACTTAGAATTGCTGACGTTGCTGCAATAAAGATGTTTTTAGATATCACAAGTATAAAAATGTCCAAAAATATGGCATTGGTAAGAGTAAAAAAAAACTAGAGACAATTCAAATGTCTAATAATAAAGAATTAACTAAAATAAAGTATAGCATTGGCCATTAAATGGAACAGGACATGACGATTATAAAGAATGAGGCAGATCTAAAAATGACATGGAAAGAAGGTTTACATATACTGTCATAAGAGAGAAGCACGTTTAGGACAGTATGTAGAGTAGACTCCCATTTTTCTTCCTTTTGGTTAAAAAATACACATACATCTACAGTTGTGTGAGACTATACATAAAAAAGTCTGAATAAAGATATATACCAAACTATTGACAAGCGGCTGGGATTATGCAAAACGAATATATATATATATATCTATGTTTAAACTGGGGTATGTAACATACAAGAAGCACAGATCTTAAAGGTTCAGTTTGATCAGTGTTAAGAAACAGTTGTATATACCTGTGCAATTACCACCTGCAAGATATAGAACATGTGAGCCATTCCTGAAAGTTTGGGGAACTACAGCCTTAGAAAAATTATACATTCCTAAACTGTTTGAGTACAAGTAATGCAGTTACTTTTTTTTTCTTTTCTTTTTATAGCCATACCTGCAGTGTATGGAAGTTAGCAGACTAGGGGTTGAATCGGGGCTGCAGCTGTCGGCCTATGCCACAGCCACAGCACCATGGGATCTGAGCTGCATCTGTGTGGGATCGAACCCACATCCTCACAGAGACGACCTTGGGTCCTTAACCCGCTGAGTCAAAACGGGAACTCCCAGTCATGTAGCTACTTTTGCCATTGGAAAAAAACTTGTATTTAAATTTTTGTTATGTTAAAAATTTTTAAAATAAGCAATATAAAAATACCGTAACCATATTTAATATGGATAAATATTTGTATAATTAGAAAAGTAACAGAATACAAATAAAACATTTGGAGTTTCCACTGAGGTGCAGCGGGTTAAGATCCGGCATTGTCTCTTAGGTGGCATAGGTTCGATCCCTAGCCAGGCACAACTGGTTAAGGATCTGTGGCATTGCTGCAGCTGTGGAGTAGCTTGCAGCTGTGGCTCGGATTCTGTCCCTGGCTGGGAACTTCCATTTGCCATGGGTGTGGTCAAAAGAAATAAACATTTGATACATTAATGTTTTAATTAAAAATTTAATAAAACATTTAAAACAAATTTAAACTATATAAAATATATTGAAAAAAATCTATAAGGGGCCAAATAATGTCTTGGGCACCGAGGCTCAGAGTCCAAAGAGTGGATTCTTAGAACAATTAAGAACAACTTGTACTTTGACTAAGATAATGGCTTAGGTTTTAAAGGCTGGATTTCCAAAAGACCAAATATTTCAGTACCCACTACATGAAGATAATTCCTGCCCCACCTCAAACAGCAAGAGCCCTTTCTTTGAGGCTGGGACCTCAACCTAAACCCAGGCTCTGTGGGTAACAATTATGGTATCTGAGTCTGTCAGAACACTAGGACAAGAACAGGGGGCTCACCTCATTGGAAGACAACGGCTGAGTGAAGGGGGCGTTAGAGGAAGTGGTGATCTCACTCATCCGGAGCATGGTCCGCACAATCTCACTGCTGGTCTGGGTTTGAAAAGTGAACTGGAGTTCAGAATTCACCCTGCATGCTGGCTCTGGCTATATGCCAATGGCCACATCTGGCAAATAAGTGAATGTTCCTGACAGCCACTGTCCCACCCACTTCGATATCACCTGGTCCATCCTGTTGGCAACTGCACTAACAATGGCTTGGTCACGGAAGTGCTGGTGGAATCTGTCAAGATTGGCCTGCCAATAAATCCCATCATCTGGGCTGGGCTGAGGAGGAGAAAGGGATTAGAGAAACATTCAGATACAATCAATGAAGAGTTTTTCAGTGAAGAGCTTAGATGTAACTATTCACCATTTCTTTTCCTATACAGTAGAAGCTAAATTGGTTGGAGAAAAAATCATTCAATCATGTGGACTTAGTGCCTCAACAATGATAAATTCAGAACCCCTAACTTCATCTTTTTTATTTTTTTGTCTTTTTTTTTTTTTTTTTTTTGCCTTATCTAGGGCCACACCTGTGGCATATGGAGGTTCCCAGGCTAGGGGTCTAACAGGAGTTGTAGCCTCCAGCCTACGCCACAGCCACAGCAATGCGGGATCCGAGCCGCGTCTGCAACCTACACCACAGCTCACGGAACGCCGGATCCTTAACCCATTGAGCAAGGCCAGGGATCGAACCCGCAGCCTCATGGTTCCTAGTTGGATTCGTTAACCACGGAGCCACAACGAGAACTCCCATCTTTTTTATTTTTTAATTTTTGCTTTTTAGGGCCGCACCTGTGGCATATGGAAGTTCCCAGGCTAGGGGTCGAATCAGAGCTACAGCTGCTGGCCTATATCACAGCCACACCAGATCTGAGTCACATCTGTGACCTACACCACAGCTCCTGGTAGCGCTGGATCCTTTTACTCACTGAGTGAGGCCAGGGATCGAACCCGAATCCTCATGGATCCTAGTTGGGTTCACTAACCGCTGAGTCATGAAGGGAACTCCCCCAGCCAATACCGAATGAAGTTCATAATCCTACTGCTTCTTGACCCAAGAACCTTTAAGCTCTTGTGGGGTTTGTTATTTTAGTGCTCTTTCTGGGTTGCCTTAGGGTAGGGACTCCTAATCAAGAACCCCACTACCTCTTTGTTATCTGTGGTGTGTTTTGGTCTCTTGGCCTTGGGTTCCCCAGTAGCATCTTCATCAGATGACCTCCTCCTTTTACCTTTCCCTGCCAAATAAAACAGGTGAACAGTTAGGCTACGTCTCATATGATGACAGGAAATGACTGAACGTGAGAGCAGGTGTCTATTCCAAAGACATCTGTAGCTACCTCTCTGTTAGAGATGTGGAGGAGACTAAGGAACTACAAGAAATTCAAGTTGATGATGAAGTCTGAGACTCAATATGTTCAAAAAGAAATTCATAGTTTTTCTCCCTTACACTGCTTCTGCTCCAGACACACAGATGTCATTCTTGATTTCTCTGTCTTCCTTACCCCTTCTATGTCTAACTTTTCACTAGTTTGTCTATGTTTACCTTTGCCCTGCCCTTTCTACAGACAGAAAACTTTTTAAAATTCAAATTAGATCATGTTACTTCCCTTAAACTTCTTTAGTAGTTTTCCTTTCCTTTTAGCATAAGGAACAGGTACTCTGCATGATCCAGCCCCTGCCTATCCCTCTAACCTTATCTTATGACTCTCTTTGCTCACTGGACTTTAACTACACTGATCTTCTTTTACTTCTTCAAATATCCTATTTTTTTCCCTTACTAAAAATTATATTCCCTTTGCCAAAAGTGCTTATTCTCTCTACCCCTTCATATCTTACTGGTTGGCTCCTACTTCTACTCCAAATCTTAGTTCAAATGCCACTTTCTCAAAGAAGCATGTGCCCCAAATCCCCAGATAAATCTGGTCCCGTTATATATTTTCATAACACCCCATATTTTCCTTCATAGTACCTATCGCAGTTTGTTACTTATTTATCTGTGAGGCTATTTGATTAATGTAAGCCTCCTCTACTAGACCTAAGTCCCATGAGAGCAGGGACCATAATGGTTTTTTGCATTACTTTATACCACAGTAACTGACATAAAGTAAATCCTCAGTAACTGCTTACTGATTCATTCATTCATTTAACATTCACTGAGGAAGAATCTACAATTAGGGCAAATTCTAGGGGTCAAAATTCCTTACCTATCAAGCTCAGTTTAGGAACCAAGTACATGTCCTTTTCATTGATGACAAGATTAGGGGCAGGTGGCAATGGCCCAGGGTCTGAATTCTCAGTGGCAGGCACCAAGGGGCAACGCTGCACGAAGTGTGTGTCTGCTAGTCGCACAAATGTGTTTGATACCTCAACATAGTCCATGGTCTTGCCATCTGTACCAAAGGAGGAAACAGGCAAGTGAGATGGCCTCAGATAGCTAAGGGGCCACACCTGCAGCCAGCCAATCTATGCTTTTGCTAACAGCTGTGGGTACAGTACTGACCCTCCATAGTCTCCGTGAGACGATCTGCTACTTTCTTCACGACAGCTGACATTGTCATTTTGCCGTTCAACAGCAGCTCCTCAACAATCAGCTCTCCAGTGTCACTGTACAGCGTTTTGGCAGTATAGATGTACCGGGGATACCTAAGCATTCGCAATACCCGGCTGCACTGGGCTTCATACTCCACCACGCCACGTTTGTGCACTTGATATATCACCAGGTTATGCTGGATGAGGACACAGAGGGCTTTTTTAACCTAGAGAGGACACAAAGAGAAGAAAAATCTGAAGATGCAGTTCATTATTGCTGGCAATTTCTGTCCAGCAGTTTACTAAACATCAGGAGATGGCTGGAATCTCTGTGCAAGTCTTCCCTCCATTGGAATAGCTGATAAGAATCGCATGTCAATGAAACAAATCAGGACGAGTCCTGGTTCATATTTCCTCTGATCTTTATCTTTGAAACTACAACTTACTTGCTGTTATTGTCATTCCTTAAAGGTAGTACTGAAATTAATAGACTCATTATGCATGAATGAAGTATGGCAAATGAAAAGTACAGGTTTGCGTAAGAAGCTACAGTGAGCCAGATCATTTTGAGAAGCAGAAACTTAGGCACTATGTCTCATCCTTTCTTCCTCTCAAATAACACTTTACCAATCTTAGGGTAGACTTTTCTTTTCCATTTTGTGGGGTGGGGAGTAATAATATTCAAAGGCAGGTAAAGGAAATTAATGAAATAAAAGCAAATTAATGTGATTCAAACACACCTGATCCAGTGGTGTTCTTGTGTCATGGGCAATAACTCTTAGTGGCTGGCTGCCAGTTCTGATTAGGTGGACTCCAATTTTTTCTACAATCTCTCCAAAATGCTCTTGCAGCAATAAAGAACACAGTTTAATTTCTGCTTGAGTCATTGTACTGAGGAGTCTCAGACCTAAGAAAAGAAAAGAAAAAAAATCACGATGGGAAGTTTTCTTTTATGTTGGAGTAGAGATGCTAAGTGTAAACTCATGTACTTTTTGGAGGGCAGCTTGACAGTAGATCCATCAAAAGCCTTAAAATCTTGCTTATCTTTGACCTAACACTTTCGGCTATTCTGTTCCAAGGGAATAATAATAATAATGTCATTTTAGAATACTCATATCCTGGAAACAACCTAAACCTAACAATACGGGATTATTCCAATAAATTATAGTATACTTATAAGTGGAATACGATGCCTACATTTACGATGATATGTAACGTGTATTAGTGTAGAAATGTGTTCGTTAAGTGAAAGAAGCATGTTACAAAGCAAAATGCAGAGAAAAAAATTATTGTGAAAAAAGCACTACACAAGGATAGAAAAAAAGACCGCATGACTATATATCAAATTTATCTTTATAGGATGTGAGATTCCAATTTTCTTTAAATATGGGCTGTAGATGGTTTTTGGAGGAATTAAAGACACTATTTACAGCCTATTGGGAGTGAATATGAAGTGTCATTCCCAGTCCATAAAGGAAACGACAACTTTGCAAAATAAATTAGGAGCGTCTCGACAAGGTGTTTCAAAAGAGTTGAAGCATGTTGTTGGCAGGGCAGTATTCTGAAATTTCTACTCCTTGACAAAGTAAAAACAGAGAAACAGACATAGTTGACTATAAAATCACTTCTTGTCGTAAGTGCTACCAAACGCCGGTCAGTTCATTTATTTCTCCCAATCCCTTAGAAGCCAAGACTTTGCCTTTCAGCTTCAGTATTCCCATCCACAGGTCTTTGCAGAAGCACCCCCAGACCATCTGCCATCATCCTTGATAAGGATTTCCAAGGAACCTGGCTCCTGGCTCTTCACTTCTTTCCCGCAGGTTCCGGTTCCGGACTGGGTCCCTGGATCCAGAGAAACGGCCGCCTCATTCAGATCGCATTTTCCACTAACCTCTAGGTCAATGCAACCTACAGCCGCCGCCGACTTCCTGCGGCTCCAGCTAGTGGCTCGAGCGGAAGGCACCCCCAAGGCCCCTTTGCGCAGGAGCACGACCAACGAGGTGGGTCAGCAAAGAGGAAAAACGCGTGCCGCTCTATCCCAGCGTTTCGGTGGTTTCCGGGGACGCTCTTGCTTTCTTCTCGTTGGGAGGTTGGAGGACCGGCGAGGGGTGTTGGAGGAGCCGGCGCGAGGGTAGCGCGGGGCGGACTCTCCTTCCTGTAGCTCTTTGGTGCTGGGAGGCGGGCCGCGGGGTCGCGGTCCTGGCCGACGCCTTGTGGGCTGGGCGAGCTCACGTGACCCACGCGGGCTCTGGAGCGGCCAGCTGAACTGAAGAAGCGGCGGCGGAGGCAGAGGCAGCTATCGCCGCCGGGACGTAGCGGCCTGGCGAGCGACGGGCCGGCTGCCCTCTCGGACGGCCGCGGCGGGAGAGAAAAATGGCGGAGGCCTCGGCGGCTGGGGCCGGCGCAGGCGCCGCTGTTGCCGCGCACCGGTTTTTCTGCCACTTTTGCAAGGGCGAGGTCAGCCCCAAACTACCGGTAAGAGCCCCTGTCCTCTGCGCTCCAGCGTCCGCGTGGGTTCCTCGTCCGGATGTCCCAGAACGGCTCTTAGGCTGCCCGCACAGCCCCGATTCCCCTGACACGGGTATCCCAGGTACCTGCCGCCCACTGTCTCCGGTCGCTGGCTGCCAAACCTCGGGCGTAACTCCCGCCCAGCCTTTTTTCCCACTCGGATGCTCCACCTGCCCCTCACTCTTTTTCCTCTCTTTCTTTATCTGCCCTCCATCCCCCGGTCTTCCTTGGCAAATTTTTTTCTGACCTCCTCCTCTCAGTTTTCTTATAGTCTTTTTCACCTTGTGTCTTTCCACGATGACCTCTCCCCCCACCTCCGCTGTTGCTTCTCATCTTTATTTCCTTTTCCACTTTTCACCAGATTCTCCCCTTCCCCCATCCTCATTGAAGCAATATAGCGGATTGCTGAGGATTGTCTTTATTACGTTGTCTCTAGGTAAGGAAGGAAGAAAGCACAGGGGAAAAAAAAAAAAAGGGTTGGAAGGTAACTGGGTGGAGAGGGGGTTTTTTACTATGTAGGAGTTTCCAGGGTTCTTGTGAAAGTGAAAACAGCAGTGTACCAATGACTTGCGGAGTGCGATCCCAATCACTGTTGAAGGAAATGGCTTTAGGAAGAAGGCAGAACATATTATTTCAACTCTCATTTTGGTTGTCATGCTGCCAGTATCTTTAGCACCACCTGCCTTACCCGTTCCCCCTCCCCTCCTCCATTCTTTGTCTCCACTTAATGGAAAGATCTAGGACAGAATGTTGGGGACTGCATCCTCTGACGTAAAATTGGTTTTCATCAGTTTCTGCCAGACTGTGTTAGCCCCTAGAGAGGTGCTGTGGCTGTGAAAAAAAAGTGCTTCTGCAGCATGCTAGCCAGCTATAGCACCCCAGGCCCAGAGGACGCTGTTTTGCCTTGGGTTATAGCTTCTGCAGGGAGATCCACCCGGGTGAATGTTAATCCTACCTTTGGCCAACCATCTTTAGAACTAGTTATGGTTATTCTTTTCCTTAGAAGTATCTGTGTTCAGCCTTAAGAGGGTGCTTGTTGTAACCACTTACCTTAATGTTTATAGTGTCTCAGATACAATCTGTGAGAAAGCCTATTAAAGTGTCTCTATGTCTTATTTCTTACAAACACCAGTGGAGTTGAGTGAAAAGTGCCTAAACAGTATTTTAGCCTTTTCACTTAAGAGTTGTGCTTTTTCAGGCTTTTGCTGTATTTTCTTTCTTCTCTATTTGCCCCACTCCTGACTTCATGGTCATAGTTTCATCTACATACTGTTTTAGTTTTGCTTTGCTGATTTGGCTGTGTGTATATATGTCTGTGTGCTTTTTGCTATGCTTCAGTGCTGAGAAGACCGGGTGCCTTGGTTTGTTTGTTTTTCCAGTGGACATTAGAGGCTGCAGAACTCATTCTTACCACAGAGAGGGAGTCTGGAATTCCGCCAGTATATGTGTGACTAGAGACATGTTGAACATGATGCCCTAACTAATAGTGAGGCCTTGGCTCTTCTGATCTTTAAGTTGCTGTTCACTGCCTTTGACAGTGAGAAAACAGTCTAACTTTCCCTAACCTACTATATCTTTTCTTCTTACCATCTCAAGTCCTCACTTCAAAGTGTTCTTGAAAAGGGCTCATTTGAAAGACTTTTTAGGTGTTTTTCTAAGCCTTAGTTTGATGCCTGGAGAAGAAGTTATTGATCTTTCTAGTCTGATTTATTATCTGTCATGCCTGATTTGTAAATTGAGGCCTCACACATTTAAGTGTATGTGAATACGTCCCTGCAGACATGTAACGTTCTCAGCTGAACGTCCTGGAGGTGATACTGAGGAATATGTGGTTTGTGCTCTTAAGCATCTCACACTTTCATTAAAAGTAATAATCTAGGTGAATGAGAATGGATAATATGTGCATTAGAATTCAGAGGGAGGGAGGCATTGGTGACATGAGCATGAGGTTGGGGAAGAAGTGACAGACACAATGTGATTTAAATTGAGTTTTGTTTTTTTTTTCCTTTGCTGTGTCCGAGGTGTGCAGAAGTTCCCTGACCAGGGATCTAACCTGTGCCACAGCAGTGACAATGCCAAATCCTTAACTGCTAGGCCACCAGGGAACTCCTAAATTGAGTTTTGAAGGATAGGTAGAATTCAGATTGAGGACAATAGCATAGACAGTGTTAGAAAAGGAAGAGTGAGTTGAGGAAGAAGGGAGAAACATTTAGTAAATCATTATGGCTATGCATTTTAATTAATTAATTAATTTATTTATGGCCTCACCATCTTGAAAATGTTGGTGTAAGAATGACCAAGTTGGTAAGTGGCTGATTCAGTACGTCTCTGTCTCTTCTTCTGAAAAATCAACTCAACACTGGCTAGTCAGTAATGATTTTCGTGTATGTCGGACAACACTAAAAAGTTTTTTTTTGGGGGGGATCTTTTTTTGTGTTTTTAGGGCTACTCCCATGGCATATGGAGGTTTCCAGGCTTGGGGTCCAATCAGAGCTGTAGCTGCCGTGGGACCCGAGCTGTGTCTACCACCTACACCACAGCTCATGGCAACACCGGATCCTTAACTCACTGAGGGAGACCAGGGATCGAACCCTAGTCTTCATGGATACTAGTCAGGTTCGTTAACCACTGAGCCACGACAGGAACTCTGAAAAGTTTTTTTAAAAATAATTTTTTTGGGGGCCCCACTCGTGGCATGTGGAAGTTCCAGTACCAGGGGTCAAACCCTCTCCACTGCAGCAACCCTCTCCACTGCAGTGACAACGCTGTAACCTGCTGAGCCACCAGGCAACTCCTTAATAATATTTTTTTTGGTATAACTTGAGATTCCTTCATCGTAAGTACTCAGCATACATTAGGTGTGCGTTGTTTTTTGTGTTGGATCAGTGTTGTGTGAAACTTGGTTGTCTTTCTGTGGATAGCCAGACCTAGGCTATCTAGAATAAAGTTTTTCTTTGTCTGGAGTTAATTTACATCTCAAGGAGGTACTTAACTCTGGTGCCAGTTGGATCACTAGATCCCTTACCCATGAGCATTGTCCCCTCTGAGCACCGGAGGCTGGTACTGAGTTTTATATCAGCTTTTAGCCTCTGAGCACCAGAGGTTGGTATTGAGTTTTATATCAGCTTTTAGTGAGCTGTTGCTGGGTAGGTTTCTTCACCCAGGAGGGGACTGCTTCAGAGCTGTCTCATCTCTGGCCCATCTACTCACCACACAGCATCATAATTATGTTCCATGGCACTGGGTTGCAAGGTTTTACAACTCTTATTTCTTCTCCCTTCCCCACTCTCTAGGTTACAGCACCTTATGATACATTTGGAAGTGTGTGCAGGCAATAGCAGCAATAGCCTACTCAGCGTTCATCTCTGAAACTACCCTGAGGTTTTTGTTCATTGTTTTTCTTGTCAGTCCTACTACTGAAAGAGTCACATTAGCTAACTTTAATGTCCGTGTTAAAAAAATAATGTTGGTTGTAACTTCTGAGAGTGATTAGATTATGTTTAATGCTTTATGGGTTTAGCTGCAAGGAGAACTCCCTAAACTTGGATTTTAAAAGAAGAGATTTTGGAGTTCCCATTGTGGCTCAGTGGAAACGAAGCTGACTAGTATCCATGAGGACGCAGGTTTGATCCCTTGTCCCGCTCAGTGCGTTAAGGATCTGGCGTTGCCCTGAGCTGTGGTGTAGGCTGCAGATGTGGCTCGGATCTGGCACTGCTGTAGCTGTGGTGTGGGCCGGCGGCTATAGCTCCAATTTGACTCCTAGCCTGGAAACCTCCATATGCCTCAGGTGTGGCCCTAAAAAGAAAAAAAAAAGAGATTTTGATTATATGGTCTGAAACCCTTTACCCTTTAGTTTCAAGTTAGTATATAGTTGGGTAAAATGGCATTGTTAGGAGTTTTAGCCGTCAGATGATGGAAGAAATACT
Organism: Catagonus wagneri; assembly: GCA_004024745.2. Lineage (NCBI taxonomy): Eukaryota > Metazoa > Chordata > Mammalia > Artiodactyla > Tayassuidae > Catagonus > Catagonus wagneri. The sequence goes on from PVHT020000034.1 coordinate 4,117,157, forward strand.
TAAGTGATTTAAAATTATTTTCAAAGCACAGCAGAAACTTCTCCCTCACCTGACTGTCCCATTGAGAGACACTGTGAAGCCAATACTGATGAAATTACTCTGTGATATTGAGGGATACTGGGTGTGCCACAGAGGGCTGTTTGATGGAATATGAAGGTGTCATTTCATCTCTGTACTACCCTCCCCCACTTTTAAATCAAGATCAGGGAATATTATTTTAGGAGATTAAATCTGGTAGTCATTAAACAGGTAAGATAAATCATATGCAGAGTAAACTACTTTTGGTATTGATGAGAAACTACGTGGTTCTTAAGTGTTCATGGAGACCAGAGTATCCAAATCCTGAGGAGACCAGTCTAATTAAGGACTGAAAATGTATTGCTCACTTGTGAAGCTTTGCCTGAAGGAAGTAGCAGGCTTCTCTCCCTCTCATAACTCCTTAATATATTACCTTTGGTCTAATAAAATGCCATCTTTATCAATAAGTAATGTGACCTAGCTTGGTTCTTTTTCAGGTGATCTACAAGTCACTGTCATTGTACTATACTTGCAGTAACTCTAATACAGGAAACCTTTCTAACCACCCCATAAGAGTAGCTAAAAAGTAGATTTGTTTTTTTCTTTTTTTGGCCTTGACTGAAGCATGTGAAAATTCCCGGGCTAGGAATTGAACCTGTGCCATTGCAGTGACCTGAGCCTCAGATCTTTAACCCGCTGCACCATAAGGGAACTCCAAAAGTTGGTTTCTTAAAGACTTTGTAACTCTGGCCTTACTTTATTTATTTATTTATTTGGCTGCATCTGTGGGATGTGGAAGTTCCTGGGCCAGAAATCAAATCCACGACCCAGCAGCAGCCTGAGTCACAGCATAATGATAATGTTGAGTCCTTAACCTGCTGAGCCGCCAGGGTATTCCTGGCCTTGCCATTTTTTTTTTTTTTTTTTTTTTTGCTTTTAATGGCCTGCAGCATATAGAAGTTCCCGGGCTAGGGGTTGAATCAGAGCTGCAGCTGCTGGCCTACACCACAGCCACAGCAATGTGGGATCCGAGCCACATCTGTGGTCTATACTACAGCTTGTGGCAATGCTGAATCCTTAACGAGCGAGGCCAGGTATCACCCCCACATCCTCATGGATACTAGTTGGGTTCTTGACCCGCTGAGCTGGAACAGAAACTCCCTGGCCTTGCTTTTTATTTCATTTTTTGCTTTTTAGGGCACAACTGTGGCATATGGAGGTTCCCAGGCTAGGGGTCTAATCGGAGCTACAGCTGCTGGCCTATGCCACAGCCACAGCACTGCCAGATTCGAGCCGCGTCTGCGAGCTACACCACAGCTCACAGCAATACCAGATCCTTAACCCACTGAGCGAGGCCAGGGATCAAACCTACAAGCTCATCGTTCCTAGTCAGATTCATTTCTGTTTCGCTGCTGTGGGAACTCCCCGGCCTTGCTTTTTAAAGTTGCACAATTCTTAGAAAGATGTTAGAGCGGTGTCTAAGTAATGTTAGGTAGTTTTGTTGTACTGGGGGAAGGAATTAGTGATTGAGCTGGGTTTTAGAGGTTTTAATTATTAGATATCTTAAATTCTGCTGTTGGTGACTTACTGGTTAAAAGTCCCCTTGATTATCTAACGTTTTTCTGGTACTATATAGCAATTGCTTATTAGATGTTTCTTGAATAATATGATGAATTCAATACTTGATAGTTATATTTAAGAAGTAGTGGCTTTAGTGATATGAGATCTTTATCTAAAAGGCTTCAGTGGTAGAAGATGCAGGTGCTGCCATGTGAAATTTGAACATACAGTGTCAGTAAATATATTTACTGCAGGGATCTAGAAGTGAGAAACTCTTACGGGTAGAAGGCTAGTTCTAGTCTTGAAATTCTGCCAATAAATAGACACGTATATCTTGGGGAAATCTGTGGTTTTTTTTTTTTTTCCGGTATGAGGAAGAACAAAAATCTTAAAATCAAACTCACTGCAGGTGAAATTCCTTGTTTTTTTTTTTTTTGTGGAAATATCAACTGGTTGCTAACACTTGGTGTTTCTATATGTTTACTTGGCTTTTTATGATCTTCACTTACGTTCAGTGAGAGGATGCTAAGGTCTGTCACTCATCTTATTAGAAGAGGAAGGAAGATGTGGATTGTTTCTTACCTTCTGTAGTTAAATTTGAAGGGGTCTAAGGATAAAAAGCCTGTGGATACTGACTTAGTTTCATCTCTCCACAGTTAATATTGGATCTTTAAAGGAGATAATGTAAAGCAGTGGCTCTCGGCTGGGGGCAGTTTTGCTCTTTAGGAGGAAATTTGGCAATGTCTGTAGATATTTTCTGTTGTCACAACTGAGGGCAAAGGGAGGGTTGTTTCTGGCACTAGTAGATGGAGGCAGGGATGCTGCTAAACATGCTTCAACGGACAGGACAGCCCTCCCCCCCAACAAAGAATCAATTATTGGGCCCCAGATGTCAAGAACACTGAGGTTGAGGAACCCTGGAATAGGATAAAGGGATAGTCATTGTTTTCTTGTGTCAGTAGTGTTTTGTTTTGGTGTAGCTTTGATTTCTAATTTTGGGATCCTGTTGAGAATTTTCAGTAAGATAATTGAGACCATATAATTTTAGGCAAATCCCTAATGGGAGAGATTGTTTAGAACAGTAGTTAAGTGGCTGCTATAGCAGTATAATGCTATAGCATTATAGCAGTATCTGTTGGGATCACTTTCTGTCCTTGTGGTCACTGAGACCAGAGGAATTGGATCAGTTTTCTCAAGTTACACCCTGAGGCAACTTCTGAGAGAAAAGTATCCAGATTTTTTGTCAGTTGGGAATTAATTGAGGTAGTAAAACCACATGCAATTTAGTAAGACATCTGGAAATTCCAGCTTGAAAACAAAGCAAAAACAGACAAGTCTAACTTTTAGTTTTTCTTTAAAAATTTTTTTTTGGGGGGGAGTTCCCTGGAGGTCCAGTGGTTAGGAGTTGGCACTTTCGCTGCTATGGCCAGAGTCAGTCCGGGAACTGAGATCCCACGTCAAGCTGCTACTAGCATGCCCCTCCCCAATTTTACTTTTTTTTTTCACTTCTAGTTTTTCTATAGCTCATCTTAGCATTATTAAGTTTTACTTTTTGTTTTTCTTAAAGCTCTAGAAAATTTTAGTGAGCTTAGGAGATTTTGTACTTAAACTTTTAGTTTCTTTAAACTCTTGGTTGAATGGGTGCATTGAAGTTATCAATCTTTGTTCTAATACTAATTCTTCATGGGATTGGAATTGAGTCATCTGATACTATAGCTTTACCTTAGTATACCCCACTGTAAAATAGTAATGAGGTGTGCCTACTGAAGAGCTTGGGTGAGCATTCAGAGAAATGAAGCTGTGCAATCTTTGATCGAAAGGTTGTGTAGGAATGAGCAGTCCTTTTTTTTTTGTAGAGAAATAAGAACTTTACCATAATAGAAACATTTTAGACAGTTCTTGTAGTTTCACACAGAAGTTCAGATTCTGAAACCTTTTTTTTTTTTTTTTGTCTTTTTAGGGCTGCACTCTTGGCAAATGGAGGTTCCCAGGCTAGGGGTTGAATTGGAGCTATAGCTGCCTGCCTACACACCACAGCCATAGCAACACAGGATCCTTAACCCACTGAGCAAGGCCAGGGATTGAATTGGCATCCTCATGGATACTAGTAAGATCCGTTTCAGATGAGCCACGGGAACACCTGAAAGCTTTTTTAAAATCTTTTTTTCTATAAGTTGTTACCAGTTCAGAGTTCCTTTGAGGTCTCTAGATGCATATGTAACAAATAGAATTGGCTCTGGTGATTTTAAACCAGACACATTTTTCTTTGTTAAATAGATTGCTTAGCCTCTTGTGCCAAAATAGACTGGGAAGATCTGTTAAGGTAGGTAATCCCTCTCCTTGATGATTTCAACAGTGTCACAGGGAAGTTCTTGGTAGACAAGATATTCTATATTTACGTCTTTGCCACTCACTTTGATGTTGTGCATATTTGAATAGACTCTAAATCTACAGAGCCATCTTCCAATAAAAGTTTCATTAAGTTTACTTGTCAGCATGCTTAGAATTTACGTTTTCGAAAGAAAGAAGAAATCCCATAGTTATAAGTTTTTTCCCGTGTTTTTTTTTTTTGTTTGTTTGTTTTAATTTGCTTTTTAGGGGTGCACCCAAGGCATGTGGATGTTCCCAGGCTAGGGGTGAATTCGGACCTGTAAGTGCTGGCCTATGCCACAAACACAGCAACGCCAGATCTGGGCCACGTCTGCAACCTACACCACAGCTCACGGCAACACCGGGTCCTTAACCCGCTGAGCAAGGCCAGGGATCGAACCTGAGCCCTCATGGATGCTAGTCAGATTTGTTAACCACTGAGCCACGACGGGAACGCCCTTTTTTTTTTTTAATTGACCGAGACCTATACGTATCCTACACTGATGCTGATCTTCTAGCCCAGTGGTTCTCATACCTGTCAGACCCAGAACCCTCATGTTATGATAAAGGTTTTGAATTACTACCTTTAATGAAATGAAATTTTTAGGTGATACAGCTTTCCTACACATCCATTGTACAATTCTCTAGCTGTGAGATAAAGGATACATAAAAAGAAAACAACGCATGACAAAATAATATACATTTCCAGTGTAAATACTCAGTTGTCCATAATAGGAAGGTATTTATATAAAATGTAGTAGATATTGGCACCATACAGACTTAACAGCTACCCAAGTAGACTTCTGTAAGAGTATTTATAAGTTAAATATTGTGAGAGGAGTTCTCATTGTGGCTCAGCGGAAGTGAATCTGACTAGTATCCAAGAGGACGCAGGTTCCATCCCTGGCCTTGCTCAATGGATTAAGGATCCAGAGTGGCCATGAGCTGTGGTCTAGGTCTTACACGAGGCTTCGATCCCGCATTGCTGTGGCTGTGGTGTAGGCCAGCAACTACAGCTCTGATTCAGCCGCTAGCCTGGGAACCTCCATGTGCCTTGGGTATGGACCTAAAAATGCAGTGAGAGGCAAACCACCAGAATGGTGAACAATTTTTGGTAAAGGTACAAATAAAATATAATTTTCTTTCACTTTTTCAGTAGTTGTGTTTTTGGACATATAGTGTATGGTGTTTATATATAGAAAGACTTTATGTGTGGAATGGAGTTAGGTTCTAGACTTTGATAATTATAAATATATTTTTTAATCTACTTAATTATCCACAAAGTTTAAGAATAGAGACATTTATTTGTTCTGGAGTTTCCTACGCTTTCATGACTCTGCCCACTATATTAAGTAGCATTTTTTTCTTTTTTAATTTTTTTTAGTAAGTTCCCACCATGGCGCAGCGGAAACAAATCTGACTGGGAACCATGAGGTTGCCATGGTCTCGCTTAGATCCCTGGCCTCACTCAGTGGGTTAAAGATCCGGTGTTGCCATGAGCTGTGGTGTAGGTCGCAGACGTGGCTCGGATCTGGTGTTGCTGTGTCTGTGGCATAGGCTGCACCTGCAGCATATGGAAGTTCCCAGGCTAGGCGTTGAATCGGACTGCAGCTGCTGGCCTATACCACAGCCACTGCACTGTGGGACCCAAGCCGCATCTGCAACCTACACCACAGCTCATGGCAACTCCAGATCCTTACCCACTGAGCAAGGCCAGGGATCGAACCCGTATCCTCATGGATACTAGTTGGGTTCATAACCTGCTAAGCCACAATGGGAACTCCCCCGTGCCATATTTTAGATTCCACGTATAAGTGATATCACATGGTATTTGTCTTTCTCTTTCTGACTTACTTCACTTAGTATGAGAATCTCTAGTTGCATCCATGTTGCTGTAAATGGCATTACTTTGTTCTTTTTTATGACTGAATAGCATTCCATTGTGTATATGTACCACTTCTTCTTTGCTGTGACGCCTGAAACACTCGAGTAGATGTCCAGAATGTCCCATAGATGATTGTATTGTCCTCATTGAGAATAACTTCTAGTCATACAGGAAAAATTTTTCCATTTTATCATTTTTCTTTTGCTTATTACTCACTACTATTAATGTATTACTTTTCATATATTGCAAGATTCAGTCTTTGTCCTTTAGACAAGATTTACTTTTCCTTAAGAAAATTTTTCCTGTATGCCCCCCCCCTCCATTTTTTTTTTCTTTTTTGGCCACCCTGTGGCATATAAAATTCCTGGCCAGGGATCAGATCCAAGGCACAGTTGCCAGCTATGCTACAGCTGTGGCAATGCCAGAGCCTTTAACCCACTGTGCTGCCTGGGGATCTCACCTGCATCCTGGTGCTGCAGAGATGCTCCCAATCTTTTGCACCACAGCAGGAACTCCCCTGTATACCTTTAACTTTCTCATTTCCTCACCACTTTTACTTGTTGTCATTTGTAAATTAATTTGTTGGATGGAATTTAGCTGCTTCTAGTTAATCGTCTGTAATTTAAGTGGTAGTCAGAGATGCTTTATTCTTAAACCTATTAAGTTGTTGATTCCTTGATTTTATTTTGTAGTGCCAGTTTTTAGGTTCTGATCCTGGGTCTCTGCTGAATGTTTTTAGAGGCGTTAGGGTTCCTAGTAAAGACAAGTTAGGTTGAGGAATGGAAAATTTGTACCTTAAGCCTGTGGGTTGTAAAAACAATTACTCTTATTTTGATTGCTGATATAGTGTGAAAATTATTTATAATGATGCATTTACTTTTTTGTTTAGTAATATGTAAAAGGAAAATTAGCTTTCACTGCTATTCTTTTTTCTTTGTCTTTTTTGCCTTTTCTAGGGCTGCACTCACGGCATATGGAGATTCCCAGGCTAAGGGTCTAATTGGAGCTGTAGCCGCCGGCCTTCGCCACAGCCACAACAACGCCAGATCCGAGCCACGTCTGCAACCTACACCACAGCTCATGGCAACGCTGAATCGTTAACCCACTGAGCAAGTCCAGGGATTGAACCCGCAACCTCATGGTTCCTAGTCAGATTTGTTAACCACTGAGCCACAACGGGAACTCCTTCACTGCTTTTAATTTGTATGTTCTACATTAAAAAGTGGTTAGAAGTAAGAAGTGAGAATCATGAAAGTGTTTATTAATTCCCTAGAATCTTCAACTTTATTTTAATAATCACTAAAATTATTAGTTTATTATTCTGTGCCAAGTGTAGATGCTTATTTAATTAGGGAGACTTGTTTTAATATTATACTAACATTCTGGTTCTTTTTTTCTTTTATTTTTGAAATAGAAAATTTTATTTGAGCTAAATTGAGGATTATAGCCCTGAAACAGCCTCTCAGAAAACCCTGAGAACTGTTCCCTACTAGCATTCTGTTTTAACATACAATCAATATTAGATGTACAGATTCAGAGTTCCTAAGGTTTTTAGTAAGGTTAGCAGTGTAACATAGGTCTGTCTTATCCTGAAACACTCTGAGGCTATAAAAAGTTTTCAAAAGTATGTCTGTTTCTATTCCTGAGTGTGAATTAGTTCTCTGAACTCAAGTTATCTTAAATAATTGTTCCCCTGGCTGTTAATCAGGAAGAAAACCAATTTATGAAAACAGAAACCAAAAAAAAGAAACAAAAAAACAAAAAGAAGAAAAAAAACATGAGGTCACGGTTTTAGTGTTATACAAAGATACCTATGCAATTTAAATACTGTTTAGAGAGCTGTGATTCAGTACCAGGCCAATCGAAGTGCCTTTATTTATGATCTCACTTCATAAGAACGGTAACATTGACAACCTTCACCATTGACAACCTTCACCATTTTATTCCTTCTTTCCAGACCATGACTGTGCATCGACATTATCAGGGACTCCAAGCAGGAGTGTATATAATCAACCTTCTTTAGTTCATTGTGTAACAAGGCAGAAAATCAGGTCATGAAACAAAGCGTTACTTGATATAAGCTTATCAGGTGGACAAGCACCAAATTTTCTAAGAAAAAAAAAACGACTAAACTACAAGAATTATCAGAGAAAAAGTTAACAATATAGCTGGAAAAGATTTATAGTGTTCTTTGCTTGCTTACATTAAAGGCAGCAAGAAGGGGAACAACCCAGGCATAGATATAAAATGGTAAATGATCCTAAAAGGTTGCCTTTATCTCTTTTATTGTACCATAACAGTTTTGGGGGAAATTTATCTTCTTGCATTTAGTTTAGGCTGATAGAATCTTCTTACATAAACTGACAACATTCATTCATTTATTCAGCAAATGTACTGTAAACTCTACATTCCAAGCATTGTACAGAAAGAAAAACTTCCTTAATGGGGAAAGAAAAATAACTTGTGTTTAAAAGTCACTGAAATCATATACAAAGTGTATGTTCTGATATAAAAATAACACTTAAAGGAGGTAAAGGCACATAAAACAAACATCTCTGAATGTCCTAATCTTAAGTACTTATCCTCAGAATGCGAACTGAATGAGTGAGAGTTCTTGTTTTCCTGAAGGAGAGTTAGGGGAGACAGGTAAATGAGGACAGCATTTGTGCTCTAGTTTTACTGTTGTAGAAACAATTTTCCCTGAAGGTAATGGTGGAACTGAAAATGGAACTCAGAAGTTCAGTCACTAACCCAGGTCCTTGGACTCTTTAATCAGTAGAAATCGATAAAAGGCCAGATGATAAATTCAGGCAAGGCTTGTTTTATTGGGACTTGAGGGAGCAAAAACAAGTAACAGGTTTCCTTGCTTGCTCTCTGAGAGGGAGGGTGAGCTGGTCCCTTACAAGGCATGAGGGTAGGGGTGGACCTGTGGTTTGGGCCAGAGGGGTGGCTTAGGTGGTCTGCCCACACTCTTTGGTGGTGCTGTGTGCAGGGAACATGCCTAGTACCCTGCCTTTGTTCCCGGCACCTCTGAAATGGCAGTTGGTTTGTGGCCTTATTGTTGTCTTATTATTTATAGTTGTCCCAATTGCACATAGGTTCAGTTATTTTTAGTTCCTTAGTTTGTCCAGAGGTAAGCACTCCAGTTCTGTTATCCTTTGTTTTGAGGTTTACTTGATGCTTTTGAAAAGGAAAGATGTGTAACCTTGCTTGGAAAGGCATAATCATAGGAATTATGGAAAAAGTCTCTACAAAAAAGCAGTGTCTTTGACATTATAGATGTGCGTTGGCATGAAATTCAGGGTGTTCTGGGTTCTAGCCTAGGAACTGTGTTTCAAACAGTTTGTGTTCCTAATCCTTCTAATTAGGGGCTTCTAAAATGTTTTGCCTTGTGATACTCAAAGAGAATGTGAACAATGACATGATTGATTTAATATTTTGATCTTAGATTTTGACTCTGTCAAATGACACAGAAAATAGGCTTCTCTTTTAGATAAAAATTAAAAAAAATGATCATAAATGTATAGAAAAGCAAAACTATGGAATCAGGAAATAAATAGTAAGTCTTTATATTATGTTTCATATTCTAATAATGTTAGATACCAATTTGCATGAAGTTCAAGAGTATATAAATTTCACAGTGTGGGACTTAATATATAAGTCCTGGCCTGTAGGTCATTTTCTACCAAGACCTCACATTTTATGATAATTGATTCCTTGAAATATAAGATGAAAGAGAAAATAATGCATTAAAACCACCCTTTCCCTTTCTCTCTTGTATTCCAAGTGTTTTGTGTCCTGTGCTATTCTTCTAAGTGGGTAAGCATCATGGCTAAACTATACTTAGGGAGTTGTCCCTGAGTCAGACTATTAATGGTGAAAAATATTTTTGCTTGTGGGTATTTTTAGATGAAACAGGCTGTGGAAGTTGTTCAATCAGGTGTACCTGCTACTGAGTGTCTTCACTAGATTTGTATGCAATAAACTTACAGATTCTGGGGGAAAGCAGCTTTGTTGGAAATAGCTAGATTCTTGTTTCCAGTGATTCTGGGTAACTTCGGCCTGTTATGATTTTCTTTTACAGATAGAATGATGGGAATGCCCTAATGAAATTTTTGGATAAGACTTAGTGTCTGTGGGGACTACATATATTGGCAGTATTTTTGGCGGGGGGGTGGGGGGGACGGTTGCTGTGAAGATCCACAATGCCAGACGTATAATAGGCCCTTAATTCTCTAGTATCCTTGGTTTTGCCTTCCTCTTCCCCCCAAACCTGTTATTCTTAAAATTTGAAGCTCTGTTATCCGAGTATATCTGGATGATATTAAGGCCAAAGTGTGGATGTGGGAGGAGTGTAGAGGCAGAGACTGTGTTTTACCCTTTTACAAGTTCTCTTTGATTCATGGTTATTCCCCTGAATTGAAGTTAACATTACCTCTGAAAAAAATTAGGAAAAATTAGAAGTGACCCAAGAGGTCAATACTTAAAATTAATCTGGTTGTAATCTCAGTGTAGGGCACAACTAAATTGTGATTGTGAGTAAGAAGATATAGCCAAGTAATTTGTCTTATATTCTGTCAGGAGAAAGGATGTGTCTGTTAGACTAAGATAGTGTGGGAATTGTGGATTAGCAGTGAAAGAATAGAAAGTCAGAGGCAAACATATGCTGTGTTCTTTCTGCCCAGAGGGAGAGGAATCCCAGGTCGTTGATTTTGAGGATCTGGTTTGTGTCAAAGCAGAAATGTATATATTAGGCTATCCTGGCATGATGACACAAACTGTATATCTGGTTGCCTTACTGTTCTGATTCTTGGTCGTTTAGCAGGTGATTATAATATTATAATTTGGAATAAGTATAATCACTATTAAATGCCTACTAGCTAATGTGCTAGTCACTGAATTAGGTATTTTGCAAACATCTTCATCTTTACAGTAATACAGCATTGAAGCAAGCATCTCCAATTTACAGATGAGGAAATATAAGTCTCAGAAAGGTAATGTGACTCTCCTCAGATCTCATTACTAATAAGCAGAGACTTAAGATTAGGATTCAGGTCTCTCATTCCATAACTCTTTCCTTTATGCCATAATACTTTTCAGGTAGATGTATTTACTGAGGAAGACTGTGCTGAATAGTAAAAGTAAATAACTGATAAAAGCAAATAACTGATAACTCCTTTTTATTGAAATTAAATTGACATTCTGGGTTGTGTATATCTGGCCTCTTAATTAAAAAAAAAAAATTATTTATTTATTTATTTTTGGCTGCACTTGCAGCAGGCAGAAGTTTCCAGGCCAGGGATTGAACCTGAGCCACAGCAGTGACAATGTAGAATCCTTAACTGCTAGGCCACTCGGGAACTCCTGAATTTGGTTTTATGTGAATCTTCCTGTAAGAGACAGATCTTCTCTAGGAGCTAAATTAGCTTTCTGAGCTTGTAAGATTGAAGGTTTCAGACCCTGGGCTGTATGTTCATCCGGATAATGCTCCCCTGTAAGGGAAGGAGGAGTCTGAGTGGGTGGTAAATTTCCCAAGGCCTCATTTAGCCTTGCCATAAACTTTTTCATTCAATTCTCAGCAAATTATAGTTCCTTTTTCTCAAAGAACAGTTATTTTCAACCAATGTAGTATAATGAAAATACAGAGGATTTTTTTTTTTTTTTTGGCCTCACCTGTAGCATATGGAAATTCCTGGGTCAGGGATCGAATCTGAGCTATAGCTGTGACCCATGCCATAGCTGCGGCAACTCCAGGTTCTTATTAACCCACTGCCCCAGGCCAAGGGTTGAACCTGCGCTGTCACAGAGACAGTGTCAAACTTTGACCCACAGTGCCACAGTGTTGGATTCAAGAAAGATCAAGATTCAAAGCTCTTTTCCATATGTTGGGAAATTTTCTGATTTTCTGTTACTGCCTTAAAAAAATCACCTCAAAATTTGGTGGTTTAAAACAGTATTTGTCATGTTCTTGTGGATTTACAGTGTTCAGCTGGTCAGTTATCACTTGGGGTCTTTCATGCATTTGTGGTCAGATAGAACCTGGAGTTGCAGCCATCTGAAGGCTCTCCTGGGATAGACCTTCAAGATAACTTTTCCCTCTTAGAAGCCAGTCCTTGTCTGTTGCACTGCTCCTCTTTGTGATCTCTCTGTCCAGTAGAATAGCCCAGACTTTTGTGTCTGCTCAGGGCTTCAAGAGTCAGGAAGCAGAAGCTGTTAGAAATGGCCCACCCAGTATTCTTTAGTTAAAAAATACCCCGCCACCGCCAGATTCAAAGAGAGTGCCCAGATTCGAAAAGGATAAAGGGTCACACTGTAGAAGAGCATGTAGGCTGGGAGATTTTGTTGGGGCCATCTTTGGAAAATCAAATTTGCTACAGACAACTTACTTCTTTCTTACTTACAGTTTACTTCATGGTCGTAACTGTGAAATAGAAATAACTATTTACCTCACAGAATGGTTAAGAGGAATAACACAATGTCAGGAACATCACAGGTGTTTAATAAATCGAAGCACTCTCTTTAATTATCTAACATAATAGATTATTTCTAACTTACTTTTACTTTGAGTCGCAGTTCAGTACATAGTCATGTTTTCTTGACCTATGTTTCTCAGACTGTTGTAACTTAAAAATCTTTTTCATGGAAAATTTCAAACATCATAAGTAGAGAGGATAGTGTAAGAAACCCGTCTATAACAGCTTCAGTAATTATCAACTGATGGCCAATATTACTTCATTCACCTCTACCCTTGCTCAACATCCTGTTTCCAGATTAGTTTGAAGCATTTGATCTAATTTTTGAGTCTTTAGGGTGAAGGAGTAGGGAAATTAGGGGGAAAGTAGTGACTAGTGTGATTCCAGAAGAAAAATGGTGGTGTGCTATCAGACCTTTAAAAAGAAATCTAGAAACTGGAACTGCCATATCTTTAGTATGTTTTTTGGGTTTTTAGGCTTCCAAGACAATGATTTTCTCTGACCAGACTTTTGTTCTGAGATCAGACTACTAAGTATGTAAGAGACAAGTGTGCATTTTTTACTTTAATAATTATAGGGAATGATGAACTTGTGAATTCTAAAAAGTTCCCTCTTTCCTGTAATGTTGATTTTAGGAGGCATAGTTCATGGTTGACAGGTTTATTTGTTCTATAATTCCATTATTTTATGGAATAATCCATTTGCAGAGAATTTTGGTTCTCTTACCTGTAATAAAATGGAATTATTTAGAAAGGTTTGATTGTGCTAGTAAATGGAAAGAGTACCTAGTGACAGGAAGAAGCCTATAGTATTTCTGTAATTTGGTTTATACCTCTGAGGTGTCCTGTTATGTGAAGGAGCTGTGGTGGCTGACAATTTTGTTCCTAAGAACCATGCCTGGAATTATGAGGAGAGGACTTGTACATTCTTTGTTCTAAATCAGTGTGATTCTTGCTTCATTTCCTTTTTGGCTTCCCAATTATGATATCTGCCTTTTGAAATTAATTTCTCTTTACCACAACTTTAATAAATCATTGAAAGCTCAGTGTCAGTGTGGACGACCCTTTAAAGACCTTCATCTCTACTCTTTAGCCGCCTTCTCTCTGGGACTTTGTGAGCATCCAGAATAGTTATACATACCTCTGATATAGGCTTCACTGTCCCACGAACAGGCCACAACTTCTCAAGTTTCCAGCTCTTTTAATTCCTTTCCCCCACTCCAATTATTCTCTGATTGTATTAGATTCTGATACTTTGATTTCTAGTTGTGAGGTGTATGGCGAGTAATTTTTATGTTCATTTATTGAGTGAATATTTATTGAACACCTGTCTGTTTTAGGGATATAGTGGTGAACAGAACTGAGGTGGACCTTGCTGTTACGAACTTAAGCTTACTGAATGATGACAGACGTTAAAAAAAGCATTAAACAAATATATAGTTACAAATCGTGATAAGCGCTCTAAAGGAGTAAACAGGTGTGCTTTTATAGGAGGTAAGAGGAAACTACTTTAGATTGGATCATGAAAAAGAGGCTTTCTGATATGACATTAAAATGGAGACTTAAAGGAGTGGAAGTTCCTTGCCATGCAAAAAGTTAGAGGAATAGTGTTTCAGTTGTAGGAGCAGTATGTGTGAAAGTATGGAGGCAGAGATGAGTTTGATGAGTTAGAAGAATTGAAAGAAGGCCTTTGTGGCTGAAATTCACTGAGGGAGGGAAGCTTGTAGCCTGAAATGAGATTGGCAAATTGAACAGAGACCAACTGAATCAGGGCCTTGTAAGTCATGTTTAAGAGCTTAATTTTATTCTAAGTGTTATTGGAAATAGTTAAATTTTCTTTTTCTTTCTTTTTTTTTTGGCTTTTTAAGGCTACACCTGCAGCATATGGTGGTTCCCAGGCTTGAGGTCGAATTGGAGCTGTAGTTGCCGGCCTACACCACAGTCACAGCAACGCCAGATCCAAGCCATGTCTGCAACCTACACCACAGCTCACAGCAATGCTGGATCCTTAACCCACTAAGTGAGGCCGAGGATTGAACTTGCATCCTCATGGATGCTAGTCAGATTTGTTTCCACTAGAGCCATGACGGGAACTCCTAAAAAAGTTTTAAGATGGGAAATGATATGGTCCATTTCATCTTTTTAAAAAGATTGTTTTGATTTCAGTATGCAGAACAGATAGGAAAAGGCCAGAAGAGAAGCAGGACAACACTTAAGAGAGAAGTTGTTGCGTGTCTAGAGCCAGTGCTGTCTTGGGTTAAGATAGTATGGCGTGGTGGGGCAAGGGATAGATACGAGAATCTGTTCAAGGTAGGCGTGCCAGGATTTGATGGTTGGATGTGGAAGGTAACAGAGAGGGATGTGTCAGGAATGACTCCCAGGTTTCCAGTACGAACAAACTGATATGCTACCTCATGATGATGTGTGTGTGTAAGACAGGGAAGGAGCATGAGAGAGAATGTGTATGAGGCTTAATGAATCTGGAATTCAGAAGAGTGGCCTGGGTTGGAGATAACGTATTTGGGACTTGTTCCATATAGGGGATATTTATTTATTTATTTTTTTCATGTAGGGGATATTTGAAGCAGTGGGAACGGGTGAGAGAAAAAAAGAAAGAGAAGGCACTGTAATGGTGACAAATCACAACATTTCGTAATTAATTTTTCTTTTTAACTTTCTACATTAGAATAAAGATTGGCCTCCTAAAGTCAGTGTCACTTACTTTCAGATAAACTCGTACTGGGAAAGAGGAATGGGAGGATGGAGCGATGAAGGAGTAGAGGGTCTTAGGGATTTATGTGTTCTCCAGATTACTTCATTTCTGGAGTAGTTCACTGTGTGCTCATTGTGAGTATTTCGCATCCTTCATATGTGTGGTGGAGAAAAAAGTTTGACAGCTCTTAAAGTGCGCGGGGTAAAGTTTGGTTATCTGATGTTTTCCGCAGTCTGGTTCCAGCCTGCCTGTCCACACACATCATACCATTCCCGTCCAGCCTGCTTGCATGCTGTATTTTGTTGCTATGGTCTTTAACCCATAATTTCCACTTTTATTGAGCAATCAGACTAATATTTTGAGTCTCTGTTTCAGACAAAGCTTTCCCTGATTCTCTCAGGCAAACATTGACAAGTATTTGTATCCCCAATGTACATTGACTAAAACAATTATTGTATTAACTTTTACTGTTGTTTGCATTAGCTGTCTTGTCACCAAACTAATCTCTTTGACAGAAGGGATTGGTTTTTTTTTTTCTTTATATCTCTTTTAGGAAAACATTTGACTGTTACCATTCTGACTGTCTTTGAGTGGGCAGATACAGCTTACATTTTCTTCTTATCAGACAAACTTGGGTTTAGAAAATATAGAACGAGAAAATAGTTGAAAATGTCTTCCCTAGATCTACTTTGATAATTAAAATATGCCTTTAAAAATTATGATAAGGCAATCTCTAGAGTATGTTCTTTCTTAATAGCCCCAAAGCTTGATATTTACTTAAAAGAAATATTCTTGATATTGAAGGAAATTGAAACTGATCTAATGGAATTGTTCTGACTTGAGTTAACATTTCTGTAGAGTACTTGAGAATATTAAGCTTTATTTGGCATCATTGATAATCAAAAATTAGATTAGAAATATTGTGAAACTTCACTGTAAATACCTCGTCTACAAACTGATATATTCTGTGTTTCAGTTTATATCTTGTGTATGTAGATAGTGAAAAATAAAAAGCCAGTTGCAGGAGTTCCCCTTCGTGGCTCAGTGGTTAACGAATCCGACTAAGAACCATGAGGTTGCGGGTTCGGTCCCTGGCCTTGCTCAGTGGGTTAAGGATCCGCCATTGCCGTGAGCTGTGGTGAAGGTTGCAGACGCAGCTTGGATCCCGTGTGGCTGTGGCGTAGGCCGGCGGCTACAGCTCCTGTTAGACCCCTAGCCTGGGAACCTCCATATGCCGCAGGTGCAGCTCTACATAAAAAAAAGGAAAAAAAAAAAGCCTGTTGCAGTTGCAGTTCGGATCTTGAGTTGCTGCGGCTGTGGAGTAGGCCAGCGGCTGCAGCTCCAATTCCACCCCTAGTCTAGGAACTTCCATATGTCGCACCTGGGGGGAAAAAAAATTTTCTGTACCAGTCAGTACTCTTTTACTGCCCTGATATATCTAGTGGAGCTTTTTCATTAGATTTGAAGAGAACATTAGTTAATGAATTTATTCCAGTTTTTTCTTTTTTAATCCAAAAAGTCTTTGACATTCTTCCTTCCAGCTTTCAGTGGGAACCACTTATTCTGCAGATGTCTCATGGAATTCTTTTTTTTTTTATTTTTTGGTCTTTTTATGGCTGCACCCGTGGCGTATAGACGTTCCCAGGCTAGGGGTCAAATTGGAGCGACAGCCCCGGCCTACAGTCAAAGCCACAGCTTGGGATCAAAGCCATGTCTGCGACCTATACCACAGCTCATGGCAACACCGGATCCCTGACCCACTGAGTGAGGCCAGAGATTGAACCCGCCTACACATGGATACCAGTTGGATTCATTTCCGCTGTGCCACAATGGCAACTACTCTCTCTCCCTCTCTCTCTTTTTTTTTTTTGAATTCTTTATTTGCTAGAGTATAACAGAAAAATCTGTCCTGGGAATCAGAAAGTATGTATAACATTTCACAGCATCAGCTGTGTACTGGATTTTATTCTGAAACGATATGCTTAGTTTTCTAGTGAAAGACTTTTATATTTCTTCCTTTCTTTTATAGGAATATATTTGTCCCAGATGTGAATCAGGCTTTATTGAAGAAGTGACAGATGATTCCAGGTATTGTACAATTTCATGAATACATCAGTCATTCTGTTATCAAAATTATTTTTTCTCAGCGTCGACTGAGTGAATAGAAATTTGTTTTGTAACTTTTACTCTCTGCTTAGAGAGAGAGAAGAAAAATGGCAGAGCAAAGGGGAAGAAAAATGCGGAAATTTGGAAAAGATAAACAAGCTATGCTATCCAGTGATACTGAGTTATTATTTTGAGGAAGGCTTGGGTCTCTTGTTCTTAATTAGGATTATTGTGGTCAAACTTATGCCTTTGTTTTTTCTTTCTAGAGCCACACCTGAGGCATGTCGAAATTTCTAGGTTAGGGGTCAAATCAGAGCTACAGTTGCCGGCCTACACCATAGCCACAGCAGTGAGGGATCTGATCTGCTTCTGTGACCTACACCACAGCTCATGGCAATGCCGGATTCTTAACCCGTTGAGTGAGGCCAGGGATTGAACCCGCATCTTCATGGATACTAGTTGGGTTCGTTACCGCTGAGCCACAATGGGAATTCCCTTATGCCATTTTACCACTGTAGTAATGTGTTGGTAGTGCTTGAAACTGGCTCTTGTTGCTCTCACCGATGGTATACAAATTTATAAAAAGAGGAAATATTTCTAAAAGGGATAATACTATATATTACTTCTTGGTTAATATGAGTAAAACTATGAAAACAATGAAAAGTAGAATAGTGTTGATAGGATAGCCTTTTTTGGGTAAATGTAATAACACCTGTTCTTTCGTGGCTATCTGGTTAAACATTCGTTGGACAATTGAAGAAGTACTGATTAGATAGAATCTTATAATCTGAAGCTTCTTTTAATCTTGGAACGACTTTGGGGATTTTAATAGCAGTAAATAATTCCTTTACTGTTGCTGTTGGCAGAATATAAAGTTGAAGGTCCATTCCACACCAAGAAAAACCACACATTTTACAGTATGTACAATTAGTTTAACTATTAGTGATCAGTGATTATACGTATAAATGAGCTGGAGCTTCTGGATCAGCATATCGCATGGGATCTACATTGGTATAAACACTTAAATGTTGATCCAATAACCTTGGTTTTAATTAACACAATACCAACTCTAAACCTGTAAGATTAGCATGATGGCAAAATTAGCAGTTCTGTGTGGATGGCATGCTAACTTTTGATAGTTTTTTATTTGTGCTTTTATAATTGCATCAAATACTTATTTCAAGCAGTTATGCTTTGCATATATTAAATAAAAAGCATATTGGCTCTTGGGGATGATTTTCCTAAGTTTTTAAATAGTAATGCTGGTTTCTTTAGCTCTGTATACATAGTGTGTTTATAAATGAGGTTAGTGATTAACTGCACTTTGAATCTTTTCTATCAGGGAACTGTGGATTCTGTAGATCCTGCTCTCACTTGACTTAATTCTTTTATTTGTAAGTTAAAGATCGTCCTGTATTAGTGGTAGCAGGTACTCAAATGCAAAGATTATGTCTTTTGGAAAAAATCAGTATTTTATTTATTAAAAAATATTTTTTTGTCTTCCATACGTACCCGCGACATATGGAAGTTCCCAGGTTTGGGGTCAAATCACCGGCCTACGCTGTAGCCACAGCAATGCAGGATCCAGTCCTTGTCTGCGACCTACACCCACAGCTCAGGGCAACGCCAGATCCATTACCCACTGAGCGAGGCCAGGGATCGAACCCACATTCTCAGGGATACTAGTCAGTATCGTTACTGCTGAGCCACAGCGGGAACTCCCCAAAAGATCAGAAGTTGAAGAAATCTTTTTCTTAGATCATTGTCTTAGAGGTAACATGATATTCCTTTCTATAAAGTTCATAAACATTTGCTGATTTGAATACTTAGCAATTACAGTGGTAAGTAGTAGATGACAAAAATTGAGAGCAAGTCCTTATATGTAAATACTGGATAATGGTTTCTATTTGCTATAGACATTCATCTAGAGGGGCATCTTTTAAGTTTTCTTAAACTTTGCAACATTTCTCAGAACAGTGTGATTGTTTTTATTATCCTTTCTCTATGATTAACCCTATCACTTGCACTCTCTCTCTTTTTTTTTTTTTTTTTTTTTTTGCCGCATCCAGGGTATGCAGAAGTTCCCAGGCTAGGGATCAAACCAAGCCACAGCAGTGACAATGCTGAAGTCTTAACAGTTAGGCCACCAGGCCCTATCAGTCTTAAAAGACAAAGGAATATTAAGGAAAGGGAATGCTGCGGGAGTTTCAGGGGTGAAGAACCCCAGTAGATAGAGTTGACAGCTTTAATTACTAAGGATATTTGAATCCCTGAAACTATATAGTAAAGGCGGGAAAGAGTCCTGGAGGCCTATCTAGGCTTGAGCAATGAAATGGATACACAGTAGTAGTTCTCCCTCCACCCCTGCCCCCCCCATTATTTATTTATTTAGCTTAGATGTACTGGTACCTTTGGGCTTATTCTACATTTGAAGTGTTTTTTACAAAAGAGTTTTTAACTTTTTTTTTTGGCCATACCTGTGGCATGTGGCAGTTCTCAGGCCAGGGACTGGACCTACGTCACAGCAGTGACCCATGCCACTGCCAGATCCTCAACCCACTACGCCACAAGAGAACTCCAAGAATTTTTAACTTCTGAAACAAATACATTTGTTAAATGGTTTCTAATTAGAGAATAAGGCCTGAGGATGATGATACAGAGAATGGCATTGGCTTTGCTCTTTCACTTTTGGTTTCAAACTAACCAGGGTGTGTTTGTTTCGTCAATGAGCTGAATGCAATGCCTGGTTGATATTGTTATTCTGAAAATGAACACTATTTCTGGTAGTTTGGACTTTATCATTGGGGTGAGTGTGTGCATGTTGTGTGTGTGTGTATACGTTTGTGCCCTTGTGAGCATCTCTTGAGGTAAAAATGACATCCAGCAGTTCTTGTGTTTTTTTTTCCTATCCCCTTTTCTGCCAAAATGTGTTAGCCGGTTTCCTCTCTTGGCAGATTTCACGGGGACAGTGGGATCTAATATTTCTTCCTGGCCTTAGGGAATAGGTTTACACACATTATTAATTCAACAGCTTTTATTTTCGGGTTATCAGTACAGGATATGGCATTGCAGTGTTTTCAGAAGTGGTGAGTGCTCTATATAAGGGCTGATACATAATAAATACTTTACATATATTTGTGGTATTAATAAAATAGTCTTTACCCTTTGAATTTATATTCACTAAAGGAGGAAGAGGAGTAGAAATAGATGAGACAAATTCTAGGTATTTATAATACAGGTCAAATTTAGAATCAAAGTCAGAATGCAGAGGGGTGTGGAGAAGTCTCATTTGGTTGGTGAGCTTAGAAAAGACTTAATGGAGGATGGGCCCTGAAGAGAAGGTAGGATAATCAAAGAATAAGTTAAACTATCAGAAGGAGAAAAAATATTTATTGAGCCCTTTTATAATATGCTATAGTACGAGACCTTTTACATTACGACATTTAATCATTCTCAAGAATCTCAAATGTTGTGTTTATCTGGTGGAAATGGTTTTTTAGTGAAATATTAGTTTGAGTATCTTGTTTTATTTCTTAGTCTCTTAGAATAAATGTTTTTCTTCTTCTGCTAGGGCAAATTTGAATTGCATTGCTGGCTGTGGGTACTTCTTCTCTGTGATAGTCCCTGTCGCCAGTTTTTCACCTGGTTTACCTTTGATTTTGTAGTTTGTTATAATATTTTTTATAGATTAATCCACATGCCAGTTCTTCATAACTTCCTTTGTAGGCGTCATGTTGGGATGAGTTATTTTTCCTTATTGGGGTTTGTTCTCACTGTACCATTCTATATTTAGCTTCTGGGAGGGAAGCTTGTTCCTGGGAATGGAATCTCTACTCATTGCTTTTTCTCCTCAGTTTTTTAGGTGGTGGCGGCAGTACATCAACACATTTTGCGGAGGTAAGTTTTCCTTTGGCTGTATGGATTTTTTAGATAGTGAGCAGATGTTGAAGCCATGACAGATTTTCACTTTCCAGTGCAGCAAAACATTAGAACGCATAAGAAAAGTTTGGGCCAGAGTAGCCCTAGAAATACTTGTTTTTAGCAGTTGGAACTTTGGCATGTTACTTTTCGTAAACGTTTGACTAGGAGAGAGCTATGCTACTTTAAACCTGGTGGTGTTTTCAGTTGTTTTCTGCTTCTTCATTGGGTATATGATGTGAGAAAAAAAGCTTACATTGTCTTTGAAATAACAGTATTGCAGACTCCTAGTGGTGTAACAGCAGAGTAAAGAGCAGGCCAGGATGAGTTGTAACTGAAGTCACAATGAGGCATAGTCTTCAATTTTACACAGAGGTACTGGTTTCTAGAGATTACCTCTAGTGAACACAATAGTTTGGTTAGCTAATTGGAATTAGAGGGCTGGATTAAGGATAAAATATTTACTTGCCTTCCAGGTCTCAAGATGGAACCTATAATTAATTTCCAGTTCTTTATATAATGCAGCATTCATATTTTTGGGGAAAAAAATCTTGATTAGGATTTGAAAAAAGGTATTAATTTGCCTCCTTGTATACCATTTTATATTAAACTCAGAATAATTTTTTTTTAATTTGACCCATTGATTAAAATATTTTTTGACCATTTTAACCATTTTTAAGTGTACAATTTAAGTATACAATTTTAAGTGGCATTAAATATTCTTGGTTTATGATCACTTAGAGACTATATCCCACAAGGGACAGACTAGCTCTGCCTACGAAAGAACACTGGATTGCTTTTGCTCCTATTGGCACACAACTTGGTTGGCTCTAGAAAGCTAACAGAGGCTTAAAAAAACCGAAACACTTAAATCATATAATCAGTTTCTTTGTGTTTCAGTATCACTTTAGCCTTTTTCAGAGATAGTTCAAGTACCTGGAGAACTAGCAAAACTTTTTGGTATTTGCTTGTGTGTAAATTAAAACTGTATTTGCGGTGTATATGAAAACTGGTATTTAATAAGAAGCCAATAAAACCCTAAGCTTCTCTCCATTATCTTATGAGAATTATCTAAAGACCTGTAGCTCCCCAAATTTTTATGTTGTTAGATTTATAGTCAAGAAACTTGATGAACTGTTTGGGTAACAATCTTTTTTTAAGGGCATTTTCTTTTACTTATGGTCTGTGGTTCTTCTTAATATCCAGTATTAAGCTTTTTTCTTAACTCTGATCTGCCTAGGTACGTGGCTTGGTTAGTGGGTTCAAAGCAGATTATGTCTTTGAACTTCCATTTTTATTTTCTCATTTTGGTGGATGGAAAAACACTACTTAAAATGTATTCTGCTAGCCAGGCCTAGAAACCTTTTTGTTTTAGTATGTTTTTTCCCTGTGTGTGCTATTCCTGATAATACAGGTTGTCACTGGTTTGTTTATTCCTTATTATCCTTGTTTGTTTATTCCTGATAATACAGGTTGTTACTGGTTATGCATAGGCAGAAGAAACTTCATCTAATTTTCCTAAAGTTTTAGTTCTCTTTTAGGAGGTAGAAAGACGTTAATCTGTCAGTTTTATAGATATGACTCACCAGGAGGAGATGCATTAAGAAGAAAAATAAATATATATAGTCAGTTTCCTAACTTTAGTAATGCTAAATTCGACACTGATTGCATGAGTTATCCTTCAGGTGTTAAAGTAATTTTGCTTAGTCATACCCTATGACTTCATGTTCTTTAGGGTTTGTAGCAAGGGCATGGTTATGCCCCGTTTTCACTTGTCATCATGCTGAATATTTCGGTTTTCTGTTTTTAAATGATATTTTGCACTTAAAAAATAGAAAAAGTATCATTATTATAGAAGTTGTTAGAGATTTTAAAAAATCAACTAAGTAAATATGGAATGCACCTCCAGCACTCTGCCTGAAGTAGGGGTGAGAAGCAAATGTCATTGTTGTCTTGCTGCAAGGAACTTAATAATTTAGTTGGGGAGCAAATGCCAACATATGAAACAAATATGAAAATGTGAAAGAGTTTACAGAGAGTGTAATAAACTTACTGTGGGATGTATGTAACGACTACAGTAGAAGGGAGAGATTATGGGAAGACTAAAGTCTTTAGGAAAAGAGACATGTGCCTGAATCCAGATTGCCTGAGTTTAAATACTGGTCTGCAACTTACTGGCTCTGTAACCTGGGAAAAATTGCTTAGAATTTCTCTGTGCCTCTGTTTCCTCCTTTGTAAACTGGGAAAAATGGTAATACCTACCTCAGAGGGTTGTTGTGGGGATTAAGTGAGTTGATACATGTCAGGTGGGTAGGCCATGTAGTGATTGCTAAATGAATTTTAGCTATTATTAACACTTCATGGAGAAGGTAAAACAAGCCTTCAAGTACTAGAGCCTTAAAGGGTAGATGGAATTTAGATAAGCAAAAAGGTGAGAAAAACTATCTCAACATAGTATTCATAGGCTATAAGGTTTTATACCCATGTCCCTGGAGGAAAAACTTAGAAAAAATTATAAATGAAAACAGTATCTTTCTTTTCTGTGTTTCATTTGGTAATTTCAGCAAAGACTTAAGCACAATTTTGCTCTGCTTTTCTTAAGCCAGAGTTGTTTGTACAATGAAGAGGTTGTTTTCTGTTTCTTTTCTTTTCTTTTTTTTTGCTTTTTAGGGCTGCACCGTGGCATGTGGAGTTCCCAGGCCAGGGTTGAATCGGAGCTGTAGCTGCCAGCCTACGCCACAACCACAGCAATGCGGGATCTGAGCCGCGTCTGTGACCTACACCACAGCTCAGGGCAATCCCGACCCCTTAACCCACCAAGCAAGGCCAGGGATTGAACCTACATCCTCATGGATACTAGTCGGGTTCGTTTCCACTGAGCCGTGATGGGAACTCCTAGAGGTTCTGTTCTTAATTAGGATTTACTAATAGCTGAATTCTTTTTTTTTTTTTTGTCTTTTTGCCTTATCTAGGGCCGCACTCGCGGCATATGGAGGTTCCCAGGCTAGGGGTCTAACAGGAGCTGTAGCTGCCGGCCTTCGCCACAGCCATAGCAACGCGGGATCTGAGCCGCGGCTGCAACCTACACCACAGCTCACGGCAACGCTGGATCCTTAACCCACTGAGCAAGGCCGGGGATCGAACCTGCAACCTCATGGTTCCTAGTCGGATTCGTTAACCACTGAGCCATGATGGGAACTCCCATAGCTGAATTCTTAAAATACTAGATATATCAGAAGTTTAGTCCAAGCAAAATTTCTTTCTTTTTTTTTGTCTTTTTTTTCAGGGCCTCACCTGAGCAGCATATAGAGGTTCCCAGGCCAGGGGTTGAATCGGAGCTGTAGCTGCCAGCCACAGCCACATGGGGTCTGAGACATGTCTGTGACCTATACCACAGCTCATGGCAACACTGGATCCTTAACCCAGTGAGTGAGGCCAGGGATCGAACCTGTGTCCTCATGGATGGTAGTTAGATTTGTTTCTGCTGAGACACAATGGGAACTCCCCAAGCAAAATTTCTAACAAAATCAATACTGATTTTTTTTTTTTAAGTGGGTTGGGGGCGGGGAGATAGGGAAAGTGGGTGAGGATGGAGGAGGGTTGCCAGTTAAATGGGAACTATGTTTGAGTGAAGTGTGAGGGTCAATGCAGAGTGAGTCTTAAAATGTTGCTAGCAGTTTGTGGAAAGAGAGGACCTAACTACACTGAGGTCCCTGTTGATAACCTGGGGAATTGAGCCCATGGCTGTCTGAGGGTTTCATTGACTACTTGAAAGCTTCTGACCATGACCTGATGCCAGTGAGACATCTGATCTGAACTTCAGTGCAAGAGTGGCTGCTACCTCAGATCAGCAGAAAATAAGATAGATGACTTCCCGGAAAAAGGACTCCCAGGTATGCAAGAGGGCAGGGTCCTCTGAGCAGCCCGATTTGTATTTATTTAAATAACATTTGTTTTGGTACATATGCAGCATTATAATGGCAGTAAAAGTATTAGGAGTTCCTGTTGTGGCCCAGCGGAAACAAATCTGACTAGTATCCATGGGGTTTGATCCCTGACCTCAATCAGTAAGGTAAGGATTGGCGTTGCTGTGAGCTGTGGTGTAGGTTGCAGAGGCAGCTCGGATCCTGTATTGCTGTGGCTGTGGTGCAGGCCAGCAGCTGTAGCTCTGATTTGACCCCTAGTCTGGGAACCTCCAGTGTAGCCTGGGAACCTCCATATGCTGTGGGTGCAGCCCTAAAAAGAAGCAAACAAAAGGGTTTAATAATTATATGGAGTCCACTATTCTAAGAGCCCCCTTTGTCCATACATTTCCTTTCAGGTTTTGTCCTGAGGCATAGATACTGAAAGATGCCAACTATAGCAGCATTAAGAAAATTTTTAGAAAATGAAAACTATTCCATATTCTCACTACCTTATTTTTGCTTTATTTATTTTTCATATACTTTCCTTTTTTCACATGCATACTTCGAAACTGTTTTGTAATACAGTCAGTAGAATGTACCATATTGTATTTCTGCTTTTTAGAATTTATTTGGGATTATGTCATAAATCTTTAAGAATTAAATATTTTATGGAGTGTCTGTTGTGGCACAGCGGAAACGAATCCAACTAGGAACCATGAGGTTGTGGGTTCGATCCCTGGCCCTGCTCAGTGGGTTAAGGATCTGGTGTTGCCATGAACTGTGGTATAGGGTGCAGACGTGGCTTGAATCCTGCATTGCTGTGGCTGTGCTGTAGGCTGGCAGCTGTAGCTCCGATTCAACCCCTAGCCTGGAAACGTCCATATGCTGCAGGTGCAGCCCTAAAAGGCAAAAAAAAAAAAGTATATATATATATATATATATATATATATATATATTATGACTTCATATTCTTTCATGCCTGTATTTTTATTAAACTGTTATCCTGTTAAACATGTCTGGTTATATGTAATGGTTGATAATGAAGAGGCCAGAGGTGGGCAGGAGAGCTCTGATTCTTCCCTCTTTATCTTTGGCTTAGTAATTTAAGTCTATAGTTAGCAGGGGTCTGGGACTAGTACCTGTGTCAATTAGGGGCAGAGAACAATAGTCTGTGAGGGCAGTAAGTTAAATTGAACCAGATAAAATTGTTGCTATTCTATAGTTTATGACCTACAAAAATGGTAATTTTAAATGAATCAACCTTGCAAAAAAGAAGTTAAAAGATTTCAAACCTTCAACTTTCCCAAGTAAACCATCCTGTCTTGTTTTCTATTCTTCTCAGTTTCAGGTAGAGGCCTTGTACTTAGATCCAGGTAGAGTCTGGGTTCTTTGAGCAGTTGTAGCCTGGATTGGATCTTAAAGTTTGAATTAATTCAACCAAATCTTTCATCTGTCTCACTTTTTAGTGTGAAGAATTCAAGGAGCTCATTTCTCAGTACTACCTGCTTCATATCCTATCCAGTTGGAAATGAAAGTAAAACTTCTGAGCTCTTCAACTGTTGTTTAAAGAATAACTATGCTTCTGTAACAGTGCACACTAAGTTCCCATAGGTAATACTGCTACCAAGCAAGGAGCATAACATAAACTCAGTAGTAACTGAAGGAAAAAGGGTAAAACCAGAAAACGTTCTTGGTGTCAGCCTTCTTGCCAGTTTTTTGTTCAGTGACTGCCACTTGACCAGAGTCCATATAGCTTATAAATTTAAACTCATTTGCATTTTTAATTTATGGCACAGTGTCTACATTTGGGGGGGGCTTTGTACATCATACTTTTTTCTTTGTGAGTGGCATTTGAATGCTCTATATTTTTATAAAATTTAGGAATTTGTCATAGTAGCCTAGTATTTTAATTTGTTTGGAGGGCCCTTTCTTTCCCAACCAGCATATTATAAACCTCTTAATTTCCATTTACTTCTTCTTCTTTTTTATTTTTAATGGTTGCACCCATGGCACATGGAAGTTCCTGGGGCAGAGACTGAATGTGAGCCACAGCTGTCCTGTGACCTAAGTCACAGCTGCGGCAACACGAAATACTTTAAGCTACTGCACTGGGCAGGAAATTGAACCTCTGCCTGCACAGTGATCTGAGCTGCTGCAGTCTGATTCTCAAACCACCTTGCCACAGGAGAAACTCCCTCCATGTACTTTTGAGCCTTATTTTCGAGGCATCCCTGAGCTGACATGAGGATGAACATTGTTTTTATTTTTATTCCAAAATCCACTGTTTCTGATAGTCATTCTAATGCTTATTATTCTTTTTTTTTAAAAAACTATTCTAGTTTTCCTTAATTTATTGAATAAATCAATTTTCTAGAGACCTTTTAAAATATAGGTCTTTTAAATTGTCCTCTTAGCTTTTAAGTTTATAGTAATGTTATACAACCTTCTGTTTACCTCTAAGTAGAAGCTTTATTTCTATGGTAAACGGGAGCCCTGTGCTTCTTTACCTGTTTGCTAATAAAAACTACTACCTTTTTGTAGTTGAAGATAGAGTCTAGGTTTCTAGTGTATAAAAGCATGGATGAAGAATTAACTTATCCAAAAACTTCTATTGGGTCCATGTTCAGTTCAGAATAAGGTAAAGAGGTTTGGAACAGCCAATCTTAAATCATTTAACTTTGCTGCCAATGGCAATTTAAAGGTATAATGCTTCTATAGCCATAATAATGATACAATAATCATGTAATTTATCTTTTATCTTTAAGTGGGAAAAGATACACTAAAAATAATAATAAAGATTATATAATTTTTTGAAACATATATTGACCAAAAAATTGGTTTTACTATGTTGGTGGACTTTTTTTTTAAATTAAAAAAAAACTTTTCTACATCAATTTATTTTTTCTCTACTTTTTGGACCCTAGTAACAAATATGTTACACCTTTTCATATTTTCCTACAAGTCTGCGAGGCTATGCTAAATTTATTTATTTATTTCCGCATTACTTAATGAATTTCCTTCCAATTATAGGTGTACAAAAATCATCACAACTCAGTTTTATAGCATTTCCATCTCAAACCCTCAGTGCATCCCCCCCATCCCCCAGCTTGTCTCATTTAGAAACCATAGGTTTTTCAAAGTCTGTGAGTCATTGTCTGTTCTGCAAAGAAGTTCATTGTGTCTTTTTAGTTTCCACATGTTAAGTGGTAGCATTGGATTTTGCTGTCTAATTGTTTGACTGGTTTCACTTCGCATGATAATTTCTAGGTCCATCCGTGTTGCTATAAATGTTGTTACTTCATTCCTTTTAATGGCTGAGTAATATTTCATTGTGTGTGTGTACCATATCTTCCCTATCCACTCCTCTGTCGATGGGCACTTAGGTTGCTTCCATGACTTGGCTATTGCATAGAGTGCTGCAATGAACACTGGAGTACATGTATGTTTTCGAGTCATGGTTTCCTCTGGATAGATGCCCAGGAGTGGGATTGCTGGATCAAATGGTAATTCTATTTTGAGTTTTCTGAGGAATCTCCATAGTGTTTTCCACAGTGGTTGCACCAATTTACATTCCCACCAGCAGTGTAATAGGGATCCTTTTTCTCCACACCTTCTCCAGCACTTATTGTTTGTAGACTTTTTGATGATGGCCATTCTGGCCGGTGTAAGGTGGGTACCTCATAGTGGTTTTGATTTGCATTTCTCTAATGAGGAGTGATGTTGAACATCTTTTCATGTGTTTATTTGCCATCTGCATGTCTTCTTTGGAGAATTGTCTGCCTAGATCCTCTTCCCATTTTTTGATGGGGCTGTTTGTTTTTTTGGTATTGAGCTGTAGGAGGTGTTTGTAAATTTTGGAGATTAATCCCTTGTCAGTCGATTCATTTGCAAATATTTTCTCCCATTCTGTGGGTTGTCTTTTCGTTTTGTTTAGGGCTTCCTTTGCTGTGCGGAAACTTTGAAGTTTAATTAAGTCCCATTTGTTTATTTTTCTTTTAATTGTCATTACTCTGACAGATGGATCTGAGAAGATGTTGCTATCATTTATGTCAGAGAGAGTTTGGCCTATGTTTTCCTCTTAAGAGTTTTATAGTATCTGGTCTTATATCTAGATCTTTAATCCATTTTAGTTTATTTTTGTGCATGGTGTTAGGAAGTGTTCTAGTTTCATTTTTTTACATGTAGCTGTCCAGTTTCCCCAGCACCACTTATTGAAGAGGCTGTCTTTTCTCCATTGTATATTCTTGCCTCCTTTGTCATAGATTAGTTGAGTATAGGTGTGTAGATTTAATTCTGGGCTTTCTATCCTGTTCCGCTGATCTATATTTCTGTCTTTGTGCCAGTACCATACGGTTTTGATGACTGTAGCTTTTTAGTAGAGTCTGAAGTCAGGGAGCCTGATTCCTCCAGCTCCATTTTTCTCTTTCAGGATGTCTTTGGCTATTTTGGGTCTTTTGTGCTTCCAAGCAAACTTTTTAAACTATTTTGTTCTAGTTCTGTGAAAAAGGTCCTTGGTAATTTGATAGGGATTGCATTGAATATATAGATTGCCTTGGGTAGTATAGTCATTTTGCTAATATTGACTCTTCCAATCCAAGAGCATTGTATGTCTTTCCACCTGTTCATGTCATCCTTGATTTCTTTCATCAGCGTCTTATTGTTTTCAGAGTACAGTTCTTTTGTCTCTTTAGGCAGGTTTATTCCTAAGTATTTGATTCTTTTTGATGCGATGGTAAATGGGATTGCTTCCCTAATTTCTCTTTCTGATCTTTCATTGTTAGTATATAGAAATGCAGTTGATTTCTGTATTAATTTTGTATCCTGCAACTTTGCCAAATTCATGGATGAGCTCTAACAGTTTTCTGGTAGAGTCTTTAGGATTCTCTAGGTATAGTATCATGTCATCTGCAAACAGTGATAGTTTTACTCCTTCCTTTCCAATTTGGATTCCTTTTATTTCTTTTTCTTCTCTGATTGCTGTAGCTAGGACTTCCAGAACTATGTTGAATAGTAGTGGCGAGAGTGGACATCCCTGTCTTGTTCCTGATCTCAGCGGAAACTGTTTCAGCTTTTGACCATTGAGAATGATGTGAGCTCTGGGTTTGTCATAGATGGCCTTGATTATGTTGATGTAGGTTCCCCCCATGCCCACTTTCTGAAGGGTTTTTATCAGAAATGGGTGTTGGATTTTGTCAAAGGCTTTTTTGCATCTATGGAGAGGATCATATGGTTTTTATTCTTCAGTTTGTTAACGTGGTGTATCACACTGATTGATTTGTGGGTATTGAAGAATCCTTGCATCGCTGGGATAAATCCCACTTGATCATGATGTACAATCCTTTTAATGTATTGTTGGATTCGGTTGGCTAGTATTTTATTGAGGATTTTTGCATCTATGTTCATCAGTGAGATTGGCCTGTGATTTTCTTTTTTGTGATATCTCTGTCTGGTTTTGGTATCAGGGTGATGGTCGCTTCATAGAATGAGTTTAGGAGTGTCCCTTCTTCTACAATTTGCTGGAAGAGTTTCAGAAGGATAGGCATTAGCTCTTCTCTAAATGTTTAATAGAATTCACCTGTGAAGCCATCTGGTCCTGGACTTTTGTTTGTTGGAAGTTTTTAAATCACAGTTTCAATTTCAGAACTTGTGATTGGTCTGTTCATCTTTTCTATTTCACCTTGGTTTAGTCTTGGGAGATTGTACTTTTCTAAGAATGTGTCCATTTCTTCTAGGTTTTCCATTTTATTGCCATATAGTTGCATATAGTAGTCTCTTACGATCCTTTGTATTTCTGTGATGTCTGTTACTTCTCCTTTTTCATTTCTAATTTTATCAATTTGTGTCCTCTCTCTTTTTTTATAATTTATTTTTTTATTTTTTTGCATTATAGCTGGTTTACAGATTTCTGTCAGATTTTCCAATTGCACCGCGTGGTGACCCAGTTACATGTACATATATGGATTCATCACCTGTGATTAGATATACTTCCCCGTGCTATACAGTTGGATCTCCTTGCTTTTCCATCATTAAAGCACTAGTTATTCCCATTCCCTCCCACCCCTTCCCCAACCCCTCCCCCACCCCCTTGGCAACCACAAGTCTGTTCCCCAAGTTCGTGATTTTCTTTTCTGTTGAGGTGTTCATTTGTGCAGTGTTTTAGACTCCAGTTATAAGAGATTTCATATGGCATCTGTCTTTCTCCTTGTGACTTGCTTCACTCAGTATGAGGGTTTCTAATTCCATCCATGTTGCTGCAAATGACATTATTTTATCCTTTTTTATGGCTGAATAGTATTCCATTGTGTATATATACCACATCTTCCTAATCCAATCATCTGTCGATGGACATTTGGGTTGTTTCCGTGTTTTGGCTATTGTGAATAGTGCTGCAGTGAACATGCGTGTGCAAGTGTCTTTCTCCAGGAAATTTTTGTCTGGATATATGCCCAAGAGTGGGATTGCTGGGTCATATGGTGATTCTATGTAGAGTTTTCTAAGGTACCTCCACACTGTCTTCCATAGTGGTTGTATCAGCTTCCATTCCCACCAACAGTGCAGGAGGGTTCCCTTTTCTCCACACCCCCTCCAGCATTTGTTGTTTGTGGGCTTGTTAATGATGGCCATTCTGACTGGTGTGAGGTGGTATCTATCTCATGGTAGTTTTGATTTGCATTTCTCTGATCATCAGTGATGTTGAGCATTTTTTCATGTGCTTGTTAGCCATCTGTATATCTTCTTTGGAGAAATGAATATTCAGGTCCATTGCCCATTTTTCAGTGGGGTTGTTGGCTTTTTTGCGGTTGAGCTGCATCAGTTATTTGTATATTTTAGAGATTAAGCCCTTGTCAGTTGCGTCATTTGAAAAAATTTTCTCCCATTCTGCAAGTTGTCTTTTAGTTTTCTTTTTGGTTTCCCTTGCTGTGCAAAAGCTTGTCAGCTTGATTAGGTCCCATTGGTTGATCTTTGCTCTGATTTCTGTTGCTTTGGGAGACTGACTTGAAAAAACATTCGTAAGGTTGATGTCTGAGAGTGTCTTGCCAATGTTTTCTTCCAAGAGTTTAATAGTGTCTTATCTTATGTTTAAGTCTTTAAACCATTTAGAGTTTATTTTTGTGCATGGTGTGAGAGCGTGTTGTAGTTTCATTGATTTACATGCCGCTGTCCAGGTTTCCCAGCAATGCTTACTGAAAAGACTTTCTTTTTCCCATTTGAAGTTCTTGCCTCCTTTGTCAAAGATCAATTGGGCGTAGGTGTCTGGGTTTATTTCTGGGGTCTCTATTCTGTTCCATTGGTCCGTATGTCTGTTTTGGTACCAGTACCATGCTGTCTTGATTACTGTGGCCCTGTAATATTGCCTGAAGTCTGGGAGAGTTATGCCTCCTGCTTGTTTTTTGTTCCTCAGGCTTGCTTTGGCAATTCTGGGTCTTTTGTAGTTCCATATAAATTTTTGGATTGTTTGTTCCAGTTCTGTGAAGAATGTCATGGGTAATTTGATAGGGATTGCATTGAATCTGTAGATTGCTTTGGGTAGTATGGCCATTATTACAGTATTAATTTTTCCAGCCCATGAGCATGGAATATCTTTCCATTTCTTTGTATCTTCTTTGATCTCCTTGATTAATGTTTTGTAGTTCTCTGCATAAAAGTCTTTCACCTCCTTGGTCAGGTTTATTCCCAGGTATTTGATTTTTTGGGGTGCTGTTTTAAAAGGTAAAATATTTTGGTATTCTTTTTCTAATATTTCATCGTTAGTATATAGAAATGCTATTTTGCTGAATTTGTTGATCTGAATTTGTTGATCAGTTCAGGTAATTTTGGAGTTGAGTCTTTGGGGTTTTCTATATATAGTATCATGTCATCTGCATACAGTGACAGTTTTACCTCTTCTCTTCCTATTTGGATGCCTTTTATTTCTTCTGTTTGTCTGATTGCTGTAGCTAGGACTTCTAATACCATGTTGAATAACAGTGGCGAGAGTGGGCATCCTTGTCTTGTTCCAGACTTTAGTGGGAAGGCTTTCAGCTTTTCTCCATTGAGTATTATGTTTGCCATGGGTTTTTCATATATGGCCTTTATCATGTTAAGGAATGTTCCCTGTATTCCCACTTTGGTAAGAGTTTTGATCATGAATGGATGTTGGACTTTGTCAAATGCTTTTTCTGCTTCTATTGAGATAATCATGTGGTTTTTAACTTTTCTTTTGTTTATATGGTTTATGACGTTGATTGATTTGCGTACGTTGAACCATCCTTGTGCAGCTGGGATGAATCCCACCTGATCATGGTGTATGATTTTTTTGATATGCTGTTGGATTCGGTTGGCTAAAATTTTGTTGAGAATTTTTGCATCTATATTCATCAAAGATATTGGCCTATAGTTCTCTTTTTTTGTGGTGTGTTTATCTGGTTTTGGAGTTAAGGTGATGTTGGCATCATAGAATGTCTTTGGGAGTGTTCCTTCTTTTTCAACTGTTTGGAAAAGCTTAAGGAGGATGGGTATGAGTTCCTCTTTGTAGGTTTGGTAGAATTCATCTGTGAAGCCATCTGGTCCTGGACTTTTATTTGTAGGGAGTGTTTTGATGACATACTCAATTTCATTTCTAGTGATTGGTCTGTTCAGTTGATTTATTTGTTCTTGATTCAGTTTTGGGAGGATGTATGTCTCTAAAAGGTTGTTCATTTCTTCTAGATTATCAAATTTGTTGGCATATAATTGTTTATAGTATTCTGTCATGGTTTTTTGTATTTCTGTAATATCTGTTGTAATTTGTCCTTTTTCATTTCTTATTTTGTTTATTTGGGTTTTTTCTCTCCTCTTTTTGATGAGTCTTGCCAGAGTTTTGTCAATCTTGTTTACCTTTTCAAAGAACCAGCTCTTGGATTTATTGATTTTTTCTATTGTTTTTTGAATTTCTGTTTTATTGATTTCCTCTCTGATCATAATGATTTCCTTCCTTCTGCTGACTATAGGGTGTTTTTGTTCTTCTTTTTCTAATTCATTTAGGTGATGGGTTAGGTTGTCGATTTGAAAATTTTCTTCTTTTTTGAGGAAGACCTGTAATGCTATGAACTTCCCTCTAAGCACCGCTTTTGCGGCATCCCATAGATTTGGGGTTGTTGTGTCTTCATTCTCATTTGTTTCAAGGTATTTTTGTATTTCTTTCTTGATTTCCTCATTGACCCATTCATTTTTTAGAAGCATGTTGTTTAGTCTCCATGTAGTATGTTTTCTCTCATTTCCTTTCCTGTGGTT
>PVHT020000034.1:4152355-4184662 GCA_004024745.2 Catagonus wagneri
TTCTAGTTTCATGCCCTTGTGGTCAGAGAAGATACTTGAGATAATTTCTATACTCTTAAATTTGTTGAGGTTAGCTCTATG
This sequence comes from Catagonus wagneri, assembly GCA_004024745.2. Classification (NCBI taxonomy): domain Eukaryota; kingdom Metazoa; phylum Chordata; class Mammalia; order Artiodactyla; family Tayassuidae; genus Catagonus; species Catagonus wagneri. Next base: position 4,152,437 of record PVHT020000034.1, read on the forward strand.
CCCCAGTATGTGATCTATCCTTGAGAATGTTCCATGTGCACTTGAGAAGAATGTATATTCTGATTTTTTTGGATGTAATGCCCTGAAAATGTCAGTTAGGTCTAATTTTTCTATTGTGCCATTTAGGGTCTCTGTTGCCTTACTGATTTTCTGCCTAGAGGATCTGTCCATTGATGAGAGTGGTGTGTTAAAGTCTCCTACAATTATTGTATTGCCATCTATTTCTCCTTTTATGTCTGATAGTACTTGTTGTAGGTACCTGGGTGCTTCTATGTGGGGGGCATATATATTGACAATTGTAATATCGTTTTCTTGAATGGATCCTTTAACCATTAAGTAATGCCCTTCTTTGCCTTTCTTTATGGCTTTCACCTTAAAGTCTATTTTGTCTGATATGAGTATTGCCACTCCTGCTTTCCTTTCTTGTCCATTGGCATGAAATGTCTTTCCCCATCCCCTTACTTTCAATCTGTCTGTGTCCTTTGCTCTAAGGTGAGTCTCTTGTAGGCAGCAGATTGCAGGGTTTTGCTTATTTATCCATTCTGCCACTCTGTGTCTTTTGATTGGAGCATTCAGACCATTGACATTTAAGGGTGGGGGAGGGAGTGGGATGGTAGGGGGTTCTGGGTTAATAGTTGTAAACTGTTGCCTCTGGGATGGAAAAGCAAGGAGATCCTACTGTATAGCACTGGGAACTATGTCTAACCACTTGTGATGAATCCATATATGTATGTGTAACCCTGTCACCACGCTGTGCAGTTGGGTATAATGGAAAAAAATAAATAAAATAAAAAATAAATAAAAATAAATCCTTGTTATATAAAAAAAGATCAATTCATGTTGAAATACGTTCCAATAATTCACTTCTTTTTGTTGATGAACAGTATTCCATGGCATGTATATATCACAGCTTATTAATCACTTATCAATTATAGAAGGTTTTGATTGTTCCCTGTTTTTGGCTACTACAAAAAAAACTAGCTTGAACAATCATGTATAGGCTTTAATGTGGACATCAGTATTCATTTGTCTGGAGTAAATGCCCCAAGGGAGCAATTTCTGGCTTGTATATTAAATGCACATTTATTTTATTTTTTTTCAGTAAAATTTTCTTTTTTTTTATTTTTTTTGCATTATAGCTGGTTTACAGATTTCTGTCAGATTTTCCAACTGCACCATGTGGTGACCCGGTTATATGTACATATATGGATTTGTCACATGTAATTAGATATAGTTCCCCGTGCAATACAGTTGGATCTCCTTGCTATTCCATCATTAAAACACTAGTTATCCCCATTCCCTCCCACCCCTCCCCCACCCCTCCCCCGCCCCCTTGGCTGATTTGTGGTTGCCCTGTTTTTTAAGTATGTTAATACCTTCTTATATGTGCTTGCTGTGGCCTGATAACCAGATAGGCTAAAACACAACATTAAGAAAAGAAAATAGAAAAAAAAAATACTAGAGGGAAAAAAAAAGTTTTTTTTTCCTTAAAGTTAAAAAAACAGAAAAAAAAGAAATAGTCTACGTTTTCCTACTTTCCCTCCCCACAATGTATGAAGTTGTTGTCTCTTTTTTTTTGTAAATTATTTTAACTTATTTATTTTTGAATCTTCATATTTCGATCTGCATGTGGGCTTATTTGAATGATTGCTTTCTAATTGTGGTTTCCTCCATTCTAATTCTTACTTTTTACTTTTCTTTCTTTCTTTTTTTTTATAGGAACCTTTTCAGCATTTCTTTTAGGAAGGATTTAGTATTGCTGTACTCTTTTAGCTTTTGTTTGTTGGGGAAATTCTTTATGTCCCGTTCTATTTTAAATGATATTCTTGCTGGGTAGAGTATACTAGGTTGCAGACCTTTTCCTTTCAGCACTTTAAATATATCTTCCCATTCCCTTCTGGCTGTTTCTGTAGAGAAATCAGCTGACAGCCTTATGGGGGATCCCTTATAATTAACGCTTTGCTTTTCTCTTGCTGCCTTTAGGATCCTCTCTTTATCTTTAATTCTTGCCATTTTTAATATAATATGCCTTGGTGTGGGTCTGTTTGGGTTCAGCTTATTTGGGACCCTCTGTGCATCCTGTATCTTGATGTCAGATTTGGAAAATTTTCAGACATAATTTCTTCAAGTATTTTTTCAATGCTCTTTTCTTTTTCTGCTCCTTCTGGAATTCCTATTATGCGTAAATTGGGCCGCTTTACATTATCCCATAGATCTCTTATATTGCTTTCATGTTTTTTCATTTGATTTTCTGTCTGCTGTCCTGATTGTGTGATTTCCATTATTCTATCTTCTACCTCAGTAATTCTTTCCTCTGCATTATTCAGACTGCTCTTTATTGCCTTTAGCTCAGTTTGCATCTCTGCAAATGAGTTTTCTAGCTTTTCTTGGCTCTTCCTTATGTTTTTTAGCTCCTTTCTAAGGTAATCTGCATTGCTGTTTGCATCTTCTCTTAATTCCTGGATATTTAGCCTTAATTCTTCAAGTATCTTCATTACCTCCCTTCTGAACTCCATTTCTGACAGACTGTGCAGAGGTCTGTTTCCACCTAGGTCTGTGGACTGGCACAGGGCCCTGCCACCCCAACCGATGTTGGCTGCTTTAAATGACTTGTCCTGTTCTTTTAACTGGGAATATTTTTGAGCTTCTTCATCTTGTTTGTGGTTTTCTTTTTCTGTGAGTTTGGGGAAGGCACGCTGTAGTCTTGGAAGGCTACTTCTAGGGAGGAGCTCCACTTTGTATTTTATGGTGGGGTTACTATTTATTTTTGGTGTAGGAGTTTGACTATTTGGTGTCTGTTTCTTTAGAATGAGCAGGCTGTTATCTCAATGGTACTCTGATTGTTATCTGTGAGAGTATGAATGTCTAAGGTCCACAGTTGGTGCCTAGTCTCTATGCTCTCAATTTCAGGGAGGTGGTGCTGTCCACTCCTAGTTGCCCAGCCCTGGGAAGTGGTTGCGAGCTCTAGGCAGATCTACCAGGTGTCTTGAGCATTTGGCAGTAGCAGCAGCAGAAAGTATGATTTCCCCTGGGAGTGAGAGCCACGGAAGCTAGTGTTTGATTGCAAAGTCCTCTTTGAGGTGATTGTAACCACAAGAGGTACCTGTCAGAGGCTGGCTTTTGTTCTGCCCTTCTGCTGATGCTTGCTCGTTGGTTGGGGCGGTTTCCTGGCTCCAGCAGCTGGCGCTGGCCCCGCTCCTCTGCGAAAGCTAGCTCCGTGTGGTCGCGTACTGCTCTGCCCGCCAGAGCTACCAACTCTGTGGGCTGGCACAGTCACCTAGGTCTGTGGACTGGCACAGGGCCCTGCCACCCCCACCGATGCTGGCTGGCGCAGGCACCTGGGTCCACAACCTGGCACAGTGCTCTGCCCATGGGCTTCAAGGCATGGGCTCCGCCCCCGCCACTGCAGCTGCAGCCTCCACTGGTTCCTCCCCACTTCTGCTTTCTTTGGCAGGGGCACCGTTGCCCGGCCCTGCGCGCTAGTTCAAGTTGCTTCCTGTGGCGCTCAGCTCCTCCTCCTCTCCTTCTCCCTGACAGTGGAGGCTTGCCTCCCCTGCGGGACCAGACTTCCTTGGTTCCCTCAGTCCTGGTTTTGCTCTCCACAAACCATAGAATATCGCTGTTCCTTATCCTATTCCCGCAACCGCCACGGCCACTGACCTCAGCCCTCTCCCAGGAACTAACCTTAGGAACCTATATGTCTCAGCTCCCAGGCACCACCCGGGGCCTCAGGCTGTGGTGTCTGCACTGGTATTCTGGTTGTCTGTGTGAGTCTCTAACTCCGATTTTCCTATCTCAATCCAGCTGCTGTGTTTTTCTTAGGTTTTGATGTCCCTCTAGTTCCGTTGATCGTTGATGTTGTTTAGGTATCTTCCCAGGGTGTGGATTCCTTTTCTTTTTCACAGCTCTCTCCCTGGGGTGCTGGCTGCCCTCGTAATTGCTTTTCTGTCTCTCACTCTTTTTTTTTTCTTCCGTTGTTCTACCCAGTTATTTCAGGGGTTTCTTGCAGTTTTTGGAGGTTTAAATTAATCAGCATTCAGATGATGATTTGTCCAATTTGTTTTATATTTAGATGCGTTTTTTGATGTATTTGTGGGAGAGGGTGAGCGCGACCTCTTACTCCTATGCCATCTTGCCGAGCTCCCCTCTTTTTTTCTTGATAAGTCTGGCTAAGGGTTTATCAATTTTGTTGATCTTTTCAAAGAACCAGCTTTTAGTTTCATTGATCTTTTCTATGGTTTTCTTCATTTCTATTTCATTGATTTCTGCTCTGATCTTTTATGATTTCTTTTCTTCTACTAACTTTAGGTCTTGTCAGTTCTTCCCTCTCTACGTGCTTTAGATGGAAAGTTAGGTTGTTTATTTGAGCTTTTTCTTGTTTCCTGAGGTAGGCTTGTATTGCTATAAACTTTCCTCTTAGAACTGCTTTGGCTGCATCCCAGAGGTTTTGGAGTGTCCTATCTTTGTTGTCATTTGCCTCTAGGTATTTTTTAATTTCGTCTTTGATTTCTTCAGTTATCCATTGGTTGTTTAGTAGCATGTTGTTTATTCTCCAAGTGTTTGTATTTTTGCCATATTTTTCTTGTTGTTGATTTCCAGTGGTATAGCATTGTGGTCAGAAAAGATGCTTGATATGATTTCAATTTTCTTAAAGTTACTGAGGCTTGATTTGTAGCCCAGGATGTGTTCAATCTTAGAGAATGTTCCATGCGCACTTGAGAAGAATGTGTATTCTGTTGCTTTTGGATGGAATGTCCTATAAATATCTTATTAAGTCCATCTGATCTAATGCTTCATTCAGGGCCTGTGTTTCCTTACTGATTTTCTGTCTGGATAATCTATCCATTGCTGTAATTGGGGTGTTAAAGTCCCCCTCTATGATGCTGTTATTGTTGATTTCTCCTTTTAAGGTTGTTAGCAGTTGCCTTATATATTGTGGTGATCCTATGTTGGGTGCATAGATATTTAAAATTCTTATGTCTTCTTCTTGGATTGATCCTTTGGTCAGTATGTAGTGCCCTTCCTTGTCTGTTCAAGTATTCCTCATTTTTTCAAGTCTGTTTTGTCTGATAGGAGTATTACTACTCTGGCTTTCTTTTGATGCCTGTTTGCATGGAATATTTTCTTCCATCCTCTCACTTTCAATTTGTATGTGTCCCTAGAAGTGAAGTGGGTCTCTTGAAGAGAGCATATATATGGGTCTTGTTTTTGTGTCCATTCGGCTAGTCTGTGTGTTTTGCTTGGGGCATTTAGTCCATTAACATCTAAGGTAATTATTAATATGTATGTTCTTATTGCCACTGTATTAACTGTTTTGGACTTTTGTTGCTCTTTTTTCTTCCCTAATTCTCTTGTTGTCTCCTCTCACAAGATGACTGTCTTTAATGTTGTATTTGAGTTGATTTTTCTTACTTGTTTGTGTATCAATTGTAGATTTTTGGTTTGTGGTTACCCTGAAGTTTTGATATAGGAGTCTATATATAAATGAGATTGTATTAAGTTGTTGGATTCTTAATTGCATGTGCTTCTCCAGTGACCTGCATTTGTGCTCTTTTCTCATGATTTCTAATTTTGGTAGCATAATTGTGCATGGATGATTTAGTATCTTTACTGTATTTATGCCTTTACTCTGGTGGGCCTTGTCATTTGTGGTGTTTTTGTTTCTGGTTGTGGCATTTTCTTTTCTGCCTAGAGAAGTTCCTTTAGGATTTGTTGTAAAGCTGGTTTAGTGTTGCAGAAATCTCTTAGCTTTTGCTTCTCTGTAAAGGTTTTGATCTCTCCTTCAAATCTGAATGAGAGCCTTGCTGGGTAAAGTAATCTTGGTTGGAAGTTTTTTCCTTTCATCATGTTAAGTATATCATGCCACTCCCTTCTGGCCTGCAGAGTTTCAGCTGAAAAATCTGCTGATAACCTTATTGGGGTTCCCTTGTATGTCATTTGTTTCTTTTCCCTAGCTGCTTTCAATATTTTCTCTGTCTTTAATTTTGGTCATTTTGATTAATATGTGTCTCGGGGTGTTCTTCCTTGGGTTTATTTTATATGGTACTCGTTGCACTTCTTGGATTTCAGTGGGTGGTTCCTTTCCCATATTAGGGAAGTTTTCAGCTATTATCTCTTCGAATATTTTTTCTGTCCCCTTCTCTCTTCTCCCTCTGGCACCCCTATAATACGGATGTTGGTGCGTTTAACATTACCCCAGAGTTCTCTGAGACTCAGCTCATTTCCTTTCAATCTTTTATCTCTTTTCTCTTTTGCGTTAGTGATTTCCACTAATCTGTCCTCCACCTCACTGATTCCTTCTTCTGCCTCCTGTATTCTACTGTTGGCTGCTTCTAATGAATTTTTTATTTCAGTTATTGTATTTTGCATCTCTTCTTGTTTAATGTTTTACATCTTGTATTTCTTTGCTCAGTGTTTCCTGTAAATGATCAGTGTTTGCCTCCAGTCTATTTCCAATGCCTTGCATCATCTTCAGCATCAACAGCCTAAAGTCTCTTTCTGGGAGGCTGATAATCTCCACATCACTGAGCTGTTTTTCTGGGTTTTTTTCTTTCTCCCTTATCTGAGCTATAGTTTTCTGTCTTTTCATTTTTATAGGTTTTTGGTGTGGTGACCTTTTTGCCAACAGTAGAGTTGTAGCCTCTCTTACTTCTGGTGTTTGCATCCCCTGTGGCTAAAGTTGGGTATGGAGGGGGCTTGCTGTAGGCTTCTGGGTGGGAGGGACTGATGCCTACAGGCTGGTAGCTGGGGTTGATTCCTATCCCTCTAATGGGTGGGGCTTTGTCTCTGGATGAGATTAGAGGCTGGCTGTGTGCCTGAGGGGTCTTTAGGCAGCCTGTTTACTGATGGGTGGGGCTGTGGTTCCACCTGGATTATTGTTTGGCCTGGGGCTTCTCAGTGCTGATGGGAGGGACCAGATTTTCCCAGAAATGGTCACCTCCAGAGAAATGCAGGCTGATGAACGTTCCCGAGAGCTTCGCCTCCAATGCCCTTCCCCCACAACAAGCCACAGTCACCCCTGTTTTCCCTGGAGATCCTCCAAGAATTGCAGTCAGGTTCCACTAGGATTCCTGTGGAGACTTTGCTTTGCCCTGGGACCCAGTGCACGTGAAAGTCTGTGCGTGCCTTTCAAGGATGGGGTCTCTGTTTCCCCCAGTTCTGTGGAGCTCCTGCACTCGAGGCCCGCTGACCTTCAATGTCAGATGCTCCGGTGGTTCTTTCTCCCTGTGCCAGATCCCCAGGCTTGGGGCTTTGACATGGGGCTCAGAACTCTCATCCTTTAGGTGAGTCTCTGTGATACAGTTACTTTCCAGTCTGTGGGGCTTCCCCCACTGAAGGTATGGGGTTGCTTCTATTGCGTAATCACCCCTCCTACCTCTTGATGTGGTCTCCTCTTTGTCTTCTGGAGTAGAATACCTTTTTTGGGAGTTTACAGTCCATTTGGTTGAAGGTTGCTTGGCATTTGGTTGTAGTTTTGTTGTTTTTTGGGAGAGAAGTTGAGCTCCAGTCCTTTTATTCTGCCATCTTAATCCAATCTCCTCGGAGTTCTCTGTTTTTTTTGTCTTTTTGCCTTATCTAGGGCTGTACCTGCTGCATATGGAGATTCCCAGGCTAGGGGTCTAACAGGAGCGGTACCTGCCAGCCTTCGCCACAGCCACAGCAACGCAGGATCCGAGCCACGTCTGCAACCTGCACCACAGCTCATGGCAACGCCAGATCCTTAACCCACTGAGCAAGGCCAGGGATCGAACCCGCAACCTCATGGTTCCTAGTCAGATTTGTTAACTACTGAGCCACGATGGGAACTCCACCAAGTTCTCTGTTTTAAACTTATGTAAGCCGTGTCTTGAATACCCACTTTTGTTGTATGAGCTTTTTTCCTCTTCTGCTTGTCTAAGTCTGCTTAGAGGTAGACTGAAGGTATTCTTATCCTTAGTGTTGATTTGGTATAGATTTGTGTGGTGTGCCTTTTTTTTTGTCCTGTGCTCTATGGTCAATGTGTATGATTATTTTGGGACAAATACTTTGACTTACTACTTGTTTACACTAATTTGCAGTTTCTAAACAAGTAGCAGAGTGCCTCCTGCTTATGTTGAAACTGCTTCTAAGCTTGAGTTCCTTCAGTATTGTCATGTATGTTAGATGTAATAATTCATGTAATTATCAGTGCAGATTATTGATATTTTGGGCTTGCTGCTTGATTTTTCTTCTAATCAAATGTTTATCCAAAGAAGACATACAGATGGTCAATAGGTACATGAAAAGATGCTTAGTATTAGAGAAATGCAAATCAAAACTACAATGAGGTATCACCTTACAGTGATCAGAATGGCCATCATCAAAAGCTCTACCAATAATAAATGCTGGAAAGGGTGTGGAGAAAAGGGAACCCTCCTACATCGTTGGAGGGAATGTAAATTGGTACAGCCACTGTGGAGAACAGTGTGGAATTCCTTAAAAACCTAAAAATAGAGTTACCATGTGATTCAGCAATCCCACTGCTGGGTGTATATTTGGAAAATATGAAAACTCTAATTGGAAAAGATACATGCACCAAAATGTTTATTGCTGCACTATTTAAAATAGCCAAGGCATGGAAGCACAGATGAATGGATAAAGAGGTCACCTGTGTATATATGTGCGTGTGTGTGTGTGTGTGTGTGTGTGATGGTAGAGCATAGGGAGGGGCTGCAAACACTAATTCACTTGTTAAAGGCAAGTATATTTTGGAGTGTCTTTTTTTTGTTGTTTTTTTTTTCCTTTGGCTGTGCCCATGGCTTGTGGAAGTTTCTGAGCCAGGGATCAAACCTGCACAACATCAGTGACCTGAGTTGCTGTAGTGACAACGCTGGGTCCTTACCCGCTGAGCTACAAGGTTACTCCTTAGTTTTGGATCTTTAAATGTGGCATTTACTTTGGAATTTTTGAGTCAAGGAAAACTTTGTGTTATAGAACACTTTTCAGACTAGAAACCAGTCATTTCTAACAGATGGAGGCTGTTACTAGGAAACAGAGGGAAATAAGTCTGATAAGTACAAATGGCAGTTGAAAAGGTGCTATCTCACTAATATTTAAAGAAATATTGATGTTTTTAATGTGCACATTGTATTTTTGTCTTCAGATTGGATATTAGGATGAAAAAATTTTAAATAGTGCTGGCAAGAGTATGAGAGTATGAGGTCCCCCCCTTTTTTTTTTAACATTTTGTCCATTCTTGTATTCTCACAGTTCCCAGAAAGTGATTGGCACATAGTACATGCTCAACAAGTATTTGCTGAATGAATGAACGAGGGTGTGTGTGTGTGTGTGTGTGTGCGCGTGTGTGTACTCAAAACCCGGTTGTATGTATGTATATACACTCAGATATTAAAAGATCTAGAATTCTAAAGCTCTACCAGTGGTGAGTATGGGAGGGTGGAGTGTCACCATTGCAGTCCTGGCCACTTTGAAAACACAGCTACTGTCAGATGTCACAGAATGTGCACTCTGACCCTCCCATTACTTTGCGCATGGCCCTTAGGGCAAAACTTAAAAAGAGGGCCTTGAATCCAAACAAGGATACAGTCACAGCTTTTTATTGACTGAGAGGGTGGAGAGTAATTTAAATTTCTCACATCATTTTATACACCGTGCTTTAAGGTTTGTAGGTTTTTATTTGCTTTCGTTTGATTTGGGTGTATTTCTTTCGTTTTTGCACTTGTTAGTACAGGATTTATTGGGGGGGATGGTTTCTGAGAGGTAAGGTAAGTCTTTTCACTGTCTTGCTCTGTGTATTTTAGTCATTGTAGTGTGTTCACTACTGTCTCTGTCCAGTCAGTTTCTATTAGTGGAATGATGGCTGTGACCTCACAGTATAGCAAAACAACAACAAAGTAGTAAAAAATAAAAAGACAAAAAAGTAAACAACAAAAAATTAAAATTAAAAAGTTCCCTCTCAAAAAAAAAAAGATCTGGAATACATACCAAATTAACTTCTAGGTGGGGCATTAGAATTAGGGGTAGTGATCGGTCACAGCTGAGTGAATGGAGGCTGTATTATGCTTTATATTCTGTACTTACATTTTATAACAACATTCATTGTGACCTTTATAATTAAAAAAGGAAACATCTTTGAAAATCAAGAAGCGAATTAAAAACTGGAAAAAATTAGCAAAAGATAACATTGTTGACAAACTTAAACAAATCCCTTAATTTAGAGAGTTGATTTGACAAGTTATTGGAAAGTAGATGGAGACTAGAGGTGGTCTGGAATCATCTCAGCTTAATATGCACCTGGGCTGCTAACTCTTCTGAGTGTTTCTAGAGGGAGCTATTGTTAGTATGGATCTCTGAAAGAAAGCATCAGTCTGGAGTGGAGGAGCTATGAGCATTTTAAGATGTAAGGTCATGTGCTGACTATTTTATGTCCCTGTTATTAAATTATGTTAAATTATAAGTTTTTCTGTTTGATTTAAAACTTTGAAACAAAATAAAAATACCAGGATATGATCAGGATGATTAGATGGAGTGAAATAAGTAGTGTTTTATGAAACTCTTAAAATACCTGATGTACAGATAAATAAAATTTCAATGACTTCGTAGGTGATATTTCTTTCCCCATTTACTCTGTGTTTAGTGATTCCTTGGCCAAACCCAACAAACACCCCCACTGATATTCTGTTAGTAAAAAGTGTGTACAACAGAATGATCTTACCAGACGTTCTTGCACTGCTTTGGCATAGCTATAGCTTTGACAGTGCCCCTTTTTGGTGCACCTTCTATAAGTCAAGAGAAGTACTTTATAGATTTCTGTCTTCATTTTGTGGTGATGCTTTTGCTTTTTTTTTTTTTTTGCAAGCGTGTAAATAATCCATTTATGTAAATCTTAAATTATTCTGTAGTGGTGATGTGGATGTCATTGTGACAAAAACACAAGGTTGTAATGTTGATCTAAATGATTGATTTTGCTTAGGACACAAGTCCATGATCACCTTTGGCTCATGTTTTTAATTTTAGTGGGGAAAACTAGTCAGAGGCATGTGAGTATGAGCTCAGTGTTAAGGGTCTAGTCACTGGCTTGTTTCTATTTGAAGGAAGTTAAGTTTCTTGTGTATATAAATTTTCCCCCATATGCATTCACTTGAAAGACTTCTCTTTTCTCCTCTATGAAATTGGAGAGGCATACTTTTCTTAATTTGGATCTGCTGAATTTTGAAGTGTTAGATTTATTCCTCTCTATTTTCAGTATTTCTTTTTTTCACTCTTTTCTTGAATCCAGTAACGTGGTTTATTTCTGGTTTTTCCTAGTTCTGGGACCATTTGAACCCCACGATGTTTTTCCAAGATTTTAGACCCTTTCTAAGTAGGAGTCTACTGGACCAAGATAATAGAGCCAGTGAGAGGGGTCACCAAACTCACACTGACTTCTGGGGACCAAGTCGGCCTCCGCGGCTGTCAGTGACTCAGAGATACAGATCTCGAGGAAGTACTCGTCCTGATAGATCCCCAGCTTTTGAAAGGTAAGTACAAAGTTATTATTCAGGTTCTTTTTAAGGGTAGTTTCAATGAAGGACATATTGCCATAATCTAATCTTTATAAGGTATTCATACTTACTGCCTTTGTGGACAAGATGAGGATATATAGAATGAAAATGAAGCCAAACTGAATGTCTCTATTCAGCTAGTACCAGATTATGAATGATGATAAACTGAAGGATGATAAAACTAATGATATAGGTCTCTGGTTAACATTTTTGTTATTATTTTAGATTAATATATAGGTGTTATATTTATCAACATTTCAGAAGATACTGAAAGGGATATCAAATACATTGGATGATATTAGGGTTCAAAAAGACCTCAATAGATTGGGGCAGTGGACTTAATATGAAATTTAGTAGTAATATAGAGTCTTACAACTGCAAGAACATTTATGCAACAAATATTGAGTGTTTTATGCTGGGACACCTGTACTAGATACTAGAGATACACCGGTGAGCAGAACAGATCTCCTGGATCCCATTTAGTAGGACTGATAAACATTGATGTTTTGAAGTGTTTGCCATAGTATGCTTCATGCTTTATCAGCTTATCTCATTTAATCCATGTAAAATAGTATCTACTGTTGCTATTTTCATTTTATATAAGCATAAACTAAGACTCAGAGAAGTAAGGTAGTTGGATCAGTGTGGATCTAGGACTTGAGCCCAGGCATATATGAGTCTAGTGCTGCACTATCTGATAGAGCAGCCACTAGCCACATGTGGTCATATCAATTTAAGTTAATTAAAAGTTAATAAGACTCAGAATTCATCAGTCACACTTGTACTTTTCAAGGGCTCAATAGCCAAAGATAGCGGGTAGACATTGTATTTCATAGCACTGGTAATAAGCATTTCCATCATGAAAGTCCCATCAGACACTGCTGTTCTAGATCCTACTCCCCCTTTTACTATTAATATCTAACTGTAGTGTACTTACTTTATCATATCTATCCATTGATTTGTCCATTAGTTCATCTTATGTTTTATAAATTTCAGATCTATAAAATAGTTGCAGATAGTCATTCTTAGGACAGTTGTGGGGTATGGGAAATCAGATTTAATGGGATTGTCTAGGACAAAAGCCAAAGAAATCTTAGACTTTTAATAACTTACGGTGCTTAGAGGTTAATCCACCATGTGCTGTGGCAGTTAAGCAACATGTAGATTACTTTCCCTTTACTACCTAATTTGGACTTCATTGTTGAACTCCTCAATTATAGTTCATCTAAACTTTTACCTCCTGTGTTCTTTCCTCCCCGCCCCTACTATCCTGCCAATTTTGAATCAGTGCTGTGGTCCACTTTTCCATGCTCCTTCACTCAGGGCTGGCTAAATACTGCTGGAGGAAAATCATATAAATGAGCCCATTGGTGCCCCAGCAACTGGTAAAGGACATTTAATCTCCGCCAAACTATCAATACTTTTGATTAGTTTTTTAATTTGCATTTCCCTCTACAAATATTTTAAACTGTCACCACCAGATTTCACTCTCCAGATTTCCTGTCTAGTAGCAGGTTCTCAGCAGTTTATTGTTTTCTTCATTATAAAAATTGGGACCTTTGGCATGAACTCTCCAAACCCTGTGTCCAACTTCTTTTACATCAGTGTTTATTTTTCTTTCCTGTCTTCCAAGATGAGGTATCCTTTATTTTTTCCAAAGCAACTGCATCAGCCCATGTACCTATTCCTGGCCTATTTCTTCTGGGATTTTGTTTCATTCATTTTCTTCTCCCTGTTCCCTGTATGCCTTTACTTTTCCCTGCCCCATTGTCCCCCTATGCCCCCACCCCCTTTGCTCTGTAGTTTTTAATATTGGCTGAACATTAATGTTGCTGAGGATATTTTCAAAAATATAGATACCTGGGCCCTGCCCCCAGGGATTCTGATTTAGTTATTATGAGTGAGGTCCATGCATGGGTAATTTTTTTTTTCTGCCACAGATACACTTAAAAATTTTTTTTTTACTGGATTTTAGTAGATTTATAGTTTCCTTGAACACCAAATGTGGAACCACCATGTGCCACAGCAGTCCCACTTGTGGGCATATGTAAGGAGAAAACTATAATTCGAAAAGATACATACACCTCAGTGTTCACTGCAGCACTCTTTACAATAACCAAGATACAGTGGCACCCTAAATGGCTGTTGACAGAGGAATGTGGCAGAAGATGTGGTATATGTATACAATTACTCAGCCATAAAAAAGAATGAAATAATGTTGTTTGCAGCAACATGTTTGGACCTAGAAATTATCATTAAGCATTGGTAATTTTTAAGAACTCTCTAGGTTATTCTGATTGTAGCCAGAGTGAGAATCACTGTTTTAATTACTGCCTAATCTTATTTCCTTCTGCTGTCTGTAAGGTTAAGAGGAGCCTACATTTACTTTGTGTACTTTCTCATCTCTCATTATTACTGTGCTGTTATAGTCTGGTCCTCTTTTTACTAAAATCCCTGGTGACCTTCTATTCTAGTTGCATACCGAGTGGGTACTTTAAAATCTTTGTTGTATGGGTCCACTTCACTGAATTCAACATTTTTGTTCTTTTTCTTTTCTTTTGAAATTCTCTGTTTGTCTGGCTTCTGTTATAGTATATTTTCTTGATTTACATATTTTCTGACTTTTCTTTTTTGTGAATAATATTTCTAAATGTTTGTTTTCCCAAGGTGTTTCCTTTATTTTGCTTTTCCTCTTACTCTTCAACAAGGTTTCTTAACTTTGGGAGTATTGACATTTTGCCTGGATAATTCTTTTTTTTTTTGCCTTATCTAAGGCAGCACATGCGGCATATGGAGGTTCCCAGGCTAGGGGTCTAACAGGAGTTGTAGCTGCCGGCCTTCACCACAGCCACAGCAACGCGGGATCCGAGCCGCATCTGCAGCCCATACCACAGCTCACAGCAACGCCAGATCCTTAACCCACTGAGCAAGGCCAGGGATTGAACCCGCAACCTCATGGTTCCTAGTCAGATTTGTTAACCACTGAACCACGAAGGGAACTCCTGGCTGGCTAATTCTTTGATATGTGTGGCTCTCCTGTATGTTGTAGGATGTTTAGCAGCATCCCTGGCCTCTACCTACTACATGCAGCAACCCCCCCCGCTTCCCCCCGGTTTTAACAACCAAAAATGTCTCCAGATGCTGCCAAATATCCCCTGGAGAAACAAAATGGTCTCTGGTTGAGAACTACTGCATTATAAGCTCTTTCTGGCCATTCTCAGGTTCTCTCAGTTCTGATAATTAGCTGTATAATAAAGACTCCCAAATCTGTATTTCTTTTTGACCTTTCTCCCTAATTTAAGACTTGAATATACAACTTGTTCGACATTTCTATTTGTATGCTCTGTAGATACTGCAAACTCACATAAATGGAAACTCAACTCTTTTCTTCCAAATTTTATCCTTTTTCTTTATTTCTGATTTTGATTAGGGGTACTACTCTCTACCTAGGCATTAATCAAGAATTTGCTTTGTCTCACTCAAACCATATACATACATTCAGTCAATTATTAAATCTTTCTGATTTTTATTTCCTATTTCTCAGCTCCTATTATGTCCATTTTCCCCTTAGTTCATATCTCCATCTTTTTTTTTTTTTGCTTTCCTGCACTATTATTAGCCTCCTAGCTCTTTTTTTCTCCTTCAAAGCTTTACAATTCTTAGATTATCTACCCCAGTTTTCAAATCTGTATCACTTCCCTACTTAAGGTCTATTATTATAGGGTCTGTATCTTCATATATAAGGCTCTCTGTGGTTTTGAACTCTCCCAACCTCTGTAGCCTTCTTCCTGTTACTTCTTGCTTTCTTTTATTCTACCAGTACAAAATTTAAGTTCTCTATATGCACCATACTGTTTCATACTTCTATATCTTTTTTTTAATTTTTGTCTTTTTTGGGCCACACCTCCTGCGGCATATGGGGGTTCCCAGCTAGGGGTCGAATCAGAGCTGTAGTCACCAGCCTACTCCACAGCAACGTGGGATCTGAGCCACATCTGTGACCTACACCTCAGCTCATGGCAGTGCCAGATCCTTAACCCACTGAGCGAGACCAGGAATTGAACCTGTGTCCGCATGGATGCTAGTTAGATTTGTTTCTGCTGGGGAATGCCATACTCCTATATCTTTGCTTAATCTGTTTTCTCTGACAGAAATACCTCTACTGCTTTTTTAACCCAATTAAATCAGCCCTTCACTAAATTTAGGAAGCATCTCATGACCCCCAGGACTATATCAGATACTCTTTTTTTGGTGCTCTCCCAAACCACCTTATGCATTTTTCTATCATAGTGCTAGTTATGCAAATTGAAGTTATATTAATACTAGCTAGCTTTCATGAAGCATACATACTGTGCCAGGCTTGATGTTATTGGCCCATTTAATGTTCCCAATAACCCTATGAGGTAGATACTACTGAAGAAAATTGAGATTCTGCCTTATTAGAGTTTATGTTATCTTATCGGCTATCAAATTAAAACTCGGTGACTTGAAGCAGTAATAAATCATGTGTTATCTCACAGTTTCTTTGTGTCAGGAATTTGGATGGGGTATGGGGAGATAGTTTGTCTTTGCTGTATGATGTCTGGAACCACAAATAGAAGCCTTAAATTTAAGGTGTACAGAACTGGAATCTGCTGGTTTATTTGCTTTAATGTCTGGTAATTAATGCTAGCTGGTGGCTAGGGGTCTAGTTTGAGTTGCCAGCTAGAAAATCCACACATAACATTCCTTAGTTTTAAGAGTCTAGTTTTTTGTTTTTGAAATTTTTTGCAAGATGTCCATTAATTTGGATTTGTCTAATTGTTTCTTCATTCAGATTAATTATGTGAGCAAGAATACAAAATAAATGATTTATCCTTCTCAGTGTATCACAACAGAGGGTGCACATGATGTCATCTTGCTCCAGCATGGATAATGTTAAGTTTGACCATATGGTTAAGGCAATGCCTGCCAAACATTTCTTATAAGGGTGCCCTTTCTCCTTTGTAGTTAATAAATAATCTGGGGTGATACTTGGATATCGAGTGAACATTTGGTTCTCTAATAGTTTTTTACCTAATGACATTAAAATCCATTGGCAATTCTTCCCTGAAATATTATTTTAATGACTATAAAATACCGATTTTTCTATTTCTGTGATTTTTTCTTAAAGCTATTAGACAATCTTTTATAAAAAAAATAATTTCTCTGTTTGTACCCTATTATTTTAGCATGTCTCATGCATTTTGTTTATCATTATTCATTTTGATGCTCAAATAATCTGTTTGGCCAGAGTAATTGGATCTAAGCATTTTAGGTAACAGCTCTTGTTTACAGCCTTTAAATTAATAAGAGAGTTGGGGCATCAAAGTAAAGTGATCATCTTGTGTTTCTCTGATTTTTAGCTGATACTTTCTTGTCATTTAGACTTTGAACGAAGTTTCTGCTGGGGTTCCTTTAATAGAAATAAAATACTTTCAAGAAGATTTTTTTTTTCCTGTTGTGGCTCAGTGGTTAATGAATCCGACTAGGAACCATGAGGTTTTGGGTTTGATCCCTGGCCTTGTTCAGTGGGTTAAGGATCCGGCGTTGCCGTGAGCTGTGGTGTCGGTTGCAGACGCGGCTTGGATCCTGCGTTGCTGTGACTGTGGCAAAGGCCGGCAGCTACAGCTCCTGTTAGACCCCTAGCCTGGGAACCTCCATATGCCGCGGGTGCGGCCCTCTATAAGGCAAAAAGACAAAAAAAAATATTTTTTTTTTAGTTGCCAAATAATGGAGAGAATTACCTTAATTTGTCCTTTCTATTATATGAATGCTTAAAACAATATGAATGTCCTTAGGCAGCCATATATCCTGTCTGCAGTCTGATAGAGAAGTAGATAACTAACGTTTATCAAATGCCTACAAGATTTTTAGGTACTAGGCTAAAAACGACCTGTCCTTCTCAGTGTATCACAGCAGAGGGTCACATGATGTCAGCGAGTGCCAGCATGGATAATGTTAAATGTAATGCTATATGCACTCCTCATAGATTGCTTGAACTGGGCCATGTACAATTAAAGGAGGCAGAGGGTCAGATTTTAAAAATTTTTGCCCAGAACTCCTTGCCAGACTAATAAAATATCAATGTGAAGATAGTATCCTGAATCAGACCTCCTTGGTTGCTTTGCCTCTTTGTACCGTAGGAAGTTGTGGTCTGCTCTACCACTACGTTGTCTCTATAACTGATAGTAAGAGTTGGAGAAAGATGTATACCACCTTTTCCTACATGGTCTTTACAGAAAGTCATATTACCTTAATAACTTGCAGGCAACATATAACCTGATTTAGTGGTGGCTTAAACAAGCTATTTTTTTTTTTTTTCACATATAACAAGAAGTCTGAGGTAGGTGGCAGCAGTTTAGTTCATTGTCTCAATCATGAATTGGATCTGATTCTCTTGGTCTCTTCCTCATGCTTTGCTGCTTTATCACTTCGGGTTAGAAGAAAGAGAAAAAGGATAGCACAAGTTTGTTTGTCCTGTATTTTGAAGGAAAGAAAAATCTTTTTCATTGCTACACTCCCCCCGTACACCTCCTGCCTAGAAAATTCCATTCACCGGGCACATGCTTCCCACCCTCAGCTATGAAGAAATCTGGAAAAGCATGGATTTACCTTTTCTGTCCTTTGTAGAAGGAGGTGGCAAGGGAGAGGGTGTTGAGAATGGATTTAGAGTCAGCCAGTCAGTGTCTGCTAATTAACTAGCTATTTTATTAGCTTCTTCAGCTAATAGAATAAGTGGCATGTTATTTCAGATTAATTGTAGCATAGGCTAATAATTTATTTTATATTAAACAATGTTTTAGCAATCTTTTGAAGATTTTGATCCTATCACTTGTAAGATATGTTAACTCTGGGCATCCCTTCCCAACTCTATTTTTTGTGTCTTGAAATCAGTGACTTTGGCTCTAAATCAGTATTTTCTACATTTTAGTCATTTAAGTACTATCTTGATGAATTTTTCCCTTTCTGTCATCATTTAATCTTTTCTTCAAATAGACCTGCCTGATTTTTACCTTATGTTACTGAACTTAGATTCGACTGCTTGCCACTTGAAAGCTAATCCTTGAGAGACTAGTGTTAGCAGGAAAGGAAAGGTTGCTTTATTCAGGAGGCTGAAAACCTGGGGAGAAGGCAAACTTGTGTCCAAAGGCTAACTCCTCACCTGCTGATCAGGGGGCCAGCGCTTTCAAAGGGGAGTTTCAGTGGTGTATGTGTGGAGGGAGGGGCTACATGCAGAACAACACAGTCAGCTCTAACAGTCATCTTGAAATTGGTCGGCTCTTGATTGTTTTAAGTACAGTTAATCTTCAGTTCTAGGATCAGTTTGTTCCCGTTTCCTCTGCTTCGTTCCTTGAGACCTCTTCTTGGAATCCTGTTTAAGATGGAACAGCTCATGCCATGACTACAGACTAGTAATCATGTAGTTAACCTCTTCCACCTGGTGGCGTTTCAGCATCTACAGAACTGCTCAAAGCTGATGGCTCAGAACATTGTCAATAGCCCTTCAGGAGGAACCTTGACTTTGTTTAATGACTAAACTGTTGTTATTTGGTCTTATTTGACTGTTTTCCTTTGCTTCTGTATTTTCTCATTTCTCTGATTTATTTTCTTCTTTGGCTGAAGTTTTTCTACAGATGACATGGTGGGGTCTGTCCAAGGAGGGCCCCACAGAGTCCTGCCTCACTACACTTATTTAGATGTACTGTGAAAAGAAACTATATTATTACCTGTGTAGATATTATTGACTATATAGTCATTTTTTGCTATGTTTATATGGAAAATAATATATCCTATTTATGTACCTGTTTATGCTTGTAGTTTTTCTCTTGCCTTGGGTGAGGGACAGTATCTTATTAGATATCTTTAATACTTAATTTCTTCGTATAATATGGTATTTTGTCTGTCTTTCCATGTCATTACTTATAGATCTGCCAGATCTGTCACATTTTGAACACATGAATAGATTTCTACCTTATGAATATATAATAATTAATGTAGGCAATTCCCTAGTGATGAACATTGGACTTTGTTCAGATTTTCTTTTTCATCATTGTAAGCTCTAATACATTGGGCGTTCTTTCTTGTTTATATATTTGTGTATGTCTATGAGAGTATTTTTCTGTACTTTTTATTTTTTCTCTGTATTTGTTTGAATATTTTTATTGACACACCTTTAGTATCACTAATCTTATCCTCTGCTGTAGCTAATCTGCTATTAAATCTATTGAACGAAGGACTTATTTCAGATATAATATTTTTCATTTCTAAAATTTCAGTTTGATTGCTATGTAATTCAGATTCTTTGGCGAAATACCCCATTTTTTTTTTTTTGTCTTTTTATGTTTTTGGGCCACACCCGCTGCATGTGGAGGTTCCCAGGCAAGGGGTCGAATTGTAGCTGTAGCTGCCGCCCTATGCCACAGCCACAGCAATGCGGGATCTGAGCTGCGTCTGTGACCTACACCACAGTTCACAGCAACACTGAATCCTTAACCCACTGATCGAGGTCAGGGATCGAACCTGCGTCTTCATGGATTCTAGTCAGGTTTGTTAACTACTGAGCCACGATGGGAACTCTGAAATCCCCCATTTTTATTTGAACATATTAGTCATAGTTAATTTAAAGCCTGCTTTTTGGTAACTTCAGTATTGGATCAACTGTGGGTCAGTTTTTGTGGTCTATCTTTTCCTCTTGGTTTTTGGGTCATTGGTCTTATTTGCATGTCTAGTACGTATGTATGTGGTTTGTGTAAAAAATATTAGAGGCTCTAGGCGATGTTACTTTCTCTAGAGAGTGTTAACTCTTTTCTTGCTGGGCGTATGGAATGGTAGATGATCACCTTGATTCTTTTGGGCACTGTGTCAAATCAGGATTGAATTACAGTCCTGATAAGGATAGTCTGATTAGGATTCACCCCTGACTTCATAGGTTTCAATTTATAGCCTGATATAATGTGTGGACTCTTTCTCCATTGAAGATTCTGAACTCTAATTTTGGTTTCATGAAAGTGCTGCAAAACTCTGCTCTATCTTTCAAAGATTTCCACTTAAAAAAAATTTTTTTTTTGGTTGCCCTGTGTAGTCCCATATTGGTAAATGTTCTGAAGGGAAAATTACTTTGTGCTTGAGTCCTCCCAAGTCTTTGCTAGAGGGTCTGGATTTACTGCTTCTCTCCCAGCAGGCCCTCCATTGAGGCTTTGCACAGGATTCTCAGCCTTATACTCTTGCCCAGAATCAACAAATACGGTTACTAAAGCCAGCTCCTTCTCCAAGGTTATTCCCTCTCTAGATTTTTTTTTTGTCTTTTTGCCTTTTCTAGGGCTGCACATGTGGCATATGGAGGTTCCCAGGCTAGGGGTCTAACAGGAGCTGTAGCTGCTGGCCTTCACCACAGCCACAGCAATGCAGGATCCGAGCTGTGTCTGCAGCCTACACCACAGCTCATGGCAACGCAAGATCTTTAACCCACTGAGCAAGGCCAGGGATCGAACCTGCAACCTCATGGTTCCTAGTCAGATTCGTTAACCACTGAACCACGATGA
The DNA here is from genome assembly GCA_004024745.2 of Catagonus wagneri. Taxonomy (NCBI): domain Eukaryota; kingdom Metazoa; phylum Chordata; class Mammalia; order Artiodactyla; family Tayassuidae; genus Catagonus; species Catagonus wagneri. Next base: position 4,173,522 of record PVHT020000034.1, read on the forward strand.
GAACTCTCCTCTCTAGATTCTTAATTCCTCTCTCTGTCATTGCCTCAGCAGCTCTCTTCTGCCTTCAGACTGTCTGGATTTTCTAAGTTTTTCTAGGTGTTAATTAATACAGGTCTGCCACTAACTGCTTTATCTTACTTGAGGGTGAACAGGTATGGAAATTATTTTGTAGGATAAAATTTATTTATTTATTTATTTGGCTGCACCCATGGCCTGTGGAGGTTCTCGGGCCAGGGATTGAACCTGCGCTACAGTTCCGAACTTGTACCACAACTGTGGCAACGCCAGATCCTTAACCCACTGTGCTACAAGGGAACTTCCTATAGGATAAAATTCTAAGAAAGTGCCGGATCAAAGGGTATGACCATTTGAAAATTGATATTGCTAACTTGCCCTGAAAGGTGGTAACGTTATATTCTCATCAACCATATTTGAAAGTGTACCAAACAGCCTTATGAAACTAGATATTATCAGTCTTAATCTTTCCTAATCTGATAGGCAAAAACGTGCAGCTACTTTTGTTTTAATTTCTATTTCATTTTCACTTGGCTAAGCTTATTTTCATATAATTATTAGGTTTTGATATTTCTTCTTCTATAGATTGTTTATTAATATGTTTTGTCCTGGAGTTCCCGTTATGGCTCAGTGGGTTACGAATCCGACTAGTATCCATGAGAATGCAAGTTCGATTCCTGGCCTTGCTCAGTGGGTTAAGGATCTGGCATTGCCATGAGCTGTGGTAAACTATAAAAAGCTGTGGTTGCAGATGTGGCTCGAATCTGGTGTCGCTATGGCTTTGGCACAGGCCAGCAGCTGCAACTCTGATTCAACCCCTAGCCTGGGAACTTCTAAATGCCTCAGGTATGGCCCTAGTAAGCAAAAAAAAAAGTGCTTTGCCTGGTTTTATAGGAATTTTATCTATGTATCCAGGATATTAATCTTTTATATATTGTTGCAAATACAAATTTCTTTCTCTTCAGCCCTTTGTCTTGTTCTTCGTAACTTTTGTTGTATAGATGTTTTTATATTTTAGGATGTAGGATCTGTCTTTTAGATTTCACCCCATACTTTAAAAGTTTCTCCGTATTCCAAGATTTTTAAAAATTCTTTCTATATTTTCTTCTAGTACTTTCTTTATCTTGTGCTTTTTGGTCATATTAGTCAAAACTCTTGTTCCAAGCAGTAGAAATTCAATTTAATATAACTTGGAAAAAATTAGAATGTATTGATTCATGTAACTAAATTGGTTCTTGGCCATATCAGACCCAACATCTCCCCTTGATAACAAATATAATATCATCTCTAATTATCCTGATTTGGAATTTATTCACAATGTAACGTATAACATATAATTAAAGTATGTATGCATACATGTTATTTTCCAACTAATATAAAAGAAATAAAATGATAGTAATACATGAAAATACATATTTTAATTTATAATGGCTCCTGGTTCGATCCCGTGTCTCCATATAACACCCTATAATAAATTCTAATGCAAAGTAATCAGCGTTGGTATTTATGATGGTATATGTTGAAACTGATGGAAAATGAACATCAGGTAAATGAGGTTTGTAAGCTAGTAATCAATGCTAAGATTGGGAAGCTGATGACCACAGGTAGATACATGTGAGAAAATTAAAGTTAGCTTTGTTCAAAATTTTAAGTACTTTGTCTGTAATGCTATATTGAGATCATTATCAACCCTCCCGCCACATTTTTTATAAGTACATCATTGCTAAGTTCACTCTCTCTCACACGTCATCTTAATCCCCTCCCTTGAGGCTGTTGTGAGAAAAGTCATGTAGTTTTCAACACAAGTTCTTGTTTCCAGTCTAACCTTATGTGTTCTCTGTAGTTATTTTTCTCATCCCTGGTCAACCTTCAAAATCCTTACCATTCCATAAACTTGCCAGGCTATCATTTGTGCCCTCCTTAAAAGCATACCACCATATTCTGTTGAATTTATTTGGTTTGCTTGATGTCTTCAGTAGAGTAGACTTCTGTTTCCTAGGGTAAATTTGAGCAGGTAGGAAATACAGGAGAGGAATTGTCCCAGTTCTTTCCAGTTCTGGATGTATAGACTTAGGAATAGGTAGTTTGATTTCAAAATCTCATTGCTGGTTTTCTTTTCTTTCTTTTCTCTTTTTTGTCTTTTAGGGCCGCACCCGCAGCATATGGAGGTTCCCAGGCTAGGGGTCCAATTGGAGCTGTAGCCACTGGCCTACAACACAGCCACAGCAATGCGGGATCTGAGCTGCATCTGTGACCTACACCACAGCTTACGGCAATGCCGGATACTTTAACCCACTGACTGAGGCCAGCAATCGAACTCACATCTTATGGTTGCTAGTCAGGTTCGTTAACCACTGAGCCACGATGGAAACTCTCTAATTGCTGGTTTTCTTGAACCAGTTTTTCTCCTGTTTTCTTCTGGGGACTCAAAAAGCTCAGTTAAATAATTTCCAGAAAACACGTAGCAGGCCCATAAAACCTCTTGAGATCTAAATTCCTTTTGCACTCAAAAGAAATCTTAAATCATATATTTTGATGATTTGTATAGGTTTTTCAACTAAAGGAATAAATGTCTATAATTTTTTAAAAAGAACATGTAGTTACAAAGGCAGATAGTGCAAGAGTGTAATATTGACCTGTTACCTGCCACAAGCAGCATTGCCAATGTTAGGATTTTCCAAAATAGTGCAGAGTTCCTAGGAAAGTGCTGGGGGTGGGAGGAATGAATAATTCTCCCTTGATTTTCACAATAGTTGCATTCCTAGAAAATTTAGTATATATTAAAACCAACCAAGTTTAAAATACTTTGTGTTTATGTGTAGAATAGAGTTGAGTTTAGTCTCAGTTAGTTATAGACAGTTTTCCCTAAGTGAATGTCCAGGGAGGACTTTGAAGAATTACGCATGTTAGAGGACAGTTTCTTGTTGGTCCTGGCTGTCCTCCCATTCTTGCAGGGTGACTACTAGCACTGCTCTTTCCTAGCTACTAATTATGAATGGTACTACTCCATTTATTGTAACTAGCAAAGTCATCTCCATGGATTTCTAAACTGCTGTGTAGGGGCAATATTAAGAACCACTGATATAACTTAGATGTCCTTATATGGATCTAGATGGTCAATCAGTATGTTATCCTGATGTAAAATGAAATAACAAATGGTAGTTCCAAGTTTTTAAGACCGTTAGAAAACATTCATCCCAGAGGATATGTGCATCTCTTAACTCCCAGGAAAGATTTCTGGCCTGGCTTGTATTTTGTGTCCACACCTCTGGTAGTCAGTGGTATTATTCTTGTGCATTTTTTGAGTTAAGGATCCAACCTCCTCCTCCCCCGAGTATATAGTTATTTGCAGTATCGTTTATTGAATAAACTGATTTGAAATGTTACCTTTATTATATATACACTTTCATATTCATTTGTGTCTGGATTCTCCATTATGGTCTAATTTTTATTTGTGTGCTCCTATGCCTTACTGATTTACCTTCTGTAAATTTATAGTATGATTTGATACCTGTTAGTGAAAGTTCTCTTCATTATTATTCTTTTTCAGAATTTTTGGATGCTTCTCTTACCCTTCCAAATGAATTTTAAATGCAGTTTGTCAGTCTCTGACCTCTCTTCCATCCCACTGGAATTTTGCTTGGAAGTGCCTTGGTCTAATATAAATTTGGAGATAGTTGATACTTTTTTTTTTGTTAACTCAGTGAATTTTATTACATTTATATTTGTACAGTGATCATCATTTCTAGCATTTCCATCCCAAACCCCAGCCAATCCCCCCACCTCCCATCCTGTCCCTGTTGGAAACTGTAAGTTTTTCAAAGTCTGTGAGTCAGTATCTGTTCTTCAAACAAGTTCATTGTATCCATTTTTTAGATTCCACATATGTGATAGCATATGACGTTGATGTCTCACTGCCTAATTTCACTTAGCATGATGATTTCTAGGTCCATCCATGTTGCTGCAAATGCCATTATTTCATTCCTTTTTATGGCTGAATAATATTCCATTATGTATGTATTACCACATCTTTATCCACTCCTCTGTTGATGGACATTTAGGTTGTTTCCATGTCTTGGCTATTGTATGTAGTGCTGCAATGAAGACTGGAGTACACGTATCTTTTCAAGTCATGGTTTTCTCTGTATAGATGCCCAGGAGTGGGATTGCTGGATCAAATGGTAATTCTGTTTTTTGGTTTTTTGAGGAATCTCCATACCATTTTCCATAGTGGCTACACCAATTTATATTCCCACCAACAGTGTAACATAGGGTTCCCTTTTCTCCACACCCTCTCCAGCATTATTGTTTGTAGATCTTCCCTCCCCCCCCTTTTAGGGCCAGCACCCATGGCATATGGAAGTTCCCAGGCTGGGGATAACATCAGAACTGCAGCCCCCAGCCTACACCACAGCCAAAGCAGTGTGGGATCCGAGCCTCGCCTGCGACCTACACCAACAGCTCATGGCAACAGTGGGTCCTTAACCCACTGAGTGAGGCTAGGAATCGAACCCACATCCTCATGGATACTAGTTGGTTTCTTAACCCACTGAGCCATAATGAGAACTCCCCGTTTGTAGACTTTTTTCCCCCCCGTTATTTAATGAATTTTATCACAATTGTAAGTGTAGCTTGTGGACTTTTTGATGATGGTCATTCTAGCTGGTTGAATGTGGTACCTCATAGTAGTTTTGATTTGCATTTCTCCAATAATTACTGATGTTGAACATATTTTCATTTTTTTTTTTGGCCATCTGTATGTCTTCTTTGGAGAATTGTCTATTTAGGTCTTCTGTCCATTTCTTGATGGGGTTGTTTGCTTTTTTGGTATTGAGTTGTAGGAGGTGTTTATACATTTTGGAGATAATCCCGTGTCAGTTGCTTCATTTGCAAATAATTCCTCCCACTCTGTGAGTTGTCTTTTCGTTTTGTTTAGGGTTTTCTTTGCTGTACAGAAACTTTTAAGTTTAGTTAGTTCCTGTTTGTTTATTTTTGTTTTTATTGTCAGGCTGTCTTTTCATTTTGTTTAAGGTTTTCTTTTCTTTCTTTCCTTTTTTTTATTTAATCTTTTTGCCTTTTTCTAGGGCCGTACCCATGGCATATGGAGGTTCCCAGGCTAGGGATCGAATCGGAGCTACAGCTACCAGCCTACACCCCCGCGTCTGCAACCTACACCACAGCTTGTGGCAATGCCGGATCCCTAATCCACTGAGCAATGCCAGGGATCGAACCCGCAACCTCATGGTTCCTAGTCGGATTCGTTAACCACTGAGCCACGACGAGACCTCCATTTAGGGTTTTCTTTGCTGTGCAGAAACAAAAAGTTTAATTGAGTCCCATTTGTTTATTTTTGTTTTTATTGTCAGGCTGTCTTTTCATTTTGTTTAGGGTTTTCTTTGCTGTGCAGAAACAAAAAGTTTAATTGGGTCCCATTTGTTTATTTTTGTTTTTATTGTCATTACTCTAGGAGGTGGATTTGAGAAGGTATTGCTGTGGTTGATGTCAGAGAGTGTTTGGCCTGTGTTTTCCTCTTTAAGAGTTTTATAGTATCTGGTCTTGTATTTAGGTTTTTAATACATTTTGAGTTTATTTTTGTGTATGGTGTTAGAGAGTGAGAGTGTTCTAATTTCATTCTTTTACATGTAGCTGTCCAGTTTTCCCAGCACCACTTATTGAAGGGACTGTCTTTTCTCCATTGTATATTCTTGCCTCCTTATTAGTTGACTGTGGGTGCATGGGTTTAATTCTGGGCTTTCTATCCTGTTCCACTGATCTGTATTTCTGTTTTTGTGCCAGTACCATACGGTTTTGATGACTGTAGCTTTGTAGTAGTTTGAAGTCAGGGAACCTGATTCCTCTGGCTCCGTTTTTCTTTCTCAGGATGGCTTTGGGTATTCTGGGTCTTTTGTGCCTCCAAACAAACTTTAAAATATTTTGTTCCAGTTCTGTGAAAAATGTCCTTGGTATTTGATAGGGATTGCATTGTATCTGTAGATTGCCTTGGGTAATATAGTCATTTTGACAATATTGATTCTTCCATCCAAGAGCATGGTATGTCTTTCCATCTGTTTGTATCATCTTTGATTTCTTTCATCAGCATCTTAATAGTTTTCAGAGTACAGATCTTTTGTCTCTAGGTAGGTTTATTCCTAGGTATTTTATCTTTTTGAAGCAGTGGTAAATGGGATTTCCCTAATTTCTCTTTTTGATTTTTTGTTGTTAGCATATAGAAGTACAGTCAAGGAGTTCCTGTTGTAGCGCAGCAGAAATAAATCTGACTAGTAACCATGAGGTTGTGGCTTTGATCCCTGGCCTCACTTGCTGTGTTAAGAATCTGGCATTGCTATGGCTGTAGTGTAGACTGGCAACTACAGCTCTGATTTGACCCTTAGCCTGGGAACCTCCATATGCCACGAGTGTGACCCTAAAAAGCAAAAAAAAAAAAATAGTAATAATAGTAATATAAAAAAGAAATGCAGTCGATTTCTGTGTATTAATTTTGTATCCTGCAACTTTACCAAATTCATTGATGAGCTCTAACAGTTTTCTGGTAGCGTCTTTAGGATTTTGTAGGTATAGTATCGTGTCATCTGCAAACTGATAGTTTTACTTCTTCCTTTCCAATTTGGACTCCTTTTATTTCCTTTTTTTTTTTCTCTGACTGTTGTGGCTAGGAATTCCAAAACTATGTTGAATAGTAGTTGTGACAGTGGATATCCTTGTCTTGTTCCTGATCTTTGCAGGAATTCTTTCAGCTTTTTACTATTAAGAATGATGTTAGGGAGTTCCCATTGTGGCTCAGTGGAAACGGATCCGACTAGGAACCATGAGGTTGCGGGTTCGATCCCTGGTCTTGCTCAGTGGGTTAAGGATCTGGCATTGCCATGAGCTGTGGTGTAGGTCACAGATGCCTCTCAGATCTGGCGTTGCTGTGGCTATGGTGTAAGCCAGCAGCTGTAGCTCTGATTCAACCCCTAGCCTGGGAACCTCCATATGTGGTGGGTGTGGCCCTAAAAAACAAAACAAAACAAGCACAGGAAATATAATAATGAATAAACATCATCAAAAAAAAAAAAAAAAAAGAATGATGTTAGCTGTGGGTTTGTCATATATAGCCTTTATTAGGTTGAGATAAGTTCCCTCTGTGCCCACTTTCTGGAGTGTTTTTATCAGAAATGGGTGTCGTATTTTGTCAGAGGCTTTTTCTGCATCTGTTGAGAAGATCTTATGGTTTTTATTCTTCAGTTTGTTAATGTGGTGTATCACACTGATTGATTTGTGATATTAAAAAATCGTTGTATCCCTGGGATAAACTCCACTTGATCATGGTTTACAATCCTTTTAATGTATTGGTGGATTTAGTTTGCTAGTATTTTGTTGAGGATTTTTGCATCTATGTCCATCAGCAATATTGGCCTATAATTTTCTCTTTTTTTGTGGTATCTTTGGTTTTGGTGTCAGGGTGATGATGTCCTCATAGAGTGAGTTTGGGAGTGTTCCTTCCTTAGCAGTTTTTTGGAATAGTTTCAAAAGGATAGGTGTTAGCTCTTCTCTAAGTGTTTGATAGAATTCTCCTGTGAATTTGCCTGGACTTTTATTTGTTGGAAGTTTTTAAATCACAGTTTCAATTTCAGTACTTGTGATTGGTCCATTAATCTTTTCTATTTCCTCTTGGTTTAGTCTTGGAAGATTGTCCATTTCTTCTAGGCTGTCCATTTTATTGGCATGTATTTGCTTGTAGCAGTCTCTAATGATCCTTTGTATTTCTGTGATGTCTGTTGTAACTTCTCCTTTTTCATTTCTAATCTTATTGATTTGAGTCCTCTCTCTTTTTTTCTTGATGAGGCTGGCTAAGGGTTTATCAATTTTGTTAATCTTTTCAAAGAACCAGTTTTAGTTTCATTGATTTTTTTCCTATGGTTTTCTTTGTTTCTGTTTCATTTATTTATGCTCTGATCTTTATGATTCTTTCATCCTGCTACCTTTAGGTATTGTCTGTTGTCTCTCTAGTTGCTTGAGGGATAAAGTTAGGTTGTTTATTTGAGCTTTTTCTTATTTCCTGAGGTAGACTTATATTGCTATAAACTTCCCTCTTAGAGCTTCTTTTTCTGTATCCCATAGGTTTTGGAGTATAGTGTCTCTGTTGTCATTTGCCTCTAGGTATTTTTTAATTTCCTCTTTGATTTCTTTAGTGATCCATTGGTTGTTTAGTATCATGTGTTTGTGTTTTTTGCAGCTTTTTTTTTTCTTGTTGTAGATTTCCAGTTGTATAGTGCTGTGGTCAGAAAGGATGCTTGATATGATTTCAATTTTCTTAAATTTAACAAGGCTTGATTTGTAGCCTAGAATGTGATCAATCCTAGGAATATTCTGTGTACACTTGAGAAGAATGTGTCTTCTGCTGGTGTTGGATGGAATGTTCTATAAATACCTATTAAGTCCATCTGCTCTAATGTGTCATTTAGGGCCTGTGTATCCTTGTTTATTTTCTGTCTGGATGATCTGTCCATTGCTGTAAATGGGGTGTTAAAGCCCCCTGCTATTATTGTGTTATTGTCAATTTCTCCTTTTAAGGTTGTTAGCAGTTGCCTTATATATTGAGGTGATCTTGTACTGGGTGCAAATATATTTACAATTGTTATATCTTCTTGGATTGATCCTTTGATCATTATGTAATCCTTCTTTCTCTCTTATAATATTCTTTATTTTAAGGTCTGTTTTGTCTGATATGAGTATTGCTACTCCAGCTTTCTTTTGATTCCTGTTTGCATGGAATATTTTCTTCCATCCTCTCACTTTCAATTTGTATGTGTCCCTGTTTTGAAGACAGCATATATGGATCTTGTTTTTCTATCCATTCAGCCAGTCTGTGTCTTTTGGTTGGGGGTGTTTAGTTCATTTACGTTTAAGGTAATTATTGATAAGTATGTTCTTTTTGCCATTTTATTAACTGTTTTGAATTTGTTTCTGTTGCTCTTTTTTCTTCCCTTGTGGTTTGATGACTATCTTTAGTGTTGTATTTGGATTGCTCTTTCTTTCTTTCTTTCTTTCTTTTTTGTCTTTTTGGCTTTTCTAGGGGCACACTCATGGCATATGGAGCTTCCCAGGCTAGGTGTCTAATCAGAGCTGTAGCCGCTGGCCCAAGCCAAGCCACAGCAATGCGGGATCTGGGTTGCGTCTGCAACCTGCACCACAGCTCACGGCAATGCTGAGCCACGATGGGAACTCCTGTCTTCATTTCTTTTCAGTCTTTCTGTTCTACATCAGTGATTTCCACTAGTCTGCCCTCCACCTCGCTTATTCATTCTTCTGCCTCCTGAAGTCTGCCGTTGGTTGCTTCTTACAAATTTTTATTTCAGTTATTGTATTTTGCATCTCTGCTTGCTTAATCCTTAAATCTTTTATTTCTTTGCTCAGTGTTTCTTGTAATTTATCAATCTTTGTCTCCAGTTTATTTCCAAGATCTTGAATCACCTTTACTATCGTTTGTCTGAAGTCTTTTTCATGGAGGTTGATAATCTCCAGATCACTTAGCTGTTTTTCTCCTTTTTTCCTTTTTTTTTGTCTTTTTGCCTTATCTAGGCCCGCACCCGCGGCATGTGGAGGTTCCCAGGCTAGGGGTCTAACAGGAGTTGTAACTGCCGGCCTACACCACAGCTCACGGCAACGCCAGATCCTTAACCCACTGAGCAAGGCCAGGCATCGAACCCACAACCTCATGGTTCTTAGTCGAATTCGTTAACCGCTGAGCCACGACGGGAACTCCCCTGTTTTTTTTTCTTGCTCCCTTATCTGAGTCATAATTCTCTGCCTTTTCATTATGTATAGATTTTTGGTGTGGTGTCCTTTTTTGCAGACAGTAGAGTTTTATCCTCTTGATTCTCATGTCTGCTCCCCTTGTGGCTGAATTGCTGTAGGCTTCCTGATGGGAGGAACTGGTGCTTGTCCACTGGTAGGTGGAGCTGATTCTTGTCCCTCTAGTGGGTGGGGCTTTGTCTCTGGGTGAGATTAGAGGCGCTGTGTGCCTGGGGCCGGGGAGTCTTTAGGCAGCCTGTTTGCTGATGGGTAGGGATGTGATCCCACCTGGACTATCGTTTGGCCTGGGGCTTCTCAACCCTGATGGGTGGGGCCAGATTTTTCCTAAATGGCCATATCTAGAAGAGCACATGCTAATGATTATTCCCAAGACCTTTGCCTCCAATTCCCTTCCCCCACAGCAAGCCTCCTGCTTCCCCAGGAGATCCTCCAAAAACTGCAGTCATTTCTCACCCAGATTCCTAAGGAGTCTCTGCTTTGCCCTGGAACCCAGTACACGTGAAAGCCTGCATGCACCTTTCAAGAATGGGGTCCCCATTTCTACCAGTCCCATGGAGCTCCTGTGTGCAAACCCTGGTGGCCTTCCATGCCAAATGCTCCAGGGGCTCCTTCTCCCAATGCCAGATCCCCAGGCTTGTGGACCTGATGTGGGGCTCAGAACTCTCACTCCCATAGGTGAGTCTCTGTGATACAGTTACTTTCCAGTCTGTGGGCCGCCCACCCAGTGGGTATGGGGTTGCTTATATAATGTAATCGCTCCTCCTGCCATCTTGATGTGGCCTCTTCTTTGTCTTCTGGCGTAGGATATCCTTTTTTGATGGTCTGCAATCTATTTGGTTGAAGGTTGTTCAGCAGTTGGTTGTTATTTTTTTGCTTTTATGAGAGAAGGTGAGCTCCATTCCTTCTACTCTGTCATCTTTGATTCTTTTTATAATGTTGAAACTTCTCATCTACGCCCGTGGCTTATAGCTTATGTCTCAGTTTTATTCTTTTTTAATGTTGTTCAGTAAGGTTATCTAACCTTAAATGAATCTGATCTGTGTCAGAAGACTAATTTATAAATTTACTTGGGGTATTCTTTAGTGACTGGAAAACTCATTTCTGCTTGTTGTAATACTGTCTTTGAATTTCGCAGATATCAAGAAATCAAAACCAATCATACGGTATGTATAGAATCAGCAAAGGAGGAGTTCCCGTCGTGGCTCAGTGGTTAATGAATCCAGTTAGAAACCATGAGGTTGTGGTTTCGATCCCTGGCCTTGCTCAGTGGGTTAGGGATCCGGTGTTTCCGTGAGCTGTGGTGTAGGTTG
>PVHT020000034.1:4184762-4203557 GCA_004024745.2 Catagonus wagneri
GTTTCATTCTTAAAGGATATGTTCTCACTTGTGTATTACTTTGCTGGTGCTATTTAGGAAGGTGGGCATGCTTTAGTGAACAGAACAGTAAAAAAATGTTTTTATTGTGGGACTTAAGTACTAATTGGGGAAGATAGACAAGCAAATTAAGTCAGTAGAGTGTTAAACCGTAGTAAATGCTATGGGAAAAAAAAGCAGGGAAGGGAGATATAGGGAGTGTGGGATAGGGGAGATTTCAGAAGTATAGTTAGCAAAGGCCTTATTGAGAAGCTCTTTGAATAGACATAAAGAAAGTGAGGGAATGAGTCAGCAATGTGCCGACAAGGAGAGTTCCATGTGAGCAGAGTAAGTGAGGGAATAGTAGGAGATGAGGTCACGGAGAAGTTTCTGGGGGTGGCGATGGGAGGGTGAGTATGAGATCATGTAGAGTCTGGTAGGCTATTACAAAGGCTTTTATTCTGAGTGCAGTGGAAATCCAGTAGGAAGTTTAGGACGGAGAAATGACATGGTCTAAACATCTTAAAATGATCTTTTGCTTTTTACATCCGCACCTGTGGTGTATGGAGGTTCCCAGGCTAGGGGTCGAATCGGAGCTACAGCTGCCGACCTATGCCACAACCACAGCAACGCGGCATCTGAGTCGCGTCTGCGACCTACACCACAGCTCACGGCAACGCCAGATCCTTAACCCACTCACTGAGCAAGGCCAGGGATCGAACCCGCAACCTCATGGTTCCTAGTCGGATTCGTTAACCACTGCGCCACGACGGGAACTCCAAATGGTGGAAGTTCCTTGATTGGAAGGTTGTTTTACTTCTGTCCAGGAATGCTTTTCTGTGGTTCTTGTTTCCTGCCTCCTGGCTCTTGATTCTGCTTTGTGAGTCATTCTTTCTTTTCCTTGAAAAGTAGTCGGGATTTGCAGCTTCATAGTTTTCTTAGCCTGATTCTTGTCAGCAGAATTTTGAGGGCCCAAAGGGTCTCTTTTCACTTTGTACTGCCTCTGTATCTTTCATTTTAAGCTGGCAGTGTTTCTTTTTAAAACTCTAATCTCCTGTGAATATTAGTGAGTTTCATGCTGTTAACAAAAGCTGTGCCCACAGATATTTTTTAGATAATCTTTCTTCTACCTTGGGCTTGTGCTGGGATTGCTGAAGGACAGTGCTTGTAATGGGTAGAATTATATCCCCCCAAAAGAAATTTTCAAGTCCTAATCTCTCGTACCTGTGACTGTAACTTTATTTGGAAATAAGGTCTTTTATACGTGTAATCAAATTAAGATGAGGTCATATGGGGTTAGTGAGGGTCCTAATCCAATTGTGTTCTTAGAAGAAGAGAGAAATGTGGATACAGAAAATGGGGAAGAAAGTCATGGTGACTCATGGTTGCAGACTAGAAATTGCAGTTCTTTGTTGAGCTCGAATAAACCCATTTTGCTGCTGAAATTGGGGGAAAAACAAAAGCGCCATATGAAGAGTGAGGCAGAGATTGGAATAATGTGTCCACAAGGCAAGAAATAGCAGTGATTGATGGGAACCACCAGAAGTTAGGAGAGAAGCTTTGAAAAGATCCTCAGAGACTCCAGAAGGAACTATTCCTAATAGCATCTTGAGTTCCAATTGCTGACCTCCAAAATTGTGAGAGTATAAATTCCTATTGTTTAAGCTACGCAGTGTGTGGGAATTTGTTTCAGCAGCCTCAGCACCCTTAAGCTTCTTAGAAACTCAGATGTTTAACTGAATTGTTCTTTGTCTTTTTAGGGCTGCACCCACAGCATATGGAAGTTCCCAGGCTAGGGGTTGAATCAGAGCTGTAGCTGCTGGCCTACGCCACTGCCACAGCAATGCTAGATCCGAGCCTTGTCTGTGACCTGCACCACAGCTTATGGCAACACTGGATCCTTAACTCACTGAGCAAGGCCAGGTATTGAACCCAAGTCCTCATGGATCCTAGTCGGATTTGTTACTGCTGAGCCACAACAGGAACTCTCCATTTCTTTCTCTTTTTTCGAAAGTCATTTCTTAATTTTAGTATCACTTGCCATCTGGAGAGGCTGAGGATTTTCAGAATTATCCAGTCTTAACTCTTTTTTAAACTTTTCGTCCTCTTAATTTATTCTTTTCTTCTTGCATTTTAATGCAGCAAGAAGAATCCAAGGGGCACCATCAGTGCTCCTTCCTGGAGTTCCCACTGTGGTACAGTGGGTTAAGAATTCAACTGTAGCGGCTTGGGTTGCTGTGGAGGCGTGGTTTCAATCTCTGGCCCAGTACAGTGGGTTAAAGGATCCAGTGTTGCCACAGCTGTGGTGTAGCATGCAGCTGTGACTTGGATTCAATCCCTGGCTTGGGAACTTAACATGTGCCACTGTGTGGCCATAAAAATAACCCTAGAAAACAAAGAAAAAAACCCTTCTGTCTGGAAATACCATTAGCTAGATTATCATCCATTTAATGAGCCACAACTTCTACTTTCTTTTAAAAAAAATTTTTTTTTTTAATTTTTTGTCCTTTTAGGGCTACACTTGTGGCATATGGAAGTTCCCAGGCTAGGGGTTGAGTCAGAGCTGCAGTTGCTGGTCTACACCACAACCACAGCAATGGGATCCAAGCCGCATCTGCAGCCTACCTCAGCTCACAGCATATGAGCGAGGCCAGGGATCAACCCTGAATCCTCTGGGTTACTAGTCAGATTCGTTTCCCCTCTGACACAATGGGAACTCCTAACTTTTACTTTCCATGCTATAGCCACTATGTAACTTTTGCCACTATAAGGATCCCTTTCCCTCCTGTTTCCAAAAGGATTTTTCTCTCTTACCCTTGTGTGCCCACCCATAACTTCCGTAAAAGTCAACATGCTTCTGCATTTCTTCAAGGCTCTTCAAACTTTGCTCACGTTCTTCTCAACGTCCATTCAACTTCTGCCCTCTACTGTGTTGCAAAGCTACTCTCATGGTTTAGGCTTTTGTTACAGCAGTATCTATTTCCAGGTATCAAAATCTTACCAAAATTATCTATTGCTGTATAACAAATTACTGCAGAGCTTAGAGGCTTAAATAACAAAGAAAATTTATTATCTCATAGGTTCAATGGGCCAGGAATTTGGGAGCAGCTTAGCTGGGTAATTCTGGCCCAGAGTCTTATGTGCTTACATTCAAGACCTTGACTATTGCTGTAGTCATTTGAAGAATCAGCTGGGAATTACTCAAATTCTAACTAATTTGTTCTGACTGTTATCTGGAGGCCTCTGTTACTTATCATATGGGCCTTTCCATATGACTGTTTGATATGGCACTTTTCTAGATAAATAATACAAGAGAGAATGCAAGGAGGAAGCCATAATGCCTTTTATGACCTAGACTTGGAAGCCACAGTTATCCCACCATATTCTATTGTATAGAAGTAAGTCACAGTATGTATAAGACACCTAAATCAGTGGAACAGAATTGAGATCCCAGAGATAAGCCTGTGCTTATATGATCAATTAATTTATGGCAAAAGATTCAAGAGTATACAATGGAGAAAGAACAGTCTGTTTATTAGGTGGTATTGGAAAAGCTGGACAGCCACAAGCAAAAGAATGAAACCAGACCACTATCTCACACCATACACAAAAATTAACTCAAAATATATTAAAGACTCCAACATAAGACCTGAAACCATAAAGCTCTCAGAAGAAAATAGGCAGTAAGCTCCTTGATATTGGTCTTGGCCATGCTTTTTTGGATCTGATTCCAGAAGCAAAGGCAACAAAAGCAAAAATGAACAAGTAAGATTACATCAAACTAAAAATTTAGCTTTGATATAGCAAAGGAAATCAACAAAATGAAAAGGTGCCTATTGAATGGGAGAAACCTTTTGCAAATCATGTATCTGATAAGGGGTTGATATCCAAAATATATAAAGAACCCATAGAGTGCATAGCAAAAAGCCAAACAAACTGATTAAAAAATGGACAGAAGGTCTAAGCAGAACTTTTTCCAAAGAAGATGTACAGATGGCCAACAAGTACATGTAAAGATGCTCAGCATCACTAATCATTAAGGAAATACAAATCAAAACCACAGTGAGGAGTTCCCATTGTGGTGCAGCGGAAACTGATCTTACTAGCAACCATGAGGTTGCGGGTTCAATCCCTGGCCTCACTCAGTGGGTTAAGGATCTGGAGTTGCTATGAGCTGTGGTGTAGGTCGCAGATGTGGTTCGGATCTGGTGTTGCTGTGGCTGTGGTGTAGGCTGGCAGCTACAGCTCCAATTAGACCCCTAGCCTGGGGACCTCCATATGCCGCGGGTGTGGCCCTAAAAAGACAAAAAGACCAAAAAAAAAAAAACCCACAATGAGATATCACCTCACGCCTGTTAGAATGGTTATTATCAAAAATATAAGAAATAATTCCCTTCATGGCTTGTGGAAATGAATCTGACTGGTGTCCATGAGGACGCAGGTTTGATCCCTGGCCTTGCTCAGTGGGTTAAGGCTCTGGCCTTGCTGTGAGCTGTGGTGTAGGTTGCATAAAGTCCTCAGATCCCGCGTTGCTGTGGCTTGGGTGTAGGCCAGCAGCTACAGCTCCAGTTCAACTCCTGGCCTGGGAATGGCCCTGTGCTGTGGGTGTGGCCCTGAAAAGACAAAAAACAAAACAAAATAAAAAAGAAAAGAAATAGCAAATGTTGGTGAGGATGTGGAGAAGAGGGAGAAGGAAGGGAATTATAATTAGTATTTTGTAATAACCTGTAAGGGAAAGGAATCTGAAAAAATATATGTATGTCTACATCACTTTGATGTATACACCTAACAGAACATTGTAAATCAACTATACTTCAATAAAAATAGAGAAAGAAAAAATATTAAAAGAGAAAAAAGAATAAACCCTTGTACCTTGTATACTGCTTGTGGGAATGTAAATTGGTGTGGCCGCTATGGAAAATGGTAGGAAGGGCCCTCAGAAAAATTAAAAATAGAACACTTAGGCGTTCCCATGGTGGCTCAGTGGGTTAAGAACATGACATAGTGTCTGTGATGGTGCAGGATCAGTCCCTGGCCTTGCTCAGTAGGTTAAGGATCCAGTGTTGCTGCAAGCTTCAGCATAGGTTGCAGATGTGGTTCAGATCCATTGTTGCTATAGCTGTGGAGTAGGCCTGCAGCTGCAGCTCCAATTTGACCCCTAGCCTGAGAACTTCTATATGCTGCAGGTGTGGCTGTAAAAAGAAAAAGAAAAAAACAAAAAACACTACAATATGATCCAGCAATTCCACTTCTGGGTACTTATCTGAAAAAAACAGAAACACAAATTTGAAAAGATAATATGCATCCCATGTTCATTGCAGCATTGTTTACCATAGCCAAGACATGGAAACAACCTAAGTGTCTATTGATGGATGAATGGATAAAGGACTGTGATATTTTATATTATATTATATATATATATATGTATATTATATATATGTATGTAATATATATATAATATGTATGTAATATATATATAAAATTCAGCCATAAAATAGAATGAAATCTTGCCATTTATGACAACATTGAGGGATTATGCTAAGTAAAATTATTTTTTGTATAAAATGAAATATATGATCTCATTTATATGTGGACTCTTAAATAATAAAAAATGGCCAAGTTCTAAATTTAGAGAACAGATTGTTGGTTGCCAGAGGCAGGGGTAGGGGATGGGTAAAATGGGTGAAGGGGGTCAAAAGGTACAGATTTCCAGTTATAAGTAATGGGTTCAGCATGCTTTAATTACGCTGTACTATTATTAGCTGTAGTTGAAAACTATTACAAACATGTATTTTGTTAAGTTAAAAATATCTTCTAGTGGTTTAGATGTTGAAGCAGTCATTCTTTTGTCAGAAACAAAACCTCATTTATTTTATGTACGGGTTGTGTACCATTTGTAAACTGAGGCTCTCTCTTATAAAGTTAGTAATAGGAAGGATGTCTGCTTTAGAATTTTCTGAAGAATAAAAAAGTAAAATTCCAAAACAAATGGGGATGTAATGTACAACACTGTGACTATATCATCAGGGAAATGCAAATCGAAACCATAATGAGAATATAGTTCATTACAATTAATTTAGTTAATTATAGTATTATAGTTTTAACACCATATTGAATATTTGAAAATTGCTAAGAGAGTAGATCTTAAAAGTTCTCCTCCTAGGAAAATGAAATTTTGTAACTATGTGATGATGGATGCTAATTAGTCTCACTATGATGATCTTTTCCAATATTTACAAACGTCAAATTATTATGCTGTATACCTGAAAAAAATAATGTTATATATCAATTATACCTCAAAAAAAAAAGTCAGTCACTGAGTCCAACCTACACAGTGGAGGAATATTAAAAAACTTGTGAACATATTTTAAAACAAACACGTTAAATGATTAGTTAGCTGTGGTTGAACTTCTTAAAAGGGGCCCTTTAAATGGTATCTTGCACAATGTGTGTAATTTTTAATGTGTAAAAATGGAACTACCCTTGTTACAGGGAGGTGAGTCCAGAATTCATCAGATTAGCATCCCTTTCACCTCTCAGATTACTGGCAGGATTCCAAGGATCATGGTTTGAAAACTAACCGTGCAATCAGATTCCTTCCCAGCCTAATTCACAAAAATCTATCCATATGGAATGTAGCAGAGCTCAGGAAGACAGCCATAATAGCAAAGTAGCACTCTACCAGGTAGCAGCTCTCTATTGTATAACAGTGAAAAGCCATTGTGTCTGGGGGGAGTTGGTGATGAGTTAGCCATGTATATTTGTACGGTACTTTCATTAGTCTGTGGTCTTATCTGTTTTTTTCCTCCAATAGAG
The DNA here is from genome assembly GCA_004024745.2 of Catagonus wagneri. NCBI lineage: Eukaryota > Metazoa > Chordata > Mammalia > Artiodactyla > Tayassuidae > Catagonus > Catagonus wagneri. The sequence goes on from PVHT020000034.1 coordinate 4,191,576, forward strand.
TACTGCAGCAGATCATTGCAGGATTCATTCCTGGATCCCCATTTTCCTGGTAAGTAAGTGATTCTGTCTTGTTCTCCTGGAGTGTCATATAGGTACTGTATTATCTGTGCCATAATGAGAAAGAGAAAGAACTGTGTAGGTAAGTTTATAGGTGTGATTGGCAGGCTTTTTAAAGACTGCCATTGTGTGCTAAGCCCAGACTTAATCAGAACTTATTTCTGAACCAATAAAAGATTAGTTCAGGCTTATGAGGGCCATTGTTGTCCTGCAGGATGTCTGGGCACTGGATGTGCCCAATTCCATTCATATTCAGATCTGAGGGTTGTGCTGAGATAGAAAATGAGATGGTCCCTGCCAGGCTTGATATCTGACTTGTACATTTCTCCTCTAGATCATATGGGAAGATTTTATTGCTTAAGAAATTCTGAAATTGGAAACAAACTGCTTTTAACTTCCTTTTTTCAAAATAAGAAAGATTTTCAGAAAAACAAAAGGCTTTAAATTCAGTGTCAGAGTGACACTTATGTATGGTAGGCGTTAAAGATGGACTTTCCTCTTGTCTGGATGATTATTTGCCACTTCAGACTCTGCCCCAGAAGGCTTCTTTGCTCAGTGGGACCTCAGTCCTTCCACAGTTTCCCTATTTTCTAGCCTCTAGTTTATTTAAACATGTTCCAGCCAAAGAGTCTGGATATCTGTCATCCAGGGTAGTGCACCAGCAGCTCCAGAAAACAGTGCTGCCAAGTCTCTTGTAATTGCTGTGATTCAGAAGGACTGCTGTGGCTGCTTCTCAAAGCTCCTCATTGTTCAAGACCACAGGCAGCCTCTTAGAATGAGGGACGTCTACTGTCGATTTTGGCCGGTAACGAAGGGAAAACTCCTTAAAAGCAGCTCCATCTATGTTTAATGTTAAGTGGATACAGAGAAGACAAACTTTTCTTAAGTAACAAGCAATGAGTCACGTTTTTGCTCTGGTTTGTCATATTGTATTTTAGGTAGCTTCACATTTTGTGTTCCATTCGTTAAGCGAAAATTCCTAGAAGCTGAAAAACTACCTCTGGATAATGTTTGACCTTGAAATTATTGAGAAATTGTTTGCCACTTGATTCTAGAGAACTAGTGACTTTGCAGCTCTCAGAGGCAGCAGGACCCCTCTGCCAGTTTCTTCTGTGGTATAAGGCGGAGCCTGGCCACTCCATCTAATGCTGTCTGTCTGTCTCATCTCACATATAGGAGCGGGATGCTGCACTCCAACCCTGGGGACTATGCCTGGGGTCAGACAGGGCTTGATGCCATTGTAACCCAGGTGAGGAGCTGCCTTTTGAGGGTGTCTGTTCAGTGTGTCTCATCGTTCCACAGGCTTCCTGCTTTCCTTCTGGTCCTTTCTGAAATGGCACTCACTCTGCTTTCCCTAATATTTTGAGCTTGTGGGTTTCCACTTTACTAAAGGGATAAATGGTTTATGGATTTAGCTCAGTATCCATGTACTTTCTTGGTCCTAAGTGTTTTCTAGAAGTTGGCTTCAATTCCAAAGGAAGAAAAGACCTCTATAACAAGCAGTATTTTCTATTTTTGGCCTCTTGTTCAGTCTTATGAGGATCCTGTTAACAAGTACTTCACAAAAAAGAAGGGTCTTCTCACATGTTAAGGTAGAGATTTCTGTAGATGGAGCAAAGTAGGGGAAGGAAGCAGAGAAAAAGGTATCCCCATGCCATCTATAATTGTTTCCACTTGTTTATGTTTATTTTAATTTAATTTATTTTTCATTTCCCTTAGGGATTACTGAAAATAGAAAGCATGTCGTTTATATCCAGGTCTTATAGGCAGTAATTTGCCTATTTCTTGGCTAACCTTATGCTACTTCCCATACTCCCACCCTTTTTTCCTTTCAACAGAATGAAGTTTTTGAACCCATTAAGTTAAGTTTTGGTTAAGCTGTAATTTTATTCATGACATCACAACCCTTTTGCTGCCTCTGAAATTGCTTTATGCCCAGAGGTGGGCCTTGCAATGATGGATCTATCTGTAGGCTTATACTAATGTCACTCTTAAATTGTAAAGCCATTTTGAGTGCTGTGGTAGCAGGTAAGGGCAAACCAAGCCTCTTAGAGACTTGCCGAAGTAAGAGCAACTAACATTTCTAATAACTGCACTGTTTCTTACCAGCTGGAGCAGCTCCCTCCCTAGGCGTAGTTAGATGTCTATCACTGCTTCTCTTTTTTTTTTCTTTTTCTTTGTAGCTTTTAGGACAACTGGAAAACACAGGGCCTCCCCCAGCTGAAAAGAAAAAGATCACATCTCTTCCAACAGTGACAATAACTCAGGAACAAGTTGGTACGTTCATTTTCATACATATTTTGTCATCTTATTATCCTTGTTGAGAATCTGGGCCATTTCCTATTCTAAGATCAAGTGAAGCTGTGGCACTCCTAAAATTCCTACCTAGGTACCAGATATGGGAGTATCTTCTCTCCCTTCATTAGGGTTAGTTAACAGATAATTCCTGAGCAATTATCATGTCCTTTTTCTAGATGCCATGCAGGAAGTAAAGAGGTACAAAAACATATAAGACTTGATTTCTTGAAGAACTTACCAGGAAAAGCAAATCTCACCAAATGATTAGCCAACAGTATAAAAGTAGTGTTCAATAGAAAATACTGACTTTCAGGAAAAAGGAGGAGAAAAAAATAGGCTAGGAATTTGTTTCACATCTATCCTATATACATTAGGTGCATCAGACATGGATATTATTTCATTTATAAGCACTGAAGAAACTTAGTGATAAGGGACATTATTTTGGACTGGGAGTTTCTTCCCCAAAAATTCCAGCTTAGAGTTAGAAGATTTTAAAGACAGGGTGGGCCATCTTACAGAGATCATTCTATTTATGGAAAAACCTGAACCAATGTAGGAATGTCAGCATAGACATGGTTTCTGAGTCAAGTATAAGGAGAGTGACCTCATTAGACCTGAAATAGAATCTGATTTGGGGGGTATTGGGAGGTACGACTGGGTAGGAAGGTTGGGGCCTTGTTATAGAGGACCTTGAAACTGGCAGAGTAGTTTGGGCTGGATATTTTAGGAGGTAGGTAAGTTTTGTAGGTCCCCAAGTGGAGGAATGAGAGAATTTAAGTGGTCTTTGGGGAAGATTAGTTGGAGGGTATTGTCTTTAAGGAGAAGAAGTAGAAACAGGTATTTAAGAGGCTGTTGGCAGCATTCAGATGGAGTTCAGGTAATTGTAACAGGGCTAACAGAAAGGAAAGGGTAGACTCAGATCATTTTGAGGAAGGACTTTCCTCACTTGTTGCATAATGGGATGAAGGAAGGGAAAGGGTAGAAGATGATTCTAAGATTTTATAACCCTGTTACTACAGAGGTGGTGCTGACATCATCAGGGATAGGGGAATTGTGAGCGGGCCCTGGTTTGGGTAAGTTTTAGGTTGTTGATTTTGAGATGCAGGCTAAGAATCCAAGTGAAGATGATGTGGGAATTGCTATGAAGCTGGTAGTAGGGAAAATTAGCAGGTAGCAAAGTATAGGATATATTTGAAAGGTCTGGAGGCAGGGCTACTGCCTAGGAGGCTGTTACAGTAGACTAGGCATGAGAAGTAAAGGCTAGAATTAGGGCAAAGGTGGCAGGAATGGAGAGGAAAGAGTGAATCTGTTAAGTGGTATTTTATTCCAAATGCCTTGAGTGTTATGGAACATGTAACAGTCATGGCCCAGCTGCTGGAGGTCTAGACTAGCTGGTACTGTTAGCCAGCCTTGGGAAACTTGGAACGCAGTGCCTGGTATTCCCAGTTTGGTTTGTAGCCATTTCCTCTCAGAGGAGAGGGCTTTCTCTTACTGGACTTGGAGCCTGACCTACCCTTGGGCCTTGCAGTTCTATAGCACCACCTCCTGGTACAGCTTTTAATGAACAACTTGTACAAAAGGCTTTAGAATAACCATGATGAAGTAGGAAGCGTAATGTGGAAAGTAGTAGGGTAAAAGTAGCTTGAGACACTGAATGGGAATTGCCAAGAATGCTGAGAAGAGTCCCTTGGTTGTGGTGGACAGATTGCCGGTATTTCTTAAGTGGAAACTGCCAGAAGACGATCACCTTTGGAAGGTGTTTTTCCTGTTTTACTTAACAGATAATCCAAGCCCTAGTTCTTGCAACTGTTTATATTGAGAAGTAGGCCTTATATAGTTCCTTTCTAAGCCTTGTTGGAATAGGCCCATTCATCTGTCCTTTCATATCCCTGTCTGTTACCACCTCTATCCCCACTTTGAAATAAAATTCATGCTTCCTGTCTGCCTCCACCTTGGATACACTTTGTCTTTGTGTATTCCTTTGGTTGTTAAAGACATTGGGCCAGTTTTTTTTTCCTTCTTTTTGCTTGTTTACTTTAAAAGGCATTTCCTTCCCCAACAGATAAGGGGTTAGAGTGTCCAGTATGCAAAGAGGATTACACAGTTGAGGAGGAAGTCCGGCAGTTACCCTGCAACCACTTCTTTCACAGCAGTTGTATTGTGCCTTGGTTAGAACTGGTAAGTATAGGCAGCTCTCATCTGAGTCGGGCAGCTGTGCCACTCACATCTTGGGGGGATGGTTCACAGTAAGGGTGTAGCTAACAGTTCATGGAGAGCCAAAGCAGATCAGGTTTTGGTCCCTTACTAATTCCTAGTAGCACCAGTACTGTTTTTTAGATTATTAATTTATTTGGAACTTCTCTGACCAGGGGTTAGCAAACTGTAGCCTGCAGGTCTCTGTAGCCTACCACTTGTTTTTATAAATGAAATTTTATTGGAATGCAGATATGCTTATTTGTTTACAAATTGTCTATGGCTACTTTTGTGCTACATCAGCAGAGCTGAGTAGTTGCAACATAGGTGGTATGACCAACAAAGTCTATAATACTATCTGTTCCTTTTCAGAAAAAGTTTGCTGACCCCTGCTCTAGCCTATCTCAAGTCATTGGTCCTGTTTAGTTCCATTTAGTGATAAGTATTAGCAATTGTTCAAGTTGCTGGCCTAGAATTCTGTCAGTTCTAGAATTCTATTTGGGAGATGCCCTGGTGTTACACTGTGGAGCCCAGCATGCCCTCTGTGAAAATGTACACCCTTTTAGTTTTTCTACCTGCTGATTCTCAGGATTTCATTCTTCCTCTTCTTTTTTTTTTTTTTTTTTTTTTTTTTTTTGTTATTTTTAGGTCTGCACCCACAGCATATGGAGGTTCCCAGGCTAGGGGTATAATCGGAGGTATAGCCACTGGCCTATGCCACAGCCACAGCAACGCCATATCTGAGTTTCGTCTATGACCTACACCACAGCTCACGGCAATGCTGGATCCTTAACCCACAGAGCAAGGCCAGGAATCGAACCTGTGTCCTCATGGATACTAGTCAGATATGTTTCTGTTGAGCCATGATGGGAACTCCTGATTCTCAGGATTTCTTAAGTGTTTAGTACTTCCACTTTCTCAGATCAGGCTGTTTACATGCACTGGTATCTTTCTGTTTCAGCATGACGCATGTCCTGTGTGTAGGAAGAGCTTAAGTGGTAAGAACTCTACTCAGCAAACCCAGAACTCTGGGGCCTCTGCAAGCAACAGATCTAGCAGTGACAGCCAGCTACATGACCGATGGACTTTCTGAAGCTAAACACCACATCTGAGCCAGGGCCATGGTAGATCTCTTATCACAGCTGTTAACTGTATCAAAACAAAAAAATAGTAGGTGGATTTAAGAATCATTTAAGAAACCCCAACCCGTACTATTAATTCAGTGAGTGTTTTTCTTCTCTAAATTTAAAGTTAGTATCTACAGATGGAATTGTATCCACAACCAAATGCCTCTTACTCCTGAATTTGGAATGATAATTTTGTAAGTGTGAAACTTAATTATGTGGGTTTCCCCTGCCAGAATAGAATCAGTTCCATAAAGTCTAGCTAGGGTCCTGCCAGCTCCCATGTACCTTGTGATGGATGTTTCCACCTCTTTCCGTAACCTCTACCCCACCATTAGTGTATTTTACAGTAAATACAGTGGGACCAGAGCCCTGGAGTTATGCTGATATAAAGTCCATCTGTTTTAATTGTATAAAAGCATCTACTTTTGGCCACATTACCCATGACGTGAGATCAGATTAATTCAGGACTCTAAGACTAATGATTTTGTCTTTCTTAAATCCTCAGAGAGCAAATCAAAGAAAAATTATGCTGGGAAGGAGAAAGTGGCTTATCATTGTACTCTTTGATTTTCTTATTTTTATTTTTAAAGACTACTCCATAAGATGCAGCTTCTGCAGAACCAACATGACATGTCTTAGGAGTCTTATGTTGGTAGGAATCTGATTCAGATTCCTTTTTGGGAATGAGCTGGACAGCATACAGACAAAGAAGGACAGATGTTTGAAATCTTTGGTTCGGAGGTTTTTTAATGATCCCTAACTTACTGTATATCCTGGGCACCTTAAAATAATTTCCCTCACAGATATATAATTACTTCATTACTGCTTCTACAGCCAATTAATTGCTTTTAGTAATTCATTCATTGGTCAAGAATTAAGGGTTTTTTTTGTTGTTTCATTTAAATTTTTCTAAACCCTTTATCATCTCTGAAAGCTTTCTGTTTGCTTGGTTCTGGCTATTCTTGGAGTCAAACTAATTATTGTGATTGTCCCTAGACAACTTGGCCTGGGAGAGGTAGGCCTTCTTTTTTTCAGCCTATAGAAAAAAAATGCACATGCTCTTTGGCACATTTAAGTATTTAAAGTTTAATAAATGAAGAAGATTAAGAAAGTTATTGAAACTTAAGAGTCTCGAAAATAAATGATGGGGACATGTAACCACTGTTGTTGTATCAAAAAGAGTGACAGACGGATGCCATTTGTATGGTCATATCAGCCCTTCATAGTTTGGTATGATCAGAATAAGAATGCTATTTGGCGAGTCTGTCTGCTAGGAGTAGGAGTCTTTGCTCAGTTTTATTGACTGTCAAACACTAGGTTTGGGGGTAAAGGAGGGGGTTAGAGATAATCTTTGTACTTTGCTAGAAGACAGAGGAATGGGGGAGGGAAGAGAGAAAGTGGGAGAGTTTAATTGCTGAATTAATATCCTGCCTCTAAAAGTTGTGACCATAAGGTATGATTCAGGTTGGGCCCAGAGGGAATAAAGGATGTTTTCTCATGTGCCTCTTATGTTATACCTCTGTAGAGATTGTGTCTTTGGAGAATGTGAACTATTTACCATGGCTCTTGAAATGTAGCCCAGAAATACACTGATACCATTGGTTTTGAATGGGGAGGAGTGACGAGGCTGAGGGAACATGACAGGTATATTATGAATCTTTAATGGCCATTACTTAGGTGGAGAGGGCTAGACTGAGGTCAGAGCACATTGCACTTTTTAAGTAGAACGGTATCAGCTGTCTCAGAAAAATTATGCCAGCTGGAAATTTTAGTATACTTAGTGTCTGGAGATGTCAGGGTAGGCAGATATATTTTTACTTAAAGCTAGAGAGCTAGAAGGAATTTAAATAGCTTCACAAAGGGACACAGAGTGCTGGATGGGGATTTAACTTTTCAGTATTCAGTATAGCAAATAGCATCCGTCTAAGTTACCTGAAATGTTCCTCATTTGTTTTGCTCTTTTAGATAGAAGACGTGAATCTCAGTTTGCTGTTTCCAAGACCCCTCCTACTTAATGAATCTTTAAACGTTTATTCCTAAAATAGGAGGTGTCTCAGGCTTCCAGATTAATTTAGGTAAGAAGTGTATTAGAGTTTTCCAGAAAAACAGAACCTATAAGGTGTGTGTGTGTGTGTGTGTGTATGTGTATAAAAGCTTTATTATCAGGAATTGGCTCCCATGATTCTGGAGGCTACGAAGTCCCAGAATCTGTAGTCAGCCAGCCAATCAAGTTGATGATGTAGTTCTAGTCCAATTCCAAAGGTGTGAGCACTAGGAAAGCCAGTTGTATAAGTTCCAATCCAAAATCCAGAAGGTTTGAGACCCAAGACAGCCTAATGTTGCAGTTTGAGTTCAAAGGCAGAAAAAGACTGATGTCACAACTCAGTCTTTCAGATTGCAGGCGTTCCCACTTGCTAGCAGGACTGTCAGCCTTTTTTTGTTCTATTCAGTTGATTGGGTGAGACCCACCCCATCTGTTTTACTCAGCCTACTGATTTAGGGCTTTTTTTTTTTTTTTGTCTTTTTGCCTTTATGTAGAGCCGCACCCGCGGCATATGGAGGTTCCCAGGCTAGGGGTCTAACAGGAGCTGTAGCTGCCGGCCTACACCACAGCCACAGCAACGCGGGATCCGAGCCGCGTCTGCAACCTACACCACAGCTCACGGCAATGCCGGATCCTTAACCCACTGAGCAAGGCCAGGGATCGAACCCGCAACCTCACGGTTCTTAGTTGGATTCGTTAACCACTGAGCCACGACAGGAGCTCCTAGGTGTTACATTTGTCAAAAAAAACACTCACAGGGAGTTCCTTTTGTGGCTCAGTGGGTTAAAACCCTGACATAGTGTCCATGAGGATTTGGGGTGAATCCTTGCCCTTGCTCGGTTGGGTTAAGGATCCGGCATGGCCACAAGCTGTGGCATAGTTTGCAGAAGTAGCTCAGATCTGGTGTTGCCATGGCTGTGGCACAGGCCCAGCTGCAGATCCTATTTGACCTCTCGCCCAGGAACTTACATATGCCACAGGTACAGCTATAAAAAGAAAAAAGAAAGAGATACACTCACAGAAGCATTCAGAATAATATTTGATCAAATATTTGGGCACTCCTTAGCTCAGTCAAGTTAATACATAAAATTAACCATCACAAGGAGGAAAAACAAAAATGAACACAGCAGAGCGATCCTTATCTTACTTAAGTTTTGCCCCGTAGGTCTGCCTTGCTTAGAGACATAAGTACTAGGTTTAGGTAGTGAAAGAAATGCATATGAGGTGAGGACCGATTTGCTTTGTGCATCATATGTATTTTTCCTCTTTAACCTAAATTAACCTGGAAGCCTAAGATGCCTCCCTTTCTGGGAAGAAATATTGCACAACACCAGAACATGGCTGGGGTTAAAAGTTTATTTCCAGAGTTCCCTGATGGCTCAGCTGGTTAAGGATCTGGTGTTATCGCTGCTGTGGCGTGAATTTGATTCCTGGCCCAGGAACTGCATGCTGTGGGTGCAGCCCCCCAAAATGTTTATTTCTAGGAATGCCTTGCTCTTAAATGTTTCAAACACAGTTTAGATATAGTGCCCAAGGCAGAGGGCTACATAACCAAGACTTTTCAATGTTCATTCCTTTACAGCTGGAAGGCTTACAGGACACTGGAGCCTTGCTAGGAGTCAAGGGAGAGATGATTCAGCTTTCCCTTATTATCAAAACGAATAGAAAACAGTTGCAATTTTCAGTCTTCGGCCCTTAAACTTAAATGGCCTACTCTTTTTGAGTTCCATGCAAAGATAAACAGACATACCTTATTCATGAATGTCTTTTTTTTTTCCTCTTAATCTTCCTTTTGTCCAGTATAGTTTGAAATAAGAGGAAATAAAACTATTTTGTTACACATAATTTGAGAGACTTCCTAGAGATTGGTAGACTGGAAAGTTGAGAGGTTATATAGAGTAACTCCTTCCTGGCCTCTAGATGTTTATTGCTTCTTGGATAGTTTCCGGATGGGTTAGACTGGCTGGACAGAACTGGGAAGTTGAGTGGGAAGGGCAGAGTGGTGAACATTTAACTACTATCTCCAACATCTTTGAGGTTTCTAAGCCCACTGGAAGCAGAGAGAAGAAATAATTCTGGCATTAAAAACTAATTTTCCCTCAAAGTTCCCACTGCTAGTTCTCTGGAGAGTTGAGGAACCTAGAGAATCTAAGTAGCTTCTTTAGCTTTCTATAAATTTTAGTTGTCAACATTTGCGGCATAACACTTGAGGAAGCGTTTGTTAAATATTTTTCTTGAGCAGTACTCTGGTTCAAGAATTAGTTCTCAAGTTAGAAGGAAGATTTTAGGGAAGATTTGTTTTTTTCCTCCAACAAGCTTCATTTGGATTAGATAGTTATTAGGAGAAAAGTTCCTCGTTTATGTCTTTGTTCTGCATATTTGTGTGTGTGTGTGTGTGTGTGTGTGTTTATTCATAGTCAGATGCATATGAGCACATTTCGCTGTAGAGGAAGAAGGGATGTGGTGGGCACTGAAGTCAAATGAGCAGAGGACTGGAGCTTCTCTCATTGTACATGCCTCAGGCCCATGTGTTTCTGTAGTTGTCTGTCATGGGGCACTGTTGGCTCAGGCAAGCAGACTGTTACGTTGTGTGCGGCAAAGGGATTCACTGAAGCCAGAAGTCTAGTCATTTCTGAAGGTTGAGGAAAAATGACTTTGAGGAAAGAGTGTTCATCATCTATTTCTGTTTTATAATTAGTTGAACTCAAACAGTTACCTGTTATTTTTTAAAGTTTTTCTTTGTAAATTACTGATAACAAGTTGACTTCTCACAGGACCTGTTGCACACTTCAGTTTCTTCCTAGTGTCAACGTGCCATTTCCTCAAGGAAAACGGATATATCAGTCTTAACAAAAGCTCACCAGGAGGGCCATCATAGTTTGTTTTAAACAACAACGAACAGCCTCTGGGGTTTGGGGAAGTGAAGAGTACTTAAGAGTTGGTTGTTAGAGCTAATCTAGGCAGGCCAGTGCCATCTGTGAAGGAAGACAGACTCTAGGAAAAGGAGCAGGGCTGGCGAATAGATATTTGGATATGAGGGAAGAACCCTCTTCAGTCTCGGTGGTAGAGAGGTGGAAAGATAAGGGTGGTATTTATAAGATTAAAGCAGTGGGGATTTGGGAGTTTGAGGTGACTAGCAGGAGAGCAAACTCTTACTGAGAGTTCCCAAATGAATCTAACATAAGTTTAGTTTGGTGTTTTTTTTTTTTTTTTTTTTTTAAATAACACAAGTTTAAAGTGTAGGGAGTTCAGGAGAAGATTTGGTGGGGTGTACATATCACAGGTGCCTATCCTGTGTGGGGAAGTTGTAATTTACAGTAATGTCAATATCTCAGCACTTAGCCTGGGAACCGCAGGGCTGCTCCATGGGTTTAAAGTTGAATGTGTAGAATATAGTGTGTACAACTGGAGATCTTTTCAGGATCACAACAGGATCAAAGTGTCTTATCCAAAGGACATTATGAGGTTTTGATCTCTCATACCTATTATAGGGACTCAACTCTCAGATTTTATACATATAAACTTCGTGTTTTGCCAGATTATACTTAGATGGTATCCACAGAAATGGAGTCTATGTGTTGCCTTTCCTTTTTCACCTGAATACTTGTATCTATAAAAAGTGGGATATAGACTTGTGGTTCTTAACCTTTTCTTTCTTTTTTTTCCTTTTTTTTTCTTTACCTTTTCTAATAAGAGGTACCATTTTTAAGATCCAAAAATTATTAGGCCCCATCCCAACAAGACTATAGTTGTATTTTTAGTATTTTTTGATGGAAAAAAACACATAGCAAAAAGCGGCTACAAATTTTTAAGTCAATTTGTCTTCATTAGTCACACCAGAATCTGTGTCCAGTTGAAATACAGTATATACATATTTGTAAGGTAAATGCTATTTATTCAGACTAAAGATAATGCTTATACAGATTTCTTATAATAACTCCATGGCCTTACAGAGGTTCAGTTCCTTGGGTTGTGAATCACTCATATAGATTGAGGTTAAGATACGTGTCCAGAAAACTACTTATTCATGTATGGAAATTTATAGTCTTATTTGAAATCACTGGTATCAATACACTCTGAAAGCCAAGATACAAGTATTTCAAATTTCTGTTTAACCAAGTCTTGAAATAAGCAGAATAAATAAAATTCTTTAAAAGTGAGATCTTCGACTTAGTTGCTTTGTTTATTCTGCTTAGTTCAAGTCAGAGCTAGTAGTCTAATGCTCTTGAATGTCTTTTTTTTTTTTTTTTTTTTTTTTTTTTT
>PVHT020000034.1:4203657-4271846 GCA_004024745.2 Catagonus wagneri
CAGGGATCAAACCCTCAACCTCATGGTTCCTAGTCAGATTCGTTTCCACTGCACCGCGATAGGAACTCCTTGAACATCTTGATAAACTTGGCCAGGGAACATGTCCTTTCTGCACATTTTTTATGTAGCCCATAATTAGCATAGCACAATGGACAAAACTTTTTTTTTTTTTTTCATTTTTTTTTTTTTAGGGCCACACCCACAGCCTATGGAAGTTCCCAGGCTAGGGGTCAAATTGGAGCTACAGCTGCTGGCCTACACCACAGCCACAGCAACGCCAGATCCGAGCTGCATCTGTGGCCTACAGTACAGCTCATGGCAATGCCAGATCCTCACCCCACTGAGCAAGGCCAGGTGTCAAACCTGCATCCTCATGGATCCTAGTCTGGTTCTTTAACCACTGAGCCACAAAGGGAACTCTCAAAAAATCTTTTCTATAGTTGGACATGGCTTATATGCGAAACTTCCAGTGATTGTAAAATATTGACTAGTTTCAGAAGAGTCTCTGAATAATAAAAAGTAAAAGCCATCTCCAGACATGTGAGCTTAAAATCTAATTAAAAACACAAAGCTAACATAAAACAGGTAGAGAAAGATTAAAGTGAATGTAATATAGTGGTCGGAGACTTCAGAGTCAGGATTGAATGGTTCTGGGTTTAAAATCCAGAGTCTCATTTGATTCTCAGAGGCGGCCTATGAAGAAGAAAATAGAATAGGAAATATCCTATTTTGCAGATAAGTAGATAGAAATAGCATCTCAAAACTTCATTTGCCCAAAGACACATATGTTGCAGAGCCAGAATTTGAGTCCAGATCTTTTGACTCTGTGCTTAGTCTTTTACCTCCATAAGACACAAAATCCAGAATCCCTCGTTTGAAGTTCAAGACCATCACTAATAAGGGTCTTACCCATCTCTTTCAGCCTTCTTTCTCTCTGCTCCCACAAACTTTAGCTCCCACATTTGGCAGGTCCTGGCCAAGGATCACAGGTAAGGTGTCTGTTTCCTTCTAATGGCTTGTCATTTAGCCCCTGTTCAGTTGTCTGTGTTCCCACCTTTTTATTCATATAGTTGCCCTTATTGGAATATCCTGCCTTCACCTCCTTGCTTGACTGACAAGAGGTTATATGTCCAAAGAGAGAGATAAGAGGATTTGTGAGTTTAGGGAGAAAAGGCTGCAGATACTGCTTTGACTTTTATCTAAAAAGAGAGAAAAATGACCAAAGAGATTGGCAAGTACTTGGTAGAAGCTAGACAGTTAGGATCTGTGGTGCAGGTGTCTGCACTAATCTTCCTCTTGCTCTAGCAGTGCTATATGGATGCTGTTGAACACCAAGGTCTCTTCGTTTCCTCATTTTCTGCCAAGTCAGTTACTGGATCTGGTGCTTTTCTCCTATCCTGCCTATCCTTGCTTGCTTCCTTCCTCTCTCTTCCCTAAACAGTGTCAAATAAAAATTACTTTCAAGAAAAATTGGTGTTCTCATTTTGTTTGACTTGTTTATTTTACTGTGTTGGAGGGAAGGGAGGAAAAATTCTTCTGGGGTACCAAACATACATGCTTATCCAGTATTTGAGTGATAACTGTATACCAGCTTTTTTTTAATTTACTGATTACTGAGGTAGGAAGAAGGTCAGGTTTGCTCTGGCAGTGAGGAGGAGACATTTTGCCCATCTTATATCCCCCAGATTCTTGGCATACTTAGCATCTCTTCAACTGTGCCCTATTATTTGTTTCTCTGTGCATATTGTAATGAGAAAGGTACCAATATAAAGAGAATCAGATTTATCTTGCTATGACTTTTTTAAAGTTTCCTCTGGCACAAGGCTTATAAAGCTGTAGAAAGAAAAAGGAAAACTTAGAATAGCCACAAAATACCTGATGTTGTAATTCATGCTGAGATGTGTGTTTGATAGACCCTTATGACTAGAGAGGGAAAGGAAAGAGGGAAGGTATTGTATGTGTTTTGTCTTACCGCTAAAGTTGCAGTGAAGTCTACCTGATCCTGGTGGAAGTGGGGAAGAAGCCAACCTTTGATCTCTCCTTGATGGAAGGTAGGACAATCAAAGAAGAAATAGATGCCACACAAAAGTTCAAGGTAGGTTTTCCATGTATAGCACTGAATGGCTGGCACTGTGATAGGACAGGGATACTTGTTGAAATTAGTTTCATGACCCGAGGGAGGCACAGAGATCCAGGAGAGTTCCCTCATCATTTTTGTCACGTGAGCATGATAACTTAACTCGGGGCCTGAGAGAATGTGTGTACTTTTGTTATAGTGAACCCTACCACTTACCATAATTCTGCTAAACCTTGAGTTACGGGAGAGGGATAAAAGGAATGAACTAACAAAAGTTCATTCTTTTCACTTGACTAGAAAAGGGAAGAGAGCTCAGATTATTTTTCCTCTAGCATAACTTGGGAATCAAAAGTAGTAAATGGTTTGTTTTTGTTTTTGTTTTTTTGTCTTTTTGCCTTACCTAGGGCTGCACATGCGGCATATGGAGGTTCCCAGGCTAGGGGTCTAACAGGAGCTGTAGCTGCCAGCCTTTGCCATGGCCACAGCAACGCGGGTTCTGAGCCACGTCTGCAGCCTACACCACAGCTCACGGCAACGCCAGATCCTTAACCCACTGAGCAAGGCCAGGGATCTAACCCGCAACCTCATGGTCCCTAGTCAGAATCGTCAACCACTGGGCCATGACGGGAACTCCAAAAGTAGTAAATGTTAGTAGATTGTTTGCCTAGACTTGATCTTTTCTCTTTGCAGTTTTTATTCTGTACGAAGAAATACAATTAATTTTGCCAACGAGATAGCCTAACCATCTGAGAGAATTTATTTTTTATTTTATTTTATTTTTTTTTGTCTTTCTGCCTTTTATGTAGAGCCGCACCCGTGGCATATAGAGGTTCCCAGGCTAGGGGTCTAACAGGAGCTGTAGCTGCCGGCCTTCGCCACAGCCACAGCAACGCGGGATCCGAGCAGCATCTGCAACGTGCACTACAGCTCATGGCAACGCCGGATCCTTAACCCACTGAGCGAGGCCAGGGATCGAACACGCAACCTCATGGTTCTTAGTCAGATTGGTTAACCACTGAGCCACGAAGGGAACTCCCATCTGAGAGAATTTAGATTCAGTAAAGAGTTAAGTCTGAAAGGTTAGACTGCTTGATATTCACCAGTTTCCTCCTGAAAACTGGCACAGGTTTACATTTGGCAAGTTCATGCCAGGGATCACAGACAAGGTCTGTTTTCTTTTGATAACCTGCTATTGAGGGACTGGGATAAGAGAGTGTTAGGTGGTCCTGTTTCTGGAAAAGGGAGGAGGCAATCTCAGAATGGGGAGAATAGTGAAGGAGTTGAGAGAGAAGATGCTTAGCAGGCAGTAGGTAATCACCAAGAGCACAGATTTTAGAGTAAGCAGGTCTTGTATTAATTAATCCCTGTGCACTGGGGCAACATTTACCTCTTTATACTTGTTTGCTAGTGAGTAATCAGGGAATGTTTACCTGGATTGTATGGGATTAGAATCACAATATGTAAAGCCTAGCCCATCATACAAATTCTTTTTTTTAAATAATTTTTATTTTTTCCATTACAGTTGGTTTACAGTGTCCTGTCAATTTTCTGCTGTACAGCAAGGTAACCCAGCCATACGTATATACATATATACACATTCTTTTTCTCAGATTATCCTCTGTCATGTTTCATCACAAGTGACTAGATATAGTTCCCTGTGCTATACAGCAGGATCAAATTCTTTAAACAAATTTGTTAAGAACCTCCTGTGAGCCTGGCACCGTCTTTTGGGGGGGGGAGGGGAGCAGAGGATTAAACAAGACAAATTCCTGCATTTACAGAGTTTATATTCTGGTGGCACTTCAAACAGTGGTAGTTATGGATTTGAGGAAGGCCTAAATAGGGCTTGGGATTAAGAATGACAGAAACAAAAACCTGCATCAGTTACTTACTATTCAAACCTTGATGGCAAATCATTGCAAGTTCCAGTATCTTTATCTGATAGGGAAAACTCTGATCATACTGATAAATGATGCCTAGAGGACTCAGCTATAACTGTTTAATATACTCAGTCTAGCCTTTAGCCTTCCCAGAAGAGCTGCATTGTTTAAAACCCACCTCCAGACCAAGTCTGTTTCTGGCCTTGCCCATCTTCAGAGTATAGCCAAATGTGTTGCCTCGACTTGTACCCCTTTGTTCAGGCAGTAAGTAGAGGCATTTGTCTTTGCTTGCCTCTCCCACAGGCTTTGTTTCCCAGTAGGTGTGACTCCTACCCAATGGAAAGTCTGATTCATTTATCTTCCCCTAGTTAGTATGAAATCTTGAGTCCGTTGGGGCAGTTTTGCCTTCATACTGGTGTGATGTTTTCCTGTGGACAGCCAGGGCCTGAGGAACATTTCCCTGTCCCACTCTGGGCTTCCTTTCCACCCTTCTCCTGGAGAATAACCAAGATGTCAAAGGCATAGCACCCTCATTTTTGGGGGTACTTAAGATTCTTCTGAACATACCTTGAAGGGCTATCAGGCTGGCAACCAGTATCATCCAGGCCTTGCAGGAAGCCTGAACTGAGAACATCTTTACTGTGCCAAACTCGGTGTTAGTTTTAACCCCATTACTGTGTAGTTCCCTGTCTCTGGTTCAAAAGAGAATCGATGGATCAGGGAAGGGTTTTGGAAATCATTAATACCTCCTTTTGCATCATCTCAGGACATCTTTTTTATGATCTCCAAGGATACTCTCAGTATAATCCATTGCCTACAAAAGTATTTTTTAACATTTGTGGGTGGTGATGATGACGTACTAAGCAGCAGTAAATATAGAATCTTTGTGCGTCACAGTGGGGATGCAAATAGGCCTGCTTGAAGTCTAAAGACTTGCTGGGGAGACAGTTAAAATAGCTTAGTCATCTTGGACTTGGGTGTCCCCAAATGTCATTTAAAAACCATCTTCTGGAGTGGGTCAAGTAGTTTAGCCTAAGTTAAAATCCTGGGTTTTGTAATAGATCTGAATTTTTATCCACTATTTAGTAGGTAAGCAAATTTACAAATTACCTTTGCGAGTGATTTGTTATGAGAATAGTACCTACCTCAGACAGCCATGAAGATTGAATGAAATAAGACGTCACTTACCACAATGCCTGGCACACAGTAAATGCTCAGTGAATGGTACTTATCGTTTATTGATATTATCTGTTACCTGTCTAGCCTTATTAGTTTCACCTTCCAAAAGGGACCTTATTTCCACATTTGATGAGTGTCCATATTTGCTGCTGTTACGCCTAAACATGCTGAGAGGATGAGAAAGGCTTTCTGTTTTAGGGAGAACCATCACAAGTAGATTAGGGTGTATTCGGAGAACATGAATGCTGGATTATAAGGAGCAAAGACTGTTGGACTCCCATTCTATTCTCCTAGGCTTAGCACTGTGTCTGGCATGCACAGTCAATACATTTTGATGAATGAAAGAGGAGTTTTCATTAGAGAGATTAACAGGAACAGAGTATTTACATAAGTAGCAGAATGAAACTTTATAGAGAGCCTCCACTGCCAGGCTAAACTAGTTCAGACTGTTACACAGTAAAAAGCCATTAAAACACCGAATGGTGTGTGACGTGTACAAATTAGCATTTTAGAAAAATGTCTGGTGGCAGTATGGATTAGAGGCAGAGATAGTATTTAGAGCTGGTGGACAACTTATTAGGCGGTAGGACCTGAGGTAGGTGTGGGGGATAAAAAGGTGAATAAGACATGGCAGATTTCAAGAAGCTTAGGAGACTAATACTTTAAGAGCGAGATGATAAAGACAAAACACCTTTGGAAAGAAAGGAATGAACATTGTTAAGAGCTAGTTGTACTTAGTAACTGGTTGGGGGAAGAAAAAAGGAGAAACCAAGGTTTTGACCGTGAATCATGGTCAGAAATACGGTCTCAGGAGGCTAGGCTTGATTATGAATGAGAAGATGGTAGGGCATTCAAGAGCAGAGTCCAGTTTTCCGTGGAAATGTTTAGTTGAAGCTTAGGAAAGAGGTTAGAGCTGGAGTTGATTTGCAGGCCAACTGCCAAGAGGTACAGGTTTAAATCATAAGGGTGGGTGAGAAATTGGGAAAGGTAATAGAAAAGTCTGAAGGAATGGAGTGAGTCTTGCGGAATAAATTTTAACGATTGAGAAATGGGAGGAACAAACAGGTAGAGGAGAGAAAAGGACACCCAGGATGGTAGAAAAAGCAGGGGAGAGCAGTCGCAGAAGCCAAATAGAAGATAAGGGAGAGAATGGAAGTTTCTACTGCTAAACTATTTAGGTCAGATGGGAAGACACTAGGAAGCAGGGAAGAAAATAGAAACCTGGAGCTCCCTGGTGGCCTAACAGTTAAGGATCTGGTGGTGTCACTGCTGTGGTGCAGGTTTGAGCCATGGCCCAGGAACTTCCACATGCTGTAGGTACAGACAGAAAAGCAAAAAAAGAGATCAACCTAGACTGAAGTAGAAAATTTGGATTGATTCCTAACCATAGAAGAAAATATATTTGTTAAAGGACTCTGGGCCAGGTTTTGGTGCGGGATGAGGTGGGTGTAATTTATATTTTTCTTAAAGTCAAATGATATTATTTGAAAGTTCATAAAGAAATAGCAGGAGTTCTCTTGTGATGCAGCAGGTTAAGGATTTGGCATTTTCACTGCAGTGGCTTGGGTCAGTGCAGTGCGTGGGTTTGATCCTTGGCCCAGGAATTTCCATGTGCTGTGAGTATGGCCAAAAAAAAAGAGTAATAACAGTGTTCTTTTATCCCTAGAGACAACCACTGTCAACTCTGAGATGTTTCACCATATACGCACTTGATATTGCCTATTGACTTGCTTTTATAGAAGATGAGGATGTGGTTCTCTTAAACCTCTACCCTTCTTTCCTTCTTTCAAAAATCAAATCACAGATTTTTATGTAATTTGGATTCTGCAAGTTTTACTTATTACAGAGCCAAGCTGTGTGCTATGATTATATATTTCCTTTTGTAAAATTTAGTGTTTTCCCAAGAGATAGTGATCACTAATTTTTTTTAAACAGACAGAATCTTTCATATCCATATTTTTAGTCTTTGATCAGATCTCTCATAGGCCTTCAGAGAGATGCGCCCTCTTTCTTTTGTTCTCTTCAGGATTAATTGCCCTTTGGGCCCCTTTTTTATTCTAGAATTTCCTTACCCCCCCTTCCCTCAAGCCAGAGCAGTGGCAGTGCCAAATCTTTAACTGCTAGACCACCAGGGAACTCCCTGGTAGCTTCTTCAAAAAGGTCTCATGGAAGGCAGTTTTTTTTTTTTTTTTTGAATCATTGTGCGTCTGACACTGTCTTTGTTCTTTCCTTATGCCTGATTGGGAGTTCTTGCTGTGGCGCAATGGGATCAGCGGCATCCCTGCAGTGCCAGGATGCAGGTTTGATTTCTGGCCTGGCACAGTGGATTAAAGGATCTGGTGTTTCTGAAGCTTCAGTATAGGTCGCAATTGCAGCTGGGATCTGATCCATGCCCTAGGAATTCCGTATGCCAGGGGGTGGCCAAAAAAGAAAATAAAAAGATTCTTATGCTTGACTGGTAGTTTGGTTGGGTATAGATAGAATTCTAGATAGAACATAATTTTCAGTTTTGAAGAGTTGTTCCATCGGTGGGTAACATGGCCACACAGTCACTCTGCTGAGCATATGAGGAAGTCATAGATATAAAGCTGAGGCTGGAGTGTCCATATTCAGGCTGTGCCAAAGTAGTAACAGAGCAGGAGGGCAAACACAAAATGAAAATACGCAGAAATGAGAGGCCTTGCTCCCCGAGAGATTGAGACAGTAACTCTTTGGGGTTCTGTTGGCTTTCTGGTTGCTAATTCCAGAACTCATGAGGATTAGCTATACTTTGCCTAATATTGCCACCTGTAATCCCTGGCAGTTTGAGTGGGTGTCTATTTCTTATGATTAAATACTCTTTAAGACAGCCCATCTAATTTATCTCAAATCCATCTCCCTGTTCCAGTCTGAAGGCTCAGTGCCGGTATTAAGAAATATAGCCACCTCTCTGAGAGACTGAATTGGAAATCAGGAGTCCAAACTTCCAGACCTCTATCTGCTCTTATTGTCACTAGACAGTGAGTGGCTTTGAAGTAGCTTCACCTGCTTGTGATTCAGTGTCAATAAAAATGGGATGGTTATCTCAGAAAGATTTATTTAAATTAAAGGAAAAATGAGTACAATTGTATCCATGCTTGGACGAAAGGCAGCGTTTGCCAGTGGGAGTGACGGAAAAGGATTTGAGTAATGGGAAGGACTCTTTTCCAAGAAGACTGCCTATTCAGGACCAGAAATGACTGTTTCTGTCTCCAGCTGTTGACCTTGCTTACTGTCCCATCTGGTGGCATTAGGGATATCAAGAACCCACTTGTGACTAAAACAGAGAAAAAATGGCCCTGAAGGTGGATATCCAGCTTCTGGCTTCTGGCACAACACTGTCTAATGGTGTGTCTTGGTTTATGGTGAACACCAGCTGAGATATTTCACTGATACCATCTCTCCCAGGATCTTACTTAGGTCTCAGTCACTCCAAGCTGATATCATGGGAACAGTCTCAAGACTTGTCCATGCACAAAAACAAACAAAAACTGCTATACCGGCCTCAGCCTCTTTATTCTTTATTTTATTTTTCGCACAGCATGGAGCAGTTTGATGTGGGCTCTCAGACCAGGGATTGAATTTAGGCCAAAGCAGTGAAAGCACTGAACTTAACCACTAGACCACAAGGCAACTCCCATCAGCCTCTACTTTCTTAAGCCACACGGTTGCTTTCTCTCCTGGAAAGTTGAGCTGAGGATGTGCATTCATCCTGGAATAGGAAAGGAGGTGTTAGCCATGGGTGGCCAGTTTACATGGTAAACTAAATTGACTCTCATACAAATGTTGAGGCAGAGATGGAAGCTGCTTCATAGACATTAAATACCACCCTCTTAGAAGAGTAGCCTATATAGGCTATAACCATATCTGAGGGAGACCTGCAATCCCAGTTCTTCATTAATTCAGAAATGGTTTATATTTTATTTCTGCTCTCCAATTGGAATGTCTGTAGGCCCTGTAACTGTTAAAGTGCTTTTGTATACATATAATCCTTGGTATAACCCAAGAGACAAGTATCATTGTTCCCATTTTACAGATAAACTGAGATACAGAGTTGGTTAAGTGGGTTGCTAAAGTTGACAGATATTGTGGTATCTGTGTATCAGACCTGGACTTCATACATTTATAATGTGTGAGAGCCTGAGGGCCAGATTACCAGGCTTTTTTGCAACATAGCAGAGGCAGAATGTCTGATGGGGAGGGCAATAGTATTAGTTGTAACAAAAAGGAAACTATATTTTCACCCTTTCATTGGTGTCAAGAGGAATGAGTCCTTTTATTCCCCAACAGAAAAAAATCATGGGATCCATCCCTCATGAGTCCAGGATTCTCCCTGATGGCTGTCTCTGCACTGGGGGTCTTGGGATGGGCTGGCCTCACCAGCAAGCTCAGTATCGCCAGGGCAAAGCAGTCTCTGCCAGGTGCCAACAGCATCCTATATGTTGTCCACAGCCGCAGGAACTTGAAACAGATGTTGGCTCTGCTGATGTCCTTGCCCTCGCTTTCCTGAAAGCACAAGGGGAACTCCTCAACAAGACCTTACAGGGATCCAAGACCATGACCTTGTTTCAGACAGTAAGCCTTGGTTGGCTAGAGTCTGATAGAGGTGGAGGAGGGCTTGGGCATGAGAGTCCAACTGGTTGGGAAGTAACACGGTTAATTAAATAGGGGAAAAGAGAAGAGGCATAGAGGGACACTAAAGGATATATTTTCAGGTTTTTTTCCCCTCTAAATTAAGTTGGGTTGCTGGGTCAAAGAATGTGAACCTTAAATTTTTTCATACTATATTATTGGATTGCTCTCCATAAAGATGATTGTGATTCAGATGTTTAGCAAGAATGCTTAATGTACATTTTCTTCATGGACTTGCTCATACTGGGTATTATCTATCTATTACATTTTTGCCAGTCTGATACATGTAAAATTAGATCTCACTGTCATTTTGCTTTGCAAAACTGTAACTCATGAGGGTGAGGATCTCTTCATAATTTGTTGATCGATCACTGGTATTTCCTCTTCTGTGAACTGCCTGTTCATATTCTTTGCATGTTTAAAAAAGAAACTTCTAGGAACTTTCTCTATATTAGAGATATTAACCTGTTGCTATTTTTTTAACAAATATTTTCTTCCAATTTGTTGTCTCTTTTATGTTTTTTTCCATAAGGAATATTTACATTTGTATGTAGTTAAATACATTTATCTTTTCTGAGTTATCTGTGTTTCCTTTATTGTTTAAGTAAGTTTCCCTTAGGGTGAAGTTATTTTTTCCAGTATTTTCATTGTTTTATCTTTTATATTTATATCTTCTAATTTTAGCTAAGAAAAATTATTCTCATGTTAAAAAAACCCAAACTGAACAAAAACCAAGAAAACACTTGAATTTTCATCAAAAGGGAAGTGGTTGAATAAATTCTGATTCATTTACGCAATAGAATATTACATATAAAAGAATTAGTTCTATAATATGGGCCTGAAGGCAGATGTCTGTAATACACTATTATGTCAAAAAAGGCAAATTGCAGAGCTATGTATATAAAATAAACATTTTTATTTTAAAAAAATCTCCTCTATGTAGATGTTAAAAATATATTTAAGCACTTCTGTATTTTACTATAAAACTACAATGGTGTATGCTTTTTGATAGGTAATTACATTCACAGGGTTTAAAATTCAGAGTAGAGAGGAAATACACATTAAAAGTTTTCTTCCTAATTCACCCCTACCCCCCGTGACCTGTTATTGACCAATGTTGTCTTGATGTTGTGGATCTTCCTAGATATTCTGTGCACCTCCATATTTTTCCTTTTTAAAAATAGCAATAGTAACAACAACAAATGATGTTCTACATTTTGCTTTTTTCACTTTTCAGTATGTCCTGGAGACCATTTCATATCAGAACATGAAGAGCTTCCCTTCTTTAAAAATTGTCACGCAGTGTTTATAATTATGTGAATTTATTGACAATAGATTTCCTTTAGTGAGCATTTTGATTATTTCCAGTCTTTTCTTTTACTAACCCTACTTTGTACACACATCATTTTGCAAATGATGAATCTCTAGAAATGGCATTGCTGGTCAAAGGGTATATACATTTACTGTTTTGAGAAATGTTGCCAGTTGTTCTCCACAGAGGTTGCACCAGCATACTTTTCTACCATGGACATATGAAATGCTTCCTCAAACCCATGCCAACAACATGTTACTTACTAATTTGAGAGGTAAAAGATGGCCTTGATGTAGTTTTAATGTATGGTTTTCTTATCATGGCCAAGGTTAAGCAGATTTTTACATGTTCAAGAGACTTTTGTTTTTCCCTTTCCATAAAATTGCTCGTTTTCTGTTGGGTTTTTGTACTTGGTACTATTTTTAGATTGAGTTGTAGGTGCTGTTTATATGTTCAAAAAATTGGTATTTTGTGATAGGAGATAGAAATATTTTGCTAGTTTGCCATTCATCTTTTCCTATAGTAGTTTTTGTTTTGCTGAAATCTTTTTTTTTCTTTCCCCTTTTTAGGGCTGCACCAGCAGCATATGAAAGTTCATAGGCAAGGGGTTGAATTGGAGCTGCAACTGGGGGCCCGTGCCAGCTACAGCCACAAGATCCAGGCAGCATCTGTGACCTACACTGCAGCTTGCGGCAATGCCAGATCCTTTAACCCACTGAGTGAGACCAGGGATTGAACTTGCATCCTCATAGGTACTAGTCAGGTTGTTAACCCACCGAGTCACAGTGGGAACTCCTTTGTAGAAATCTTTTTATTTTCATATAATTTTATCAATCTGCTTTTTTCACTTTGATGACTTTCAGGTTTTTGACATGCTATACAAGCTGTCTCCACCCCAAGACTGAAAAAATTCTTCCATGGTTTCTTCCAGTATTTTTATTTTTAAATTTTTTACATTGAATTTTTTTGGTTTTTATGGAATTTATTTTGGTGGACGGTGTGAGGTACATAATTTTTTTCAAGTTATCTACCAGTCATTCCAGTACCTTTAGTTGAGTAAAATTTCTTTTCACCGTTCACTTGCAATGCATCACATACATCTGTATGTACACAGCCTGTTCCTCTGCATTTGATACATACATCTGTATGTATACAGTCTATTTCTCTACAATCATTTTGTTTATATATGTGCCTGAAAATTTTTAGATTTTTGTATTTTAATTCTTAGAAAATTACAACTTATAGATTTGTTAATATTTTATTTTAAAATGTCTAGTCATATAGATTTAGAACTTTTTTTGGTCACACCCACAGCATGTGGAAGTTCCTGGGCTAGGGATCAAAACCTTGCCACATCAGTGGCCCAAGCTGCTGCAGTGACAATGCTGGATCTTTAACCTGCTGTGCCACAGGAGAACTCCTTAATATTTAGTCTCCCTCTTTTTTTCAGAATTTTTTCTGTTAATGTTCTGAGTTTTATAATCTGCTTGTCTAGTCTCTCACTTCCCACCATCAATCAACAAGATCTATTCGTATTTTTAAAAATTGGGTAATGTTCAATATATGTTTTAACTTAGAGCTGAAATTTTTGTGACATTGATTCTTTTGATACAAGAACATGATATTCCTTTCCATTTTTAAAGTCTTATGTTTTTGGTTTTGGTTTTGGGGTTGTTTTTTTTTTTTGGCTGTGCCTATGGCATGTGGAAGTTCCTGGGCTGGGAATCAAACCTGCACCACAGCAGTGACCAGGCCACTGGCTGGGTCCCTAACCCTCTGTGCCACAAAAGAACTCCTAAAGTCTTATGTTTTGATACATGTGTCTCTCACCCGTGTTTATAAGTTTTTTCATAAAGGTCTTGTCTATTTCTTAAATTTATTTCTGAGTATTTTATACTTTTGGTCACTGCTGAAAATATCTTTTTCCCATTGTATCATTTATGTTTTTGTTTGTATCTTTATGTCATTTTAACTTTATACCATTCATTATATCTTTTAAGTCTTCATTATTTTTCATACCTGAAAGACTGTTGATTATTATATATTAATTTCGTATTCAGTTAACTTCTCTTACTCAATTCTGTAATTGTTTTTAATAATTTTTCAGTTGATTCTCTTAAATTTTTATAGTCATGCAGTTATTTGTAAATAATGGTGATTACTTCCTTCTTAATTTTTATCTTTCTCCTATTTAATTGTATTGGCTAATATCTCCAGAAAATATAGAATAATAGTGGTGATAATGAGTACTGTCTTTTTTTCTGAGCTTAATGAGGGTTGCTTCAGTTGTTTCCTTATTAAGTTTGGTGGTAGCTTTGGGGATGAGATATGTTTTATTATGTTAAGGGGTAAATATTTCTATTTTATTGGATTTTTAATATATCAAGAGTAAATGTTGAATGCTTTATTAGTTGCCTTTTAAACATCGGTGGAAATAACAACATGATTTTCCTTTGCTCACATATTAGTGTGGTGGTCTATGTTAACATTTCCTAAAATTGATGCATCCTTGCAATCCTAAAAAACAAAACAAAACGAAAATAACATTTGGTCTTGGTATATTAGTCTTTTAATATACTGGTAGGTTCTGTTTCACAATATTTTATTTGACTTTTACTTCAGTCTTCAAGATTGATTTTTAAAAATTTTTGTGTTACTTTTATTGGGTTTTGGAATAAATGTTATGGTCACTTCACAAAAAGAATTTGGAAACTTCTATTGAAATTATTCCTAAACTTAAAAAAAGTTTAGGAATAATTTCAATAGCATTGAAATAATGTTTTTTAAAGCTTTAGTAGAATTTTCCAGTGATACTATCTGGGTCAGTGTTTAGAGGGGAAGTTAGGCCCTGATAATTTTTCTCTATTGGTAATTATTCTATTTATTATTTTCTATGTGTTAAAATTTTTTTAGGAAAAAATTCTGCTTTATCCATAATTTATAGTCATAGAATTGAGAAAAGGGCTTTTTATGGGCTTTAAATTTCCTCTGCATTCGTAGGTCTTTCTATTTTTAATTTTGTCTATTTGTGCTTTCTCTCCCTTTTTTTCTTGACTACATTCGCAAATTATCTGACTTATTGCTTGTTTTTTCCTGAAAAAACAGCTTTTGACTTGATTTACTCTATCTTCTGTTTCCTTGTTGATTTTCACATTTAATTTTATTAATTCTTTCCTTCTACTTATATTTATTTTTTGTTTTCTAACTTTCCAACTTAATTTCTTTATTTTCATTCTTTTTCGTTAGTTAATATAAAAACCACTGAGTGTTCCTTTCAATATCGCTTTAACTGAATCCCATAGGTTTTTTTACACATAGTGCTTTTCACTTACCATTTCCTAGATTTTCCATAATTTCCTTTTTTATCTTCTCTTTTAACCAGGAGAGTGTTTATAGTTTTGAGGTGGTAGATTCGTTTTTAAAAATTTCCTGATTTTGTTAATTACTGCACTGTTATTTTGTTTTACTGCATTGTGGTTAGGGAATTTTATTATAGACCCCAGAAAACAGTACAAAGATACATAGGAAATTGTTTCTATTGTTTACCTCAGAGGTGTCTTGTGAGGGAAGTGGGAAAACTTAATTAGTTTTTCTTTATACCATTTTAAGTTGTTTGACTTGCTAAGACAAGCCTTTAATACTTTTATAATTTAAAACATTGAATACAGTTTGTATGTGTACATATGTATGTATCTGTCTGTCAACACGCACACACACAGGTGCACCTGGAAGGAAATATGTCAAAATCTTAGGTGTTTACTTTGGGAATAGGTTGGAGAATTTAGAGAACAATGAAAGGAACTCCCATTATGTGTTTTATATACTGGATTTATATCTTTACAGTGACAATTTTAGAAGAAAACTTAGTCAAACTGTAATGTGAAGTCAAAATAAAAAGGTGTCTCTTTGTGGAATTAATAAAAATGCTGGATGATAGCAAATAAGAAGAAACGAGAAGCCAATCAATCAGAATTAAAGTGTTCTAAGGCAATTGCCTTAAAACTGAAATGTGTGTAACCCAGGTGGTATTAAAACTTTCTATAAGGTATGTGGGCACAATTGATTAAATTAATTACTTTCTAAATCCTGAGTTTTCAATTGTATTTCTTCCTAAAACTGACCTGCTTGAGAAAACACCCGTGATTGAGTCACCTTCTGATTTTCCTTTCCCACCTCCACTTTCCCAGTTGACCTTTTCTAACTTCATAAAAGAAAGGCAGACCTCTCATTCTGGCTTTATATGGAGCATTGTCCACGGGTATAAAAATTTCTCGGGAACTAGAGGGATAATTTGAAATAGCGTGCTTAGTTGAAGGTAAAAAAAAAAAATCTGCTCCTAGATCAAGTCGTTTCTAATTCTTTGCTTTAACAAATTGAGATGGCTAATGGAATTGTGAGCTATAGGATAGACTGCTGTTTCCCCCCAGTGTCCATCGCCCCCATGCTTCCATTTTTAACAAACCCTGCTGCCCACCTCCACTGAGTTTTAACAGAGAACATGTCCACCTAGCTGGAGACTACATTTCCTAACCTTTCTCATAGATGAGGTTTAGCTCTGGCTAAAGTTCTTGTCAATGGCAAGTAAAAGGATGTAGTACGTGCTGCTTACAGTTCTTGCTCTCTGTAGTAGATTGGGAAAAAGAAAAAAAATCTGCCATACATTTCTCCAATCTCTAAATGTCTCTTTGCAATGTGACTTTGCCACTCCTCTCTGCCTGTGGAATCCGGGCTTATCCATATAACTTGGTTTAGCTAATGAGACAAATTTAACAAATGTGGTTCCAGTAGTCTTGTAAAGTCCTTATATGTTGGATTTTTGCCCTATTTTGCTGCTTTTAGAACCCAGCCACTCTGTGGCAAAGCCCAGTCTAGCCTGCCAGATGCTAGAGATATGTGACACAAGTCTCTCTCATCACCCAGGCAAGCATCAGATCTTTGACTGAGGCCATCTTCAACAATCAGCATCCAGAGAACCTCCAGCAGACTACAAAGGCGTGAGCCCGAGAGACCAGTAGAACAACTGCCAGTTTAGCCCAGCCCAACCACAGAATTGTAAGCTAATAAATGACTCAAAATTTTAAACCACCGTTGGAGTTCGCATTGTGGCCAGGCGGAAATGAATCTGACTAGTATCTATGAGGATGCGGGGTTTGATCCCTGCCCTGGGATCAGTGGGTCAGGGATCCAGTGTTGCCATGAGCTGCAGTGTAGGTCACAGACATGGTTTGGATCCCCTGTTGCTGTGGCTGTGGTGTAGGCTGGCAGCTGTAGCTCTGATTCGACCCCTAGCCTGGGAACTTCCATATTCCCCGGGTGCGGCTCAAAAAGCCAAAAAAAAAAAAAAAAAAATTAAACCACCAAACTTTGGGTGGTTTGTTGTGTAGCAAAATGACTGAATGTTCATCCCTTTTTTCTTTTCTGTTTCCTTCTGTCTGGAATGTAGGTAGGGTGCTGGTGAACTGGCCCCAGTCATTGAGCCAAAGGCAATATTGTAAGGAATGGGAAAGCAACAGCACAGGAGGATACATGTTCCTGGAAAATGTCATGGAGCAAAGTATCCTACCTACCGTAGACTACTCAGGACTACTACATGAGAGTGGCATAAAATTCTGTCCTGTTTAAGCCACTGTGTTTTTGTTTTCCCATTTCTTTGTTGCGGGAGCATAGACTATACCTAAGTAGTATACCAGCTATTAAATTCGGGTAGTCATTAAATGTATTTATATGATAGATTACCATGTGATTTTTGCTGTTTAACATAGAAATTTAAAGAATAGAGTGATGTTGCTATTAAAAATGATTTCCTTTCATTCTTATCTACTTATTTCTGTGAACATTATCTCTCAGCACAAACACTGAAAAAGAGAAATAGAAATAATTGATGCTCAACCCTTTTTCTTTCTTTCTTTCTTTTTTTTTTTTTAATAAACCCCTTGGGAGTTCCCACTGTAGCTCAGTGGGTTAAGAATATGACTAGTATCCATGAGGATGCAGGTTCGATCCCTGGCTTTGCTCAGTGGGTTAAAGGATCTGGAGTTGCTGCAAGCTGTGACAAAGGTTGCAGACACAGCTCGGATCTGGTGTTGCTGTGGTTGTAGGCTGGCAACTGCAGCTCTGATTTGACCCCTAGCCTGGGATCTTCCATATGCTTCGGGTGCGGCCCTAAAAAGACAAAATAAATAAATAAGTTCTTTTTTTTTTGGCCTCCCCAGTGGCATGCAGAAATTCCTGTCCCAGGGATTGATCGCAAGCCACAACCGTGACAACACTGAGCCCTTAATCACTAGGCCACCAGGGAACTCCTTAACCCGTTTTCATTTCAACAAAAAGCAATATTCATCCAGAGATAGAATTAAGTTTTTTAATTTACATTAAATTAAATATATTCATCCAGAGATAGAATTAAAATTTTTAATTTACATTAAATATATTCATCCAGAGATAGAATTAAAAATTTTAATTTACATTAAATTAAATATACATTAAATTAAATATACATTAAATTAAATATACATTGAGTGTATAAAATGTTGAAATGTTTACCAAAATTTGTTGTTTGATCACACATTAATAAAAGGAAGCTTTTTAAAAAATTAACTTTATGTACACCTATAGTTGAAATAAAATTCATTGTTATGTCATTAAAAAAATAACTTTATGGTCATAGAACATTTAAAAACATCTAATTTCAGTTTAGTTACATAATTTTATTGCAGAGATGTATAATGGGATATTCAAAGTCTACTTTCAATTATATATCACATTAAGTTAAAATTCTGTGTGAGAGGTGGAATGTAAAAATACATTCAAAAAGAAAAGGAAAAAATACTTCCAATTCAAATATATTAATGATTATACAAATATACACAGTCCAAACAAGCCAGTTAAAAAATGGATTGTTGCATTTCTCCAAAGGAGACAGAAAGAAGCACATGAAATGATGCTGAACATCACTAATTATTAGAGAAATGCAAATTATTAGAGAAATGCAAATTAAAACTACTGATGTGTGCCATATCACCACAAATCAGTCAGAATGGCCATTATCAACAGGTCTACAAACAATAAATGCTAGAGAGGGTGCAGAGAAAACCCTCTTACCCTGTTAGTGGCAATGTAAATTGGTGTAACCATTATAAAAAACGGTATGGAGTTTCCTCAAAAAACTAAAAATGGAGTTGCCACATGATCCAGCAATCCCACTCTTGCACATATACCCAGACATGCACCCCTATGTTCATTGCAACACTATTTACAATAAATAGCCACGATGTGAAAGCAACCTAGATGTCCATCAACAGAGGAATGGAAAAGAAGATATGGTCCATATATGCAATGAAATATCACTTAGCCATAAAAAGAACAAAATAATGCAACCTGGATGAACCTAGAAATTATCTTACTAAATGAAGTCAGGCAGAGAAAGACAAATATATGAGATCACCAATATGTGGACTATAATAAAGAGTGATACAGGGGAACGTGTTCACAAAACAGACTCAGAGATTTCAAAACCAGATTTACGGTTGCCAAAGGGGAAACATTGGGAAGAGGGATAAAATGAGGTTGGGATTGACAGATACACACTGCTATATATGGAATAGATGAGTAACAAGCACCTACTGTACAGCACAAAGAAATCTACTTAATACTCTGTAGTGACCTACATGGGAAAAGAATCTGAAAAGGAAAGGATATATGTATATGTATAGTGGATTTACTTTTCTGTACTCCTGAAACACAGCATTGTAAGTCAACTATACTCCAATAAAGATTTATTTAAAAAAGGAAAAAAAGGATTGTCAGATAACATTTAACAAAATGTATCGATATACTGTATGAAAGGAATATTTAAATAATGGCATGTAACTGAGAGCAGGACCCTGTGGGGCCCTTGAGACAGACCCCTCCCCCGTGTCCTCTTGTTTACGTAAAAGCTGTAGTGTCCGAGGCCCCTCCTGAGTCACAAAAACCTGCCTGAAGAATTAATGATTGAAAGGATGTGAACATGTGACAAAATAGCAGTTGGTCCAGGAGAACTCAAACAGTAAATATTCAATCACAGAATCTTTAGATCCTCCCTGAGCTACAGTATCTGATGCACATTTCCCAAGTTGTTTTACAGATGCTAAAACCCTCACCAAATGGACCAAGCTGCTACTTGGTGACAATGGGCACGTAGTCCCCAGACCAGCCGGAGCCTGAGGACTGATAGTGTTAAGCCCTGTGACACTGCCCCGTGTCACCATCAACCAGAGAACTGCACACAAGTTTGTCACATACCCTGAGACTCCACTCCTTCACTTTGCCTTTAGAAATGCCTCCCCTAAACTCATGGGAGAATTTGGGTGTTTAGAGCAAGAGCTGCCTTAATTCCTTTCATGGCACCTACAATAAAGGCTTCACTTTCCTTCACAACAACCTGGTGTCAGTTGATTGGCATTACTGAGTGCAGATGAGTGGACCCAAGTTTGGTTCAGTAGCAGACACTGACAGGTCGAAATAGAAAAAGATATGAGTTAAACAGCAAAGAGCAAAAAGAAAAAGACAAAATTTTAAAATATAGAGTTACATGATAATAAAAGATTCAGTTCACTAGGACTACATAATACTAATAACAATCTCGTATGCACTTAAAATCACTACATAATACAATAACAATCTTGTATGCACTTAATAAACTCATCTCAAATTATATAAAGCAAAGTTTGAAAGAACTACAGGAATAAATGGAAAACTACATGAAAGTCCATACTGCTTGACTTAACTAATTTAAAAAATATATAATATATAATTGTATACCTTATAGGTTTTCAATTTTATGGAATAAACCTATAGGCTTATTAAACCTATGGGTCACATAATTAGTGCTATAGAACAAATATAAATGTTGTAAACCTTGACAATATGAACATTTTAAAAGTTTCTTATTAGAATAAAAGTTTGATTTATAAGGACTAAAAACATTTACTATCACTTACAAATACTGAAAAGCGGGAGGTAATGTAAGGGTATTAAATTGCTCATGGAGGAGGGCCAATAGATACTCTTTGAACTATGAGAAAAAGAAAGGTGTATAATTAAAACTATAATTAGAGAGATTAAATGAAAAATATTTAAAGTGGAGAACTGTTGGAGTTCCCATCGTGGCTCAGCGGTTAATGAACCTGACTAGTGTCCATGAGGACGCAGATTCAATCACTGGCCTCGCTCAGTGGGTTAAAGATCTGGCATTGCTGTGGCTGTGGTGTAGGCTGGTGGCTACAGCTCCAATTCAGCCCTTAGCCTGGGAACCTCCATATGCCACTGGTGTGGCCCTAAAAGGAAAAAGAAAAAATAAAAAACTAGTGAACTGTTTTTGAGGAGAGGTGCTGTGGGAAGAGAGGGAAGTAAGTGTAAGAAAACTTTTTCTCCTTTTATGTTCTTTTACTTGATTTATTTTGCCTTATGGATTATTACTTTTAATTTTCAAAGGTTTTTCAATAAAAACAGTATATTACAAAAACGTAACCTATAAAATGTAATTTTTAGAAATAAAATGGAGGATTTCCTTGGTGGCCTGGCGGTTAAGGATTTCATGTCATTGCTGTGGCTCGGGTTTGATCTCCGGCCCAGGAACTTCTGCATGCCATGGGCTCAGGCAAAATTTAAGAAAAAGAAAAAGAAAAAGAAATGAAATGGAGGAAAAGGAAAAAGCAACATATTTGTAGGGGCCTATTACATGTCACCACATTGTGTGCATTGAATCATTTAAGCTTCATATATATTATCCCCATTTTTCAGGGAGGATGATTGCTTTATTTTCCTCCAGAGTATTTCCTAAATAAAAACTAAAATGAAATCTTTTTTTTTGTCTTTTTAGGGACACACCTGTGGCATATGGAAATTCCCAGACCAGGGACTGAATCAGGACTGGAGCTAAAGCCTACACCACAGCCATGGCAATGGCAGCACCAGATCTGAGCTGCATCTGCAACCTGTGCCAAAGTTTGCACAATGACAGATCCATACCCCACTGAGCAAGGTCGGGGATCGAACCTGCATCCTCACAGAGACAATGTCAGGTCCTTACCCTACTGAGGCACGACAGAAACTCCCAAAGGTGAACTCTGATTCAAAAAAAGAAAATTATTTTGTACTTTTTAAAGTTTTATTGAAGTATAGTTGATTTACAAGGTTTTGATAATTTCTGCTATACAACAGTGATTCAGTCATATGTAAACACATATCCTCTCTTTAAAACAATTTTTTAATTGAAGTATAGTTGATTTATAATACTGTGGTAATTTCTGCTGTACAGCAAAGTGACTCAGTTACGTGTTTTTCTTTCTTTTTTCCTTTTTTTTGTCTTTTTTGCCATTTCTAGGGCCACCCCCGCACCATATGGAGGTTCCCAGTCTAGGGATCTAATTGGAGCTGTAGCCACCAGCCTACACCAAAGCCACAGCAATGCAGGATCCGAGCCGCGTCTGCAACCTACACCACAGCTCACGGCAACGCTGGATCCTTAACCCACTGAGCAAGGCCAGGGATCGAACCCGCAACCTCATGGTTCTTAGTCGGATTTGTTAACCACTGAGCCACGAAGGGAACTCCTACCACGCTGTTTTAATTACCGTAGCTTTGTAATAATTGTCTAAATTCTGGGAGGGTTATGTCTCCTGCTTTGTTCTTTTTCCTAAGGATTGCTTTGGCAATTCTAGGTATTTTATGGTTCCATATAAAATTTAGGATTATTTGTCCTAGTTCTGTGAAAAATGTCATTAAATCTGTAGATTGCTTTGGGTAGTATGTCCTTTTTAACAGTATATATATATTTTTTTTTTTGTCTTTTTAGGGCTGCACTCATGGTATATGGAAGGTCCCTGGCTAGGTCCCTGGCTACAGCTGCCAGCCTGCACAACAGCCACAGCACTATGGGATCTGAGCTGCATCTGTGACCTACACCACAGCTCATGGCAATGCCAGATCCTTTAACCCACTGGGCAAGACCAGTGTTTGAACCTGTGTCCTCATGGATACTAGTCAGGTTCATTACCACTGAGACACAATGAGAAACTCCCATTTTAACAGTATTAATTCTTCCCATCCAAGAGCATGGGTTGTCTTTCCATTCTTTGTGATTCCAACTCTTTTATTATTTTATGTATGTATGTATGATTCCAACTTTTGATGACTGTTTCCTTGGCTTTTCTCAGTTCCTCGCCTGGCTCTGTTTCCTCATTTATAAAATGAGGAGACTGCTTACTTCAGAATATTGAAAAAACAAACACACTGATCTGAATTTGGCTTCCTCCCCATTTGGAAGATTTCAGTGACTTGGAGTTCCTAGCCTAAGAACTTCCATATGCTGCGACTCCAGCCCTAACAAAGAAAAAAAGAAAAAAAAGATTTCAGTGATTCCATGTAGAGGGTATGTGTCATTCTTCTGGCTACCCAATAGCATTTTTTTTTGATCTTTTTGCATTTTCTAGGGCCGCACCCGCAGCATATGGAGGTTCCCAGGCTACGGGTCTAACAGGAGCTGTAGCCGCCGGCCTTCGCCACAGCCACAGCAACGCGGGATCTGAGCCGCGTCTCCAGCCTACACCACAGCTCACGGCAACGCCGGATCCTTGCAACGCGGGATCTGAGCCGCGTCTCCAGCCTACACCACAGCTCACGGCAACGCCGGATCCTTAACCCACTGAGCAAGGCCAGGGATCAAACCCACAACCTCATGGTTCCTAGTCGGATTCATTAACCACTGAGCCACGACAGGGGAACTCCCCAATAGCATCTTTTGGTGGAACCTGCTGCACCCTCCTTTCTCCCCTCCTTATCTCTCTGTGAGAGTGATGGTAGAAGGCAGAGCTCTGATTTTTTCTTCAGGAGCCCCGAAGACCAGATACATCTTCTTCCCACTCTCTGAAAGCTGGAATTGGGCTAATTAGAAGTTCCTTCAGGTCTCAGGTCTTTGGATCTTGAAGGCATGCTGCAAAGATGAGGTGACAGTGGACTAATACTCCCCAGTAGGATTCTTTCAAGGTCTAGTACCTGCTCACTGCCCCCACCCTCATCACATCATAGTCAAACCAAGATACAACTCACTGAATACCTCAAGCTATCTTACAGTTGCAAATTTCCACATATGTTGTTTACTTTTCTAGAGACTCCATCCTTTCTTTCTTTGACCGATAAACCCTTTCCTTTTTTTTTTGCTTTTGAGGAGCCAGACCTGCTGCATATTGAGGTTCCCAGGCAAGGGGTCAATTCAGAGCTATAGCGGCCAGCCTACGCCACAGCCACAGCAACGCCGGATCTAAGACAGGTCTGTGACCTACACCACAGCTCAGTGCAACACCAGATTCCTAACCCACTGAGCAAGGCTAGGGATTGTACCCGCATCCTCATGGATACTAGTCGGATTTGCTTCCAATATGCCACAATGGGAACTCCTTTTTGACTGATAAACTCTTTTCTTTTCCTCTTTTTAATTAATTTGTTGGGTGTTTTTTGGCTGTGCCTGCGGTGTGTGGATGTTCCCCAACCAGGGATCGAACCTGCACAATAGCATCGACTTGAGCCACAGCAGTGACAATGCCAGATCCTAACCCGCTGTGCCACAGAACTCCTGACAGATAAACTCTTAATTTTCCTTTAAATTTCAGCTCCTGGCTCTATGGGGGAAACCACAATTAAATAAAAATAAAATAAACTCATTGACTAAAGGGGCAAAGGAGGAAAGTAAAAATTAGGAGTAAGAAAGGAGAAATAAATATAAGTATCAAAGGAATTAAAATTATGAGTTTTTTTTATTACTCTATGCTAAAGAGTTAAAATAAATTTCTTTGAGATATAAATGACAAAAATTGACTTAAAAAATAAAAGAAAATCCCAAAGGCTTAATAAGCATGGAAGAAATTGAGAAAACTATTTGGTACTATACTTAGCACTATTTTGGATAGTTTATAAGTAAATTCTTCAAGATGATTCTGATGCTATTCAAATTGGCAGCATAGAAGAAAAAAGCAATCTAATTTCTTTTCACTAATACCAAACCTTAAATCACAAAAAAGACGACAGACAAATCTCACTTATGAACATTCATGTGAAAATACTAAATAAAACATTAATAAACCAATCCAGGAGGATATTAAAAATATAATACACCATAATAAGTGGAGTGGCATTTACTGAATATATTCTTGGATAACTCAATATTAGGAAACCTATTGAGATAATTAATATGTTAATAGATCAAAAAAGATCAAAGAAAAAAGTCAACATTATTTTCTGACAAAATCTTGGATTCATTTCCACTGAAACACTAAGGGAAATGGTAATGGATGAATATTGTTCAACACAATACAGGAATATCTCGAAGTTCTAGCATCATATTTATGGTAATAGATAAAATCATTTCTATTAAAATTAGGAGCAAGGCAAAAATGCTTCCTGTTACTCATCTTATTTTACATTCTAGAATTGTTAGTCGTTGCATTTAAACAAGAGGATAAAGTTAGGGATACACATATTGGAAGTCCTGAGGCAAAATTATTTATTTATAATGTAACTTAAATCTGGAAAATGCAAGATAATTAAGGATATTAAAAAAAATGAAAGGGATTGTATCTGAATAGGCAGTTCACAAAAGAGGAAATGCAAAGAAGAGTTGTTCATTCTTACTAGTATGTAGGAAGTGCTTATTTTTAAGAGTATGAAATATATAATTATAACTTGTAAAATAATAAAGTATAAACAAAATTTAATAAGATATTCACTTATAAAATGATTTCACAAAATTATTAATTTTCCTAGATAGAATTACTAGTCATAAAATATGATCGAAGAAAAAATCTCACTCATTATAGCAATAAGGAGAAACTTCCATGCATATGAATTTAAAATGTAAAAATATTTCTGTTAGGACCCATATGATAAAAACTATAAAGAACTATTAAGGAATATAAAATCTAAATAGAGACAATTATTAATTTTCTCTATATTTACAAATTTGTCACAATCCTATTTAAAAAATTCCAGCAGCAGCCCAGTGATCTGGCCCCCATTGCTGCTGCCTTAGCCTTGACCTCTTGTTCCCTTTCCTGTGTTGTTACACTTTTGTGCTTCACCCTGCCTCCACTAGAATGTCCTGCTGACTCTTAAAGCATTGAAAATTTAGGGATATGCTTTTGTATTTCACTATAAAGCATTATCTGATTTGAAAAGGAAGATAAAAGGGGATTGTAGTTATTCATTCAGTCCAGGAGTGTGGCTAAAAGCATAGACTCTGGAGCCAGACTGCTCGTGTCCCCAGACTTACTTGTGGTGTGAAAAGCAAGATTCTGAGGGCAAGCAAGTTTCTCCTGGGACAGGCACTGCACTCAGCCCTTAATAAATGAACACCTTTGACACACACTGAGCAACTACGATTTGTTAGGCAACACAGGGCACGGAGAGACAGATTATCTTAGTGGTTAAATGCAGCGTCTAGAGTCAGAAGGGTAGGTTTGTAATCTGGCTTTCACAATTATTAGCTGTATAATGTTGAGCCCATTTCTTTTTTTTTTTTTTTTTGTCTTTTTGCCTTTATATAGAGCCGCACCTGCGGCATATGGAGGTTCCCAGGCTAGGGGTCTAACAGGAGCTGTAGCCGCCGGCCTTCGCCACAGCCACAGCAACGCGGGATCCGAGCCGCGTGTGCAACCTACACCACAGCTCACGGCAACGCCGGATCCTTAACCCACTGAGCAAGGCCAGGGATCAAACCTGCAACCTCATGGTTCTTAGTTGGATTCGTTAACCACTGAGCCACGAAGGGAACTCCCAATGTTGAGCCCATTTCTTAACCTCTCTGCAAATCAGCTTACCGATGTGTAAAATGATGATAATAATACTCTCTTTCCAGGGTTTCTATTGGTTAAATCAACCAACCTATGTAAATTACTTGGTATAATGCCTGACATAGAGTAAGGGGCTCAGTACGTATTGGCTGTGATTATTTTTATGGTTCCTCATCTTTGAGACAATTTACAGTGTCAAACACATCCACGTACATGATCTGTGTTTAGTTCTTATAAAACATTGAACTATTATGGTTATTTAAAAATTTGCCGAGTTCCCTTGTGGCACAGTGAGTTATGGATCAGGCATTGACACTGTAGTGGCTTGGGTTGCTGCTCTGGTGCATGTTCAGTCCCTAGCCCAGCAACTTCTACATGCCACAAGCAGGGCTAACAAATTTTTTTAGGGAGTTCTCATTGTGGGGCAGTGGAAACGAATCCAACTAGTATCCATGAGGATGAGGGTTTGATCCCTGGCCTCGCTCAGTGGGTTAAGGATCCGGCATTGCCGTGAGCTGTGGTGTAGGTCACAGATGTGGCTTGGATCCTGTGTTGCTGTGGCTGTGGTGTAGGCCAGCAGCTGTAGCTCCAATTTGACCCCTAGCCTGAGAATTTCCATATGCCATGGGCGTGGCCCTAAAAAGCAAAAAAAAAAAAAAAGCTTAGTTCATTTGAACTAAGTGTATGGAGGCTTAGAGAGGCATCATGAATAGCTTAAAATCACAGCTTCTAAGTGGGGGACCAAGGATTCTAACCCCCAAGTTATGGGGTCTTTCTCAGAATTTCTTTTGCCTCTTTTCTCATACCCAGTTATTTAGGCACAGCAGCAACACAAGAAGGTCTCGATAATAATAATAAAGTATATCAAGGAATAAGGAAGGAGAAATTCTAAATGAGGAATCTGGAAAGACTGCAAGATGGCAGTGGAGTCAGGCGGTGACAGATGTTTGCTGATTTGGGGGAGCTAGTGCCTCCCAGGTACAGCGGTGAGTGGGCTAGGAAGATTTGGCTTCCAGTCCTGGCTCTGCACTAGCTAGCTGTGAGCTATTGAGAAGGTCATATCCCTTCCCTAGGCGTGTTCCCTGAGGGACTGGAGCAAGCGAGATGGGAGGGGAAGGGGAGGAACTGCTTCCAAGAAGAGAGTGGCAGGTGCTGGCCGGGTCGCCGGCGCTGATGCAAGAGTGGCAGCTTCGTGATGCCTAGGACCGAGCTGGAGCAGAACGTGTAAGTCTGTCACGGGCCGTTCTGGAGGGCTGTGGGTAGGCGGGGGCCGTGGGGCAAGGATGCTCTTGGAATAGGTGACCTTGGTGCTGGGAATGAGGGCACTCCGGCGTGACACAGGCAGGGCCCTGCTGGTTCTGCACTCTGATCGCTAGAGGGCGCTGCCTCCCAGTTCAAGTCCGAGACGACCCTGCACCCGCCCCGACAGTTCCTGAGCCCAGTCTCTGGCCCTTGAGCGGCGGGTGTGTGGGATGAGGCGAGCGGGGGGGGGGGGGGGGGGGGGGGGGGGGGGGGGGGGGGGGGGGGGGGGGGGGGGGGGGGGGGGGGGACCTAAGCTAGTAACGGAGGTGTGCAGGGTGCAAGATAGGTTCTGGCGGGTCTTGGGGACCCAGCCTAAACTAGCGCGGCAGCTGGTCCGCAATAGCAGGAAGAGGTGGTGGGGAGGAAAATTTGGGGACTTTTTGGGTCCAGCATATGCTGGAAGCAGGTCTCCTCTCCCTCATAAAGTGTGGCGAAGGACGAGAACTCGGGGTGCTC
Source organism: Catagonus wagneri (assembly GCA_004024745.2). Classification (NCBI taxonomy): domain Eukaryota; kingdom Metazoa; phylum Chordata; class Mammalia; order Artiodactyla; family Tayassuidae; genus Catagonus; species Catagonus wagneri. The sequence continues at coordinate 4,231,339 of PVHT020000034.1, forward strand.
AGGGTCCGTGGACTTTCATCGATATGAAGGGCTCGCAGCCTGCAGGAAACGCCCTCCTTACCCTGACCTCTCATAGAGGGAGGTACCTGGAGTCGTGGACTCAAATCCAAGCTTCTCGCTCAGTCTCACATTTATCTTGTATATAAAGCTCCCTCATGAGAATGTTGTGACTACACACACACACACACAGATATATATGCCTCACCCATGGCATATGAAAGTTCCCAGGTTAGGGGTCCAATCAGAGCTACAGCTGATGGCCTGTGCTACAGGCACAGCAACTCTGGATCCAAGCTGCAACTGCGAACTACACCAGAGCTCATGGCAATGCCGGATTTTTAACCCACTGAGCGGGGTCAGGAATTGAATCCAAATCCTCATGGCTCCAAGTCTGGTTCGTTAACTGCTGAGCCACGAAGGGAATTCCGTGACTATTAAATGACACAGGAAGCTGTCCTCAAGGTTTTCTGGGGCACGTGGACTGTTACAGGTGGGAACGAGATTATAAAGAGGCTCCATTCTCTTTGCTACCAAAGCCCAGATCTAGCCTCTCGGAGGAGCTGAAGGTTAGCAGTAAGCTCAACAAATTATATCAATCCAGTCATCTGGGCATTAGAAGGAGTTCGAGGCATGGCTCAGCAGTAACGAATCCGAGTAGTATCCTTGAGGACGCAGGTTCAATCCCTGGCTTCACTCAGCGGGTTAAGGATCCAGCATTGTAGTGAGCTGTGGTTTAAGTCGCAGGTGATCCTGCGTTGCTGTGGCTGTGGCCTAGGCTGGCAGCTGCAGCGCCAATTCGACTCCTAGCCTGGGGTCTTCCATATGCCGTGGGTACAGTCCTAAAAAGACAAAAAGAAAAAAAAAAAGGAATGTACGATAGAGTAGTATATGTGCTTCTATCAGCCTAATAAACTCTTGTAATTTCATAGTAGTGATGGGCATGTATGACATTTTGAGAAATCTCTAACAATGGTAAGGAAATTTGAAAATAATTGTTATTTCTATTGATGACAAATTCTAATACAGTTTGTTGCATCCATTCATAATTGAAGTAAATGCTAGCTCTCAGCCTGAGACTGGTGAAAATGCTGTAACTCATGATCTCATGAGTGAATTTGTGGAGCTCCAGCTAAGAACCCCCCACAGGACAGGCTCCTCATTTTGCAAGTAGGGAAACTGAGTCAACCAGGTCTCCTGATATCTAGATGAAAGGTCTTCCCACTAATGTGTATAACTCTGGAATGTGGGGAAAAATATGTCTAAACTATTACTTTCACCCTAGAATTCTCAGGTTTTCTTTGCCAAAAATGTGCCAGCGGCCCAAAGCCTCCCTGTTTGCATCACCTCCAGAGCATACATCTGGGACGTGACCGTCCCTTGAGGTAACTCCCAGGACAAGCGCAAAGCTCCATGAAGCCCAGTGGCTTGTCCCAGGCTTGCCTTTGAGGGATCCCGAGGAGAGCTGATTCAAATTTCCTTACCATTGTTAGAGATTTCTCAAAATGTCATATATGTTCATCACTACTATGAAATTACAACTCTCCTCTGGTAGTCATCTCTTTTTTATTGATAAGAATGATCCTTTGTCATTCAGCCCCCATGAAGTCTGAACAGAAGAAAGTAGCCTGGCCGATTTAGAACAGTGTAAGGAATTTAGGCTTTGTCAGGTACAGTTACTTCAAGGAGTTCACCTGGATTTCCTTCCCATGAACACACAGTGTGTTTCTTTCCCATTTGAGGAAATTGTGTCCCTGAAAGCCCCGCCCCCCCCCCCAAGAAAAGTGAACCTACTGGCCCTGCGGGCATGAGCAACAAACATTTCCCTCCCCAGGCTCATGGAGGTAAAGAACTTTTCAAGAAACAGGGTTTCTCAGGGGCCTCAGTGGAAGTCTTTCTTGCCTGAGCAGTTTTGTCAACTGCCCCATCCCTGCTCCGAGACCCCAGGTCCCTAGTGGGTCTCTTTACCTTAGGACAGAGATTCTTCTTTCCTGTTTTCTTTGGTCTTGTTAAAACCCCTCCCCCCCTCTTCTGTCATTCATTACTAGTGTATATGGTCTTGGAAAACAACAGAGTGGCCTCTTTTTTAGCAGTCAGGGGTCTTCCTGCTGTTCTCCTCCTCCACCCCCACTGTGAATTTCTCCACCTCCTTACTCTTACTTTCTCCTTTTCCTTTCCTCTTTCGTGTGTGTGTGTGTGTGTGTGTGTGTGTGTTAGAAATAGACTAATATATTGAATGTGCTGAGAAGAATCACTCTTTGAAATTGTTTTCTTCTCTTTGAGGGACAAAGATTTTTCACTTGCTGATTCATAATAAGAATAAGACTGATAACAGAATAACTAGAAAACATAAGGACAGAATGTGCCCTCAAATATAAAGGAAGGTGCCTAGTCTTTTCTTGAGAGAAGACTTTGCTGGGGTGTAGGACAGAGCACAGAGTTCTGAGTGTTGTCAGGTGAGACATACATCAGGAACATTGTCTTATTCCATCAGAGTGTTCAGCTTTCACTAAAGAATGAGTCAATTCCAGGAGCCTGGGGTATAGAAACCCTTGTTGGTAGAGGGGTCTTTCATCCCATTCCATGACTCTCACAACCATCCTAGTCACAGGACTATAGGACATCTGGCCATGCAGATGTAAACTGTTAGACTGGACCTGATACCTGGTAACCCAGTATCCTTGTTCCCTACAGCAGTGGTAAATTTATGACCTCTCTGTTCCCTCAAATGGAGATTTGTCCATGCTTGTCTCTGTGGGATACTTGGAACGTTGGCTATGAGGGCATTCAGCATTTCTCTTCATCCGGGGGTTATACAACAAAGAATGTTATGAACATGAAGAGGAGTTGAAGATTATAGGTGTGTGTGTGTGTGTGTTAGAAATAGACTTGTTTGGGAATCAGCTGGTTCACTGGGAAGAGTGAACTTAAGTTCTGTCTTTTAAAAGGAAGGCAGAGAAAAACCTGTCTGCCCAGGTCACTGTGGTGTCCTGCCTCTTCCTGGGCACAGAGGACAGCAGGTTCCTTTGTAACCAGGCCTCCCTTCTGCACAGCTGCTGGCTCAGCAGCCCACACGCTGCCACCTGCTCCACACACTGATTTGCACAGGGATAACCTGAGTTTCTCCAAGCCACAGCAGCCTGATGGCAGAAGCAGCTGCAGTCACAGCCCTGTCCTCTGGGCTGGGGCACTCCCTCACCACCACCATGAAACCACACTGTGCTGTGTGAACAAATAGGATGACGGCTCCTCTCTGCAAGTGAGGGCCTTTTGGATGCTGAAGTCACTAGCACATGGCTCTGCCTCTCAGGAGCTGTTCCATGTGACTCCCAGGGCTGAGCTCTTCTCCAAGGCTCCCGTTGAGCTCTGTCTTTGGTGGAAGGAATTGAGGAGGTGAGCCTCAACTGTCACATTTTATGATGGCTGCCCTTCTTCGGCCTCCCCACAGCCACTAGGAATCCCAGGCCTAATTCTTTGAATTAAAGACTTAGCATTTTGTCCTCCAGAATATTTCCAGTCTCATCTAGTGAGGAAGGAAAAGACAGTGTTTAGCAAAGGGTCCAACGCTGATTGTGGGGTGTCAGGACTCCTACTGGCTGTGGCCATGGAGGCTGTACCCCAACCCTAAGGCAGATCAGATGGGAGCGTCCTTAATCTGACCTGGGCTTCTGAGAAGAAGATGTATGTTCTTCAGTGGATAGTGAAGGCGAATATTGTATGGGTTTTTTTCCTGGCATGTTAGGATTCTAAGCAAGGGGAAAAAACGGGGTGCATATGGATTAGATTGTTCTGTGAACCAAAGTGTCATGGGACCATCCTGAAGGAGCAATACTTTCAGGCAGGGGTATCTTTTTAATCATGCCACAGACTTGGCCCACCAGGCTGTTCCTTGTCTTGATGCTCTCAGCTGGCTCTTTGCCCCTGGATGGGATGGTCCCCAGTCTTTCTGTGAGAGGTAGAGTCAGGCCGAGCCTGTGGCCTTGAGATCCATGGCACTTTCCTTGCTGTTCTCCTGTCCCCAAGCTTGTCACTTTGGGGCTCCTGAGAAGCTGGCTCTTTAAGAAAGAGTCTAAACTTCCCAAGGACCATCGATTCTCCGTTTCTGTGTTTTTCAGAAATAGGCAAATAGAGACCCTGATCCATGTTCCAGGAGTGCCCAGATGTTGGTAAAGTCAGGAACCCAGGACATAGCCTGTTCTCGCTCTGTACCTCAGTTTTCCTGTGGATGGAAAAGTACTGTGTATTCTGACCCCTCAGCTGGGGAAAGGAAGAGAGAGGTGACGACTGCTAAAGCACCTTTTGTGGTCCGCTTGCAAGGGTTAATAAGTCACAGCTCTCCAGGGCTCCTCAGGCCTGTCCTGCCTGGCTACCTCGCTGCTTGGAAGAAGAAAAAAAGAAAAAGCTAGAAAGTTTAGATCAGCAATCGTGTGGAACGCCAATGTGTGAAGCAGCCAAGGAGTGTGGCTTCGCCCTTCTTTTTGCCCATCACCTTGTGGTGCTGTAAAACATTTATCTCAGGTCTGCATCTGGACCTTGGTCTAATAAATTCCTCCAGAGTTATGCAGGCTACACAGACTGCTTCTTCAGGTGTTGGATGAGGTCAGGGTAACATAGGGGACACTGTCATAAACATTGACTCAGGTCAGGGACAGAAAACCAGTGGAGCTTAAAATGTCAGGCTCTGAATAAGTTAATGAGCTACTAAAAAGACAAGGTAATAGGGTAATCAGACATGAAGCTGGAGTAAAAATTTGGGCATATCTAGTTATTATTTTGACAGCTCTCAAACCAAAAAACTGGTTTAAAATCATTACTATCTTTTCATTTGTGCCATTATAGTTAAAAGTCTGCCAGTAATTCCATTATAAACTATTGTCAGAGAGATTCTACTTGGCAATAAAATTAATTCTAGTTTAAGAGTTTTTTGGTTGCTGTTGCTATAGTATACTGTGAAATTATTGTTCCTAAATTCACATGACTAGAGAATGCTGCTACCATTCCCATCTGCGCTCCAGTGTCCCCCTCCCCAACATTATGGTAGATAAGTCACCAGAGAAATTTAAAAAATTCCCCCTTTCGGATTTCTGCAAAGTATTTAATAAACAATGATATTGTTTGCTACAAAAAAAATTGGGGCAAATCAAGGGTAGATTTCAAATGTGAAGGGTGGAGGCTGAAATCTTGTACTAAGCCAGGCAAACTGGTATAGTAGAAGGGACACTGACCTTGGAATTTTTTTTTTATTGAAGTATAGTTGATTTACACATAACATTAGATTAGTTTCAAGTGTAAAATATAATAATTCAGTATTTTTATAGATTATACTTCATTTAAGGTTATTACAAAATAATAGCTATATTTTCCTTATTGATTATTTTATACCTAATCTTTTGTACCTCTTAATCTCATAATGCTATTTTGCCCCTCCCCTCTCTCCTCTCCCCACTGGTAACCATTAGTTTGTTCTCTATATCTGTGACTCTTTTTTTATTTTGTTATATCCATTTGTTTGTTTTAATTTTTAGATTATATATATAAGTGATAATAGACAGCATTTGTCTTTCTCTGACTTATTTCACTAAGCGTAATACCCTCTAGGTCATCTACATTGTTGCAAATGGCAGAATTTTATTCGTTTTTATGGCTGAGTAATATTCCATTGTATGTACTACATCTTCTTTATCCATTCATTATTGACATTTAGGTTGCTTCCATAGCTTAGCTATTGTAAATAATATTGTAAATAATGCTGCTGTGAACATTGGGGTGCATGTATCTTTTCTTTTAAATGGTGTGCCTGAAGCACGTGGAAGTTCCCTGGCTGGGGGTCAGACCTGCGCCACAGAAGTGATGTGAGCCACTGCAGTAACAATGCCAGATCTTTAACTTGATGAGCCACCAGGGAACACCTTTCATGGATCTTTTCAAATTGGTGTTTTCATTTTCTTCAGATGTATGTCTAGAAATGGAATTGCTGGATCCTACGGCAGTTCTACTTTTGGTTTTTTTAGTAACCTCCATACTGTATTCCATAATGGCTACACCAATTTACATTCCTATCAACACCCTCACCAACACTTTTTATTTATAGACCATTTCTCCACACCCTCACCAACATTTGTTATTTATAGACCTTTTGATGATAGTCATTTTGACATGTGTGAGGTGATATCTCACTGTGCTTTTGATTTGCACTTCTCTGATGATTAGTGATAGTGAACATTTCTTTAAATGTGACTATTGGCCATCTAAATATCTTCTTTGGAAAAATGTCTATTCAGGTTTGCTGCTCATTTTTAAATCAGGTTTCTTATTTTGATATTGAGTTGTATGAGTTGTTTATCTATTTTTGGATATTAGCCCCTTATCAGTCATATCATTTGCAAATATTTTCTCCCACTCAGTAGGCTGTCTTTTTGTTTTGTTGATGGTTTCCTTTTAAGTTTAATTAGGCCCCATTTGTTTATTTTTCCTTTTGTGTCTTTTGCTTTAGGAGACAGATCCAAAATAAATATTGCTACAATTTATGTCAAAGAATGCTCTGCCTATGTTACCTTCTTGGAGTTTATGGTTTCAGATCTTATACTGAGGTCTTTTATCCATTTTGAGTTTATTTTTGTATACGATGTGAGAAAAAGTTTTTATTTTTTTATTTAACAGACGTACCCGTGGCATATGGAAGTTCCTGGGCCAGGGGCTGAATCAGAGATGCATCTGAGGCCTATGCCACAGCCACAGCAACCCAGATTCAAGCTGCATCTGTGACCCATGCTGTAGCTTACAGCAACGCCAGACCCTTAACCCACTGAGCGAGGCCAGTAATCGAACCCACATCCTCGGAGAGATAATGTTGGGTCCTTAACTCACTAAACCACAATAGGAACTCCATGAGAAAATTCTAATCGCATTCTTTTACATGTAGCTGTTCAGTTTTCCCATCACCACTTACTGAATAGTCTGTCTTTTTCCGATTTTATATTCTATCTCTCTCTCTTTAAAAAAAAAAAAAAAAATATATATATATATATATATATATATATATATATATATATATATATCTTTTGGGGGCTGCACCCATGGCATATGGAGGTTCCCAGGCTAGGGGTCAGGTTGGAGCTGCTAGCCACAGCCACAGCCACAGCAATGGGGGATCTGAGCCATGTCTGTGACCTACACCACAGCTCATGGCAATGTCCGATCCTCAGCTCTCTGAGTGAGGCCAGGGATTGAACCCACGTCTTCATGGATACTAGTTGGGTTCATTAACTGCTGAGCCATGACGGGAACTCCAAGATATATTTTTTTTGTTATAGCTGATTTACAATGTTCTGTCAATTTCTGCTATACAGCAAAGTGACCCAGTCATACATACATACATACATACATATATATATATATATAATACATATATATATATATACACATTCTTTTTCTCACATTATCCTCCATCATGTTCCATCACAAGTGACTAGATGTAGTTCCCTGAGCTATACAGCAGGATCTCATTGCTTATCCAAATGCAGTAGTTTGCATCTACTAACCCCAAACTCCCAGTCCATCCCACTACCTCCCCTTCCCCCTTCGCAATCACAAGTCTGTTCTCCATGTCCATGAGTATTTCTCCTTTCTGCAGATTTGTGCCATATATTAGACTCCACATATAAGTGATATCATATGGTATTTGTCTTTCTCTTTCTGACTTACTTCACTTAGTATGAGAATCTCTAGTTCCATCCATGTTGCTGCAAATGGCATTTTTTTTTACAGCTGAGTAATATTCTATTGTGTATATATACCACATCTTCTTAATCAATTCAACTGTCGATGGACATTTAGGTTGTTTCTATGCCTTGGCCTTTGTGAATAGTGCTGCAGTGAACATTGGCGTGAATGTATCTTTTTCAGCGAAAGTTTTCCCATTGAATGTTCTAGGTTAATTGACCATTAAGAGTGTGGGCTTATTTCCAGTTATTCTGTTCTGTTCCACTGATCTATGTGTATGTTTTTGTGCCAGTACCATGCTGTTTTGATTACTCTAGCTTTGTAGTACAGTCTAAAGTCAGGAAACATGATACCTCCAGCTTTGTTCTTTTTTCTCAAGATTGATGGGGCAATTTGGAGTCTTTTCTTATTCCATCTAAATTTTCTAGTTCTGTGAAAAAATGTCATGGGTATTTTGAGAGGGATTGAATTAAATTTGTATTACTTTGGGTAGTATGGACATTGTTAGCAGTATTAATTCTTACAATCCAAGAACATGGGATAAATTTCCATTTTTCTATATCATCTCTAAATTCTTTCATCACTGTTTTATAATTTTCAGAGTGTAGGTCTTTTATCTCCTTGGTAAACTTTATTCCCAGGTATTCTATTCTTTTCAAAAAAACATTTTTAGGTTTTTATTTTTTCTATTATAGTTGATTTACATTGTTCTGTCAGTTTCTGCTGTATAGCAAAGTCACCCAGTCATACATAGATATACGTTTTTTTTCTCACATTATCCTCCATCAGGTTCCATCACAAGTGACTAGATATAGTTCCCTGTGCTATACAGCAGGATCTCATTGCTTATCCACTCCAAGTGCAATAGTTCGCATCTGCTAACCCCAAACTCCCAGACCATCCCACTCCTTTCCCTTCCCCCTCGGCAACTACAAGTCTGTTCTCCAAATCCATGAGTTTGTTCCTTTTCTGTAGAAAGGTTCATTTGTGCCATATATTAGATTCCAGATATAAGTGATATCAAGTGGTATTTATCTTTCTCCTTTGACCAGGATTGTTTTCTTATTTTCTCTTTCTGATAATTTATTATTACTGTACAGAAAAGCAACAGATTTAAATATATTAATCCTGTGTGTGTGTGTGTGTGTGTGTGTGTAGGCTTTAGGGTTTTCTATATAGTGTCATGTCATCTGCAAATAGTGAATTTTACTTCTTCCCCTCCAATCTGAATGACTTTTATTTCTTTTTCTTGTTTCATTACTGTGGCTAGGACTTTAAATAGTGTATTAAATAGAAGTGGTGAGAGTGAGCATCCTTTGTCTTGTTTCTGATTTTAGAAGAAAGGCTTTCAGCTTTTCACCATTGAGTTGGATGTTACCTATGGATTTGCAATAAATAGTCTTTATTATGTTGAGATATGTTCCCTCTATACTAGCTTTGATGAGAGTTTTTATCATGAATGGATGCTGAATTTTATCAAAAGTTTTTTCTGTGTCTATTGAGGTGACCATGTGATTTTCATCCTTCCTAATGTGGTGTATCACATTGATTCACTGGTGAATATTGAACCTTCCTTGCATCCCTAAAAGCCAAGAGTTTTAGCCATGGCTGTACTATGAACCTGGGTTGACCTTGGCTAAGTCACTTCATCTCTCCAAGTCTTTGTTTCATAGTAAAAAAAATTGAGTCAGCACAACTCAACAGAAAATCAATCTGATTAAAAAATGGTCAGAGGACCTGAAAAAAGAATCCAAAGAAGAGATACAAAAGTTTAATATGCACATGAAAAATACTCATCACTAATCTTTAGGGATATGCAAATCAAAAATACAAGGGGATGTAACCTCACACCCACTAGGATGACTATTATTAAAAAAAAAACAGATAATAGCAAGTGTTGGTGAAAATATGAAGAAATTAGAAGGCTTGTGCATGTTGATGAGAATGTAAAATAGAGCAGCTGCTGTGGAAAACAGTGATGGTAACTAAAAAAAAAATTATACGTAAAATTACCATATAATCCAGCAATTACACTTCTGGGTATATACCCAAAAGAATTGAAAGCAGAGACTTGAACAGATATCTGTATACCCATGTTCATAGCAGCATTATTCACAATAGCCGAAAGGTGGAAGTAACTCATTTATCACCCAGGGAATGAATACATAAAATGTGGTATATACATACAATGGAATGTTATTCAGCCTTGAAAAGGGAATTCTGATACATCGATGAACTTTGATGACATTTTCCAAGTGAAATAAGCCAAATACTATATGTTTCCATCTATGTGAGGTACCTCAAGCAGTCAAATTCATAAAGACAGCAGAAGAGTGGTTGCTAGGGCTCCGAGGGAGATAAAAGTGGGTTTAATGGATGTATGATTTCAGTTTGGAAAGATAACAAGTTCTGGAGATGGATGGCAGTGATTGTTGCACAACAGTGTGAATGTACTTAATTGCCACTGACACTCAAAAATGTTTAAAATGGTACTTTTTGTTACATATATTTTACCACAATAAAAAATTGAGGTGGAGAGATCAAAGACTCCTGAGGTGTGTCAATGCCAAGATATCGATCCCTTCCAGTTTGGGATACTGTGTTGCCACGGAAGCAGGCATCACCCACAGTTCTGTCTGCTCTTTGGATATTTCATAAATGGAATCCCAGAATGAAGACAAATGATCTACAACTACACACAGCCACATGCATGAATCTCGCAAATGCTGTATTAAATACAATAAGCCAGACCCCAAAAAAATACACTGGAAGAAATTATTGAAAAAGGCCAGGCTTTTCCTCTGTTCTTGGCCATAAATTAACTGTTTTTGTTTGTATGTGTCTGTAATGGGACATTCTAGTCTAGTCCGTTGATCCATTGACTATCTTGTGCCCATGCTGTATTATAGTAATTTACCTTCACGCTGCTGTCTTGTTAACCCAGTAGAATAACTCCTTCCTTGTTCTTTTTTTCAGAACTAGCCTATCAAGTTTCACCCAAAACAAACAATCCCCGTGGAAAATTTGATTGGAAATACATTAACCTGTAGATCAGTTTGGAGAGAGTGACATCTTTGTGCTGAAATTTCAATCCGTGGAAATGGTAAATTCTTAATTTGCTTATGTTTTCTTTAGTGGCTCTCAATGATGTTTTACAGTTTTCTACAAGTATGCCAAAATATTGATCCCCTCAATCTTTGGGGTGTCTAGGCAGAGCTTGGGGCAGCTGGCCCTAGGCAGTTCACTCCAGCTTTGAAAAGCCTCATCTGGTAACCCTAGTAAGCTATACAGCTATTATCAATTTCTCTGTGTGACGTGGTGGGAAAAATACTGGGAAGCATTGGGATGTATTTCTAGTTTTCTGTTCCTGACCATTTGCACAAAACATTGTGGGCAAAAATGCCATCCGTAATTCCCCCAGACATCCTGAACTCTTGAATCGCCCACTGTACACTTCTAGCCCATTTATTTCTGTGGGCTTGTTTGTTCAATGTGTGCCCATAAATTAAGAGGGCTTATTTTTGCAAAAACAATAATAATGTTATGTACTGAGCATTTACCAGGTTCTGGATGATCTACAAATATCTTGTCTCCAAGAAATCCTCTGAGGTTGTTAATATTATCTATATTTCACTGAAGAAAAAGCTGGAGGGTTTTTTGAAATGAAAAAAATTTTTATTGAAGTATAGTTGATTTATAAATTTGTGTTAGTTTCTGGAGTATACCAAAGTGATATATATAATATCCATATCGCATATATATTCTTTTTCAGATTCTTTTCAACTATAGCTTATCGCAAGATATTGAATATAGTTCCTTGTGCTATACAGTAGAATCTTGTTGTTTATTTATTTTATATATAATAGTATGTATCTGTCTGCAACCTTTCCATTTTGGTAACCATAAGTTTGTTTTCTGTGTCTGTGAGTCTGTTTTTAAATAAGTTCATTTGTATTTTTTTTTAGATTCCACATGTAAGTGATATCATACGATATTTGCCTTTCTGGCTTACTTCACTAAGTATGATAATCTTGAGGTCCTTCCATGTTGCTGCAAATACCGTTATTTCATTTTTTATGGCTGAGTATTATTCCATTGTGTGTGTGTGTGTGTGTGTGTGTGTGTGCGCGCGCATCTTCTTTATCCATTCACCTGAGAATGGACGTTTAGTTTGCCTCCATGTCTTGGCTATTGTAAACAGTGCTACAATGAACACTGGGGTGCATGTATCTTTTCAAATTAGAGTTTTCCTCTTTTCCAGATCTATGTGCAGGAGTGAGATTGCGGGATTGTATGATAACTCAATTTTCAGTTTTTTAAGAAGCCTCCATGATGTTCATTGTAGTGGCTGTACCAATTTATATTCCCACCAACAATATAGGAGGGTTCCCTTTTCTCCACACCCTCTCCAGCATTTATTTGTAGAGTTTTTGATGATGGTTATTCTGACTGGTGTAAGGTGATACCTCACTGTAGCTTTGATTTGCATTTCTCTAATAATTAGTGATGTTGAGCATTTTTCATGTGCCTGTTAGCCATCTGTATGTCTTCTTTGGAGGAATGTCTATTTAGATCTTCTGTCCATTTTTTGATTCCTTTTTTTCTTTTAATATTGAGCTGTTTATATACTTTGGAAAGTAAGCCCTTGTCAATCAGATCATTTGCAAATATTTTCTCCTAGTCTGTAGGTTGTCCTTTCCTTTTGTTTATGCAAAAGCTTCTAAGTTTGATTAGGTCCCATTTGTTTATTTTTGCTTTTATTTCTTTTGCCTTGGGGGACTAACCAAAGAATACATTAGTACTGTTTATGTCAGAGAATATTTTGTCTATGTTTTCTTTTAAAAATTTTATGATGTCCTGTCTTATATTTAAGTCTTCAAGCCATTTTGAGTTTATTTTTGTGTATGATGAGAGAGAGTATTGTAACTTCATTGTTTTACAAGTGACTGTCCAGCTTTCCTAACACCACTTGCTGAAGAGACTCTCTTTTCTCCATTATATATTATTGCCTCCTTTGTTGAAGATTAATTGACCATAGGTGAGTGGGTTTATTTCTGGGCTCTCTATTCTGTTCCATTGATCTGTGTGTCTATTCTTGTGCTAGACCACACTGTTTTGTTTACTGTAGTTTGTAGTATTGTCTAGAGCTGGAGTTTTGAGAAGCAAAATAACTGCTAAGTGGTAGAACCATTTCTGGAAATATGGCAGACTAGATAATCTGAAAATCCTTTCTCTACAAGTTCAAAGTTCATAGAAATCCTGGGTAAAATATATCAAACATTTTCCCCCAAATAGATAGCTGAACTTGGAAGAAAGGAATGAAATCTCTAAGGTCCAGAAGTGAAGAGAAAGCTGAAAACTGATAACCAAGCAGCTTGTTTTTACAGGGTACCTTTGGGATAGGAGATAAGACCTAGGAACTGAGACCCTGCCCAGAACCCAGACCCTCAGAGGCTACATGCTTAGTGAAAGGGTGGCATAAAAACCAGTCCTGGAGTTCCCATTGCAGTGCAGTGGAAACGAATCCAACTGGTATCCATGAGGATGCGGGTTTGATCGCTGGCCTTGCTCAGTGGGTTGGGAATCTGGTGTTGCTGTGAGCTGTGATGTAGGTTGCAGGTGCGGCTCAGATCTTGCATTGCTATGGCTGTGGCATAGGCTGGTAGCTGTAGATCCAATTCGACCCCTAGCCTGGGAACTTCCATATGCCACAGGTGCAGCCCTAAAAAGCAAAAAACAAAAACAAAAACAAGTCCTGCTGGCAAAAGGAGATTCACTTATTCACTCACTCATTCGATAACATTTTGGAAAGCTTTCTGTGAGGCTTCTATTTCAGGCACTTGGGATACAGTGACAAAACAAACACAAATCCCCATCCCTGGGGAAATTTATATTCAGTGGAGAAGAGACAGAAAATAATTAATAAACATAAAATATGAGTATGATAAAAGGAGATATGTTTATGGAAAAAACAGAAGAGGGAAGAATGGCTCAGGAATAACAAGGAAGTGGTCTAACTTGGTCTGGACTCTGGGGAGAAAAAAGAATCCTCTCCTGCGAATTTCCAGTCACAGACCTGCCTTTAGGAGGTGCTGGGGTCGTAACTGACTAACTGTTTGCACGGTCTAGAAACACTCAGGCAAGTGATGAATATAAATTGCCCCAGGTTTACCTTCATCATGCCAGGGATGTGGAAAAGTGCTGCCTGAAAAAAACGAAGGGAAAACTCCACCCAAGCTGCCAAGGGTTCCATAGCTAAAGCCCAAACTTGAGCTCATAATAAAAAAATACAAAACTGGGATTCCAGTTGTGGTTCAGCGGGTTAAGGACAGGATGTAGTCTCTATGAGGATGTTGGTTCAATCCCTGGCCTCGCTCAGTGGGCTAAGGTTTGGGCATTGCTGTGAGCTGCGGTGTAGGTCGCAGATGTGGCTCTGATCTGGCGTTACTGTGACTGTGGTGTAGGCCGGCAGCTACAGCCCTTCCTACCTGGAACTTTCATATGCCCCAAGTGCGGCCTTAAAAAGAAAAGAGAAATACACACTTATTGATGGCAGATTTAGGATTCAATTCAGTGCCTGCTCAAAGCCAAATCCCATGCTCATAATTCTTATCTGCCTGCCCTCCACACCCACACCCATGGCAGGACCCGCTATCCTTCAGGGGCAGCACCCATAGAGATTAGGTTCACAGAATCTTAGAGTTGGAAGCGACCCAAGAGATCGCCTACTCCAGGCTCCTAACAATGGAGGACATCTTTCTGTAACATGACACAGATCCTTATCAGCCTCTGCTTCAGGGAAGAAAGCATATTCTTTTCCTGGATAGTGGGAGGCCTCATTGTAGAGGCAGAACAGTGCGACCTAAGGAGACAGAAAGGCCCTTTAATCCTTCTGAGCCAGGGGATCTCAGGCAGGATAATTAACCAGATGAATTTAAGCCTTCTTATTTCTAGAATGTGGATATTGTCCGATAGGATCCTGCTGAGGGTTCACAGAATGATTATTATAAATGGCTCCCAGGCACACGGTAGACAAGAATGTCTAGAGCTAAGTAATCAACACAAAGACTTACTCTGCTTTGCATTAACCAGATCAGAGCCACTTATAGGCATGAGGTTTTTTGGGTTTTTTTTGCATGAGGTTTTTTTTTTTTAAATCCCAGTTTTAGTGAGGGCATTCAGTTCACCATAACAATGGGAAAGAGTTTTGTCATTAAAAAAAAAAAAACCCCAAGCAAGCAGCAGTCATTTCTATTTGCTTTTGAACCAACCCCATCTCTGTATTTTAAGGCCTCTTCTATTTCCGGATTGAAGGCTTGTGGCTATTTACCCCATCTGGGCTGGGGTGAAGGGTGAGTCTGAGAAGTCTCTTGATTGAGGACTGAAGTGTAAATAAACCCCGCTGTCTTCTCTTCTGGTGATCCAACTTTTTTAATTATAGAAGCTTCAAGAATAAATTCTCCCGACTTAGGCTCTTCAAATTAAAAATTAAGAAATTACTTCAGTGCAATATAATTCACCTATTTTGGTATAGAGTTTGGTGAAATTTGGCAATAGAAGATAACTGCATAGCCACCCCACATTCAAATCTTGAACAATTCCCTCTTTTAAGTATGCCCTTCGGCCTTTGCCTTTAAGAGAGACGTTGACAAACTGACTGGGATCCAGGGCTGGGATCCAGGGCGAGATGTCTTGAAGTCACGGGATAGACAGGACACCTGAAAGATAGAGGGCCATCCATTTTCCCCCAGAGAAAAGAAGAAGACGGCAGCCTTTGAAGAGTGAAGAGCTGCCGTAACTGTAGCTTAGTCAGTGGAGCTCAGAGGGAGCCATCAGGACTGAGGGGCAGAAATGAGAGATATGTTGATTCAATATGAACAAATTTCTCAAAACAAATTTCTCAAAATAGTTGTTACTATTTACAGATGATGAAGGTAAGTGAGACTCAGAGATTTAAACCGGAATTACTGTTGATCAAACACTTGGGAAGTCGTGGAGTCAAAATTCGAACCCAGATGTTCCGCTCTTCAGTCCTGATTTTCCCCTTCTACCCTCCACTTCGGAAGGTCTACAGGAGGCCCGGGGAGCGTGGTGTTAGGTGGAGATGGACTGATTTGAGTTAGCTGCTCAGGTGTTTGTCACTAGCTTGGGCCATGCGATCACGAGGGGCAGCCAAGGCCCAGCAGAGACAAGAGGCCCTTGGAGGGTGGATGGAGGAGGGTGAGGCCACCTCGTTCCCAGCCTCTGGTTCGATTTGCTTCACTGCTCCTGGCAATCTCTTGCCCTGATTTTCAGTGTGGGCTGAGGATCCAGGTCAGTGAGAAGCCTGGCGCTAGGTTTGCCTGTGTGGGTGCTGCTGATAGGGATCAGCTGCTCCAGTCTGGGGCTGGGCTGGGGCTGGAGGCTGGGGGCTGGGGGCCTAGCACAGGACGCCAGCCTGCTGCCCAGGCTCCATGGAGGAGCTGGTGGAAGTGCCTCCACCTGCCTAGCTGGGCTTGCCTGAGAGGTTCTGAGCCCTGACGGGAAGAAAATTGTCTGTAGGTTGGAGAATAGAATCAGAATACCCTCAGGTGAGAGAGGAGGGAGGGAGAGGGAGAAGGAGAGAGAGAGAGAGGAGAGTGTTTGAGAAGAGACAAGGAGCTAGGGAACAGAGCAGGCACTTTCCAGGCTAAACTCTTAGGGAGCATGCAAGTGAGACCTCGCAGATGGAGCAGGAACGATGGGCTGGTGAGGGGCTTTGCTCCATTTCCTGGGGCTGCTGGCCTTCCGCTGGCTGGGACCGGCCCAGGTACACTCCCCGGGAAGACCTTGGGGCCTGAGGATGCTCAGGTGACGGTCCTCAGCCCTGCCCGTGGCGTCGGGGCGCTGGAGGCTCCCGAAGCTTTGGGTGTTGGTAGGTGTGACCGAGGCATCTGGGGCGGGGAGAGAGCCCAGGAAGGCCCCTCCTCCCAGGCTGCCCCCCTCCCTGCCTCCGTGTCTCTCGGAGGCGCACCCACATCGCTAGGCAGGTGGGCCTGGGCGCCGCGTTTGCTGAGCGTTTGTTTTTTTTCAGGTTTGCGCAGCTCCAGGCCCAGCCAGTTGGCAGGAAACAGGATAGAGGTCACTTGAACTCAGACCACGCGTCCCTGTTAAATACATCAGCTTTTAAATCAATCTTTGTTCAAAGTCCAGTGACTTCCAAGACTGAACTCATCAGCAGAGAGAGAAGTCCCCAGGGAACCCAGCGGCTCCTCTTCTCCAGGATCCAGGTAAGAGCTGCCTCTCCGTCCACCGCCCCCCGACGGGGGCACTGGCCACCTGGGTCCGAACCACCTCCTTTCTTTTTCTTTTTTCCTCTTCTCGGCAGGAGCTGGCTGTCCAGGGCGGAAGAGGCGCCAGCCCGGGAAGGAGCCAGGCCCCTCTGCGGGGAGGGACTGTCCATACTCTGAGCTTCTCTGTGACTGAGACGCCCGCCCCTTGCAGGCTGGGGTCTGCCTCACAAAGGAGCTGGTAAACTGACCCTCGGGAAAAGCTTTCCCGGGGTTGCGCGGGGGCGGGGGCGGGGTGGGGGGGTTTGATGTGCAGCCAAGGGAGGGAGACAACAGACCCGCAGGTCACAGGAGAGATACTCATTCACAGGCCCCTGGCCAGGGCTGGGCAGCAGAGCTCCGCTTCTGGAAGCAGCCCTTAAGGGGTACAAGCTCACTTTCTCACCGGATAATAAAAACAAATGTCCCTCCTCTTTCATCATGTTATAGCACAGGGAAAAAAACAAACAAATAAACAAACAAACAAAAAGTGGAAAAAACAGTGAATTTCCAGGCTGGCCGAATTTTAAAATATAGACCCCCCCAGGCCTACCCTTTGGAGCATCTAGGTCTTTGGGTCTTGTGAGGTCCTGAAAAATCTTTTTCTTTTAAACTACCCCCCCCCCGCCCACCCCGCCCCATGACTCTTGTGTGCAGGTAGGTTTGAGAACTACTAGCAGCTTATTTCCTAGGCAGTGGGGACTGAGGGACTTAAATGTGACTGTCCTCTCAGGGCAGCCAGCCTAGGCGACTCCTGGTTAGGGCTGGCCCTGAAAGAACGTGTTCCTCCTTGATTACAGTCCCTACAAAGCACCCACGAGCTTCAGTCCCATTTCCAAAAGTAACAGGGGCTCTTTGTCTCAGGCCACGGTTGTCTAGTCACCTGGAATCACATGTTCTTTCCTGCAGCAAATAACTCAGGGACTTTGAGTTTGTGTGTTAGGACAAAGTAAATTGTTCTTACCTTTGCCTCTTTTGTTTGTTCTCTGTACCATAAACTACGAAGTTGCTAGTAAGGATGTCTTGTGTTCATGGACCACCGGCCAGAGAGCACTTTCTCATCCTGGGGAAAGAAGATGCGGCTGGGATACAAATAATCTGGGTTTTGATTTAGTTGTCAGCCACAGGCCATTGAAGTCGCTTCTCCAGCTGGAGCCTCAATTTCATCATCTTCTGAAGCTTTTTCATTTTTCCCCCAAATAAAATTATAACTATATTTGTGCCAAAATGCAAATGGGTTTGCACTTCAGATGTGTGTGTCCAAAGGCTCTGTGGGACAGTGGGACAGCTTTGAGTTCAGCCACGAGGTCTCGTCCCATCTTTTAATCTCTTTGAGCCTCTATTTACTTATCTAACAATAAGGAGTTGAGACTAGATGATTGTTAATGTCCTTTTTGGCCCATGAGAGACCCTGGAGCTCCTTCTTGTCATTTTGGTATGAATTAAAATGTTGCCTCCCCACGAATGGCTTTTAAATTCAGCTTCCTCGCCACCATATCTCATCATTCATAGGCTTTATCATCAGGAATAATTCTGTCTACTTTTTGTCACTTTTGCACGATGTTAAACTTCAAGAGAGCAGGGGCCTGGTCTTTTGTGTTACCTGCTGTAGGTCCCAGCTCCCGGAGCGATACCTGGCACCGAGCCCATGCTTGATATTTCTGTAAGTGGAAGTTCGTGTGCCTAGGAGGGAGCTGCAGGAATAGAATCAGTGTGTTTGGATTAAATGCTCTTAGCAAAGAGGAGGCTGAAGAACCATGATATTTTCTTGGGCACCTAAGGTCCAGATTCTGATCAAGTGGGAATGGGCGTCTCTGTTCACACCTTGGTTAAGAGATTTTCACATTTGTTTCATGGGAGTTTGATGAGAGTAGCAAGGTGGAGCTAGCTGTGTTTTCCTCAAGATCTCAGCATCTCCTTTCCTTGGTCCTTCGTGATGATCTCTTTGCCAAGGGGGTGTCATGGCTAACTGATTAAGAATTAGAGACCTGAAGTCCAGGGCAGCTGTATTCTTCCTCTTTAGATCTCTATTTCCTCTTTGGTCAAATGGGCATAATAGTAACTCATTCCTAGTGTTGGGAGAAGCACATAGTGCCTGGCATACCTTAAACGCTACTATTCGGATGCTCTTTGGATAGCTTTCTGCCTGGGCATGACCCCAGAGAAGGAAGTGACTCAGGCAGTGGTAAGGAGCTTTGATAAATATGAAAGAGAGCCCCTAGTATACTCCACAGCAGCTGTGGAAGTTTTGCTCTTGGTCTGAGATGCCTCCCAGCTTCTGAGACATCAACACTGAAGCTCCTCTGTGATCTGCAGAACGGAGCCCACGGTGCTCCACAGTCCACAACCTGACCTGCTTCTTAATTTCAACATACACCTGTTCTCTGGGCTTTCGGGACCAGTCACTGTTCCCGAACATCCCTGTGCCGGTCCTTTGGCCCAGGATGCCTCCCTCCTCCCAGCCTAACTACTTGAGTTCCCTAAGATGGCACACCCCTCTTGTGCGGGAGGCTGGGGAGATGGTGGGAGGAAGCCAGACTCAACTGGGTTTGAATCCAGGTTTTGTTGCTTATCCAAATAGCTATGGGAACCCAATGTACATTTTCAGAGACTTTTTTTCTTGTAAAATGGACCGTCAGGATTAAATGAGAACTCATTAAGGTAGCTAGGCTGGTGCTTGGAGCCTAGTAGAAGCTCAATAAATGTGTATAACAACAAACAAACATCTTTTCAATTTTCCAACGCCCACGTTTGGTAGTTATGTCTGTAAATTTCCTCCACTTGACTCTGGGCTCTGTGAGGGCAGAACAGTGTCTAATCTGGGTTGAACCTTGGTACGTGCCTCACCTTTGGTACTAATCATAGTTTATTGATTATGTTAAATGATACTTGAAATTTAGAGGATGAACCGATTTCTTCATTATGGTGGTCAGGAAAGGCGTTACGTTTAACCTAAAATTTGAACTTGACAGGGGTAGGTCTTGAATTCATTCAGCTGGGGAAAAAAAATGTTTGCTTAGGACCTACTATGAATAAATAATCAGTGGGGGTAGTCATTTCAGGCAGAGCAAAGGGCAGGAGGGTGGGGGCGACCACATGCGGGCCAGTTTGGTGCCTGCCAAGGAGCAGAGGGAAAGCCTGAGCAAGGAGTTTGGATTTTAGGTTCTTGAATGTTATTTTTCAAGACTGACATGGTGAGAGCAAGATTAACAAGTTGATCTCGAGGCAGTGACCACGAGAACCTGGAGGCTGGAGGGACGTAGGAATAAAGCGAGGGGGTAGAAATGGAAGTTCAAGGGGTCTTGTAAAAAATGATACTAGTTTGGGGAGATGTTCTTGTTCCAGCCAAACCTCGGGATAGTTTGGCTATTTTCAGGTACCAGTTCTAGCAGCAGCACAAGGGTGTCCTTTCCCAGAGGGCATCTCTGACTTGGCAGAACTCTTAGATAAGCAAGAAGAGTAGGGAAGACCTTGAACTCCAACCAAGAGTCCTGCTGTGTAGGACTATGTGCCGTTCACGATGGGTGGGTAGCGGAGAGTGGCACTTAGTACCAGCAGGCCAAATGAACTTCAAGATAAGCAGATTCCATTCCTTATCGTAAATGAGAAGTAAGAATGACTCACTGGACCTCTTATCGCTTTTCTTTATTGGAACACATTCCCCTAATTTCCCACTTGAAATCCGTGGCTGGCTGAAACCAAATGGTAACCATCACAGTGGGAAGTACCGTTAGCAAAAACAGGTTTTGGAGCCCCGCCTATTTTTTCTATTTTTGACACTAATTATTTAAAATTAATGAGTATTTGAATTTCCACACCTCTTGGTTTTCAAAGGAGGAATCCAGGTGCCTTATATATAAGCTGCAGCAAAGATACAGAATCTGCCCTAGGTAAAATACTTTTGAAGAAGGATGAAATTGAATTCCATTTATCTCTTTCTTGCTTGAAACATCTGTCAGCACCAGCTGAGATACAATAGGATTTATTTTCTGCTGTTGGGAGAAACAGCATTTGCCAAGGCTTTGAGGCAGGCTCTGAATGAAGGCAGACAGGCCTGGCCCAGAGCAGAAAGCCCCTGATCTATCACCAGTCTCCACCAATTGCATTTTTCCAACAAAAGTCTAACTATTTCTTCATCTTACTCATTACGCAAATGCAAGTAAATGCTGAAGGGGCAGCATTTCTCACAAGGGCATGGATATGCCTTGGTCAGGCTTCTGGGAGTGTTGCTTTCTCCTTGCCGAAGTTCAAGGTGTTTTATAGACCAACATAAAGTTCAGTGCCAGGTGAATAACATTCAGGTTGAATGTTACCTAAGAGCTCCTTCCTGCCTTCCCTTCCCCTCATGCCTCAATGCAACAGAAATAATTTACTCTATGGTTACATCCTAGGTTATACAAATTTCCTTCTACAGTTGTGGTAACTAGAATTAAACATTATTCACTTACTGTCTTAAGTTTTTGCTGTTTAGCTTTTCATGGTTCAGGTGTTGTTACACCAGTGCCTTTTAAGGAACAGCTATGTTTTCTTTGCAGTCTTGTACCGACTGCCTCACTGTGTCTTAACTATTAGAGAAGATGGTGGTGGGTCCAGAGTACTGGTGACTAGTGGTTGTAGGTCATGGTATTTACAGACTGATCCTGCTACATCCTGGGTTTGGGGAGACAGGCAAAGAAGACAGTCCTGGGGCTCTTTCTTTTCTGATTGTAGTCATTGCACCTGACTTTCCCCCTGCAAGCAGAATGCCATTTATTCTACATCCTTTCTCTAGTCTTCTGGAAATCCAGTGATCTTGTCTGGTGAGTGAACTGATGACCACGATATATACATATATCCATAATCAAGTGATACTCTTTTTCTCTGCCTTTGTCTGTTCCTTGGGCCCCTTGGCTGGTGTATCTTTTACTCACCTCTGTTAGAGCTTTTCTGCTCCAGGTGTTGGGACTCTCTGGGCAACTTAGTTCTGTGTAAGCTCCCTGGAATCTCATGCCTCCTTGAATCTTGGCTATGGTTGCTTTTTTTTCTTTATTCTTTTTTTTTTTTTTTTGCTTTTTAGGGCTGCACCCACGGCATATTTAAATTCCCAGACTAGGGGTCAGTTCGGAGCTACAGCTGCCATCCTATACCACAGCCGCAGCAAGGTGGAATTTGAGCCATGTCTGTGACCTACACCACAGCTCATGGCAATGCCAGAGCCTTAACCCACTGAAGAGGCCAGGGATTGAACCCGCATCCTCATGGATACTAGTCAGATTCATTTCCACTGCGCCACAAGGGGGAACTCCTGGTTCTATTTTCTTTTTTTTTTTTTATTTGATGGCACCCGAGGCATATGGAAGTTCCAGGGCCAGCAATAGAACCAGCACCACAGCAGCGTCCCAAGCTGCTGCAGTGACAACACTGGGTCCTTGACCTGCTGCACAACAGGGGAACTCCTTATTTTTGGGAATGGGTTCTATTTTTGTAATTATCTAGCTTTCTAGCTACATGATATTTCTGGGTTTAGGGAACTCTGAGTTCATTACTTGAGCTTGATTTCATGGGGATCAAAAATCTTCAGCCCTGACTTTTCAGCAGCTAAAACTCGCTTTGCAGAGGTGGGCCAGAGTGAGGGGAGAGAAAATCTCTGACCTGACGGGCAAGATGCCTGCCCATCCCTGGTCTGTCACTCAGTCTCCTGTCTGCTTCAGAAGGAAAACTGGGAGCACTACTCAAAAGTCCTCACAAGAAATGAGGTTCCCACTGCATCAGGAACCCCACCAGGGAACCGGGAAGCCAGCGTGCCTGCAGTGGGCTTCTCTGCTTCTGATACTGTGCTGAGATGATTTACATGGTCCATCTCAGTGATCTTTGCTGTGTTCATGTGCATTTCCTATTTTTGCTGTGTTTCTATTTCCAGCTCAGAATGAAGGAAGTCAACCATGTTCTCACAGCAACAAGTGGTGACAGTGGAATCAAAAACTAGATTTGGTTTTAAAATTTTTGTTCTTTCTAATGCACTCTACCCAGACTAGAGCGCCGAGGGAAGACGGAAAAAAACCCCACAAATTCCCTTCACATCAGCTGCACACCTGTATGGCCACATTAGACTTTTTGTTACTGGAAACCACTCAGTTCTAAAATGACTTTTCCTGTGTTAACCCCTTAATTTTTTTTTTGTTTTTTAGGGCTGCACCTACAGCTTATGAAAGTTCCTAGGCTACGGGTCAAATCTGAGCTACAGCTGCCGGCCTACACCACAGCCACGGCAACATGTGATCCTAGCTACATCTGTGAACTATACCTCAGCTCACGGCAACGTGGGATCCTTAACCCACTGAGTAAGGCCAGGGATTGAACCTGAGTCCTCATGGATACTAGTTGGGTTCGTTACCACTGCGCCATGACGGGAACTCCCAACCCCTTAGTTTTTGAAACTTAGCCCTCAGAGCCTCCTTTTCCCCTCTCCCCATCCGTCCGGCTGCCCCAGTCCCTAAAGCACCTCATCTTCCTGATGGGACCTTTTGTGGCTTCTCTTTCTTGCCCATTCGCATGGCTCCACAGTAACATTCTGGAGGGCTCTGTGCTCATTGTAAACAGAAACCCTCACCTCCTGGCCTTCTATTTTCAAACATGTCATACTCCAATTTGGGGTAAAACTACCGCTTTGTCCTTCTATTCTTGATGTACATTATGGTGAGAAAAAAACACAAGAAACCATGCTGGTTGGTCTGCTATAAATTCATGAAATCTATTTATCTGTCTAATGAAAAAAAATTTAGCTTAAGTGGTTTCTTAGAAATTTTTATTCAATCTGTTGACTCATTACAGTGAAACAATGCTGTGGGTTTGGATATCCTTTTTGCCGGGGTTATAATCTGCCAGCCCAGGGGCTCAACTCTGTTTAGTTTACATGAAGTTTCTTAAAACTTTGAAATAGCTGCCAGCTTTTAAAAATGAGGACATTTCTCATAAATCTAGATTTCCAGGTTCTCTTGAGAAATTGGATGATCTGGCACACTGGGCTCTTCTTTCCTCAGAGCAGCTGTCTTTTGGTGGTTAAGTTCTTCTGTGGTGCAGTGGGTTAAGTATCTAGTGTTGTCACTGCTGTGGCTTGGGTTGCTGCTGAGACACGGGTTCGATCCCTGGCCCAGGAACTTCCACATGTCACGGGTGCGGCCAAAAATAAAATAAAATTAAAAAAAAGCATAAAGGTGTAACTAGGAAAAAAGCGCAATTAGATTATAATTACAAATAGAATATACACTTAGTAACCACAGCAAAAAGACCTTGGTCTGAGAAGCAAACAGCAGGACAGGAGTAATTCTGGAGTTCGGATTTTTTTAAAAAAAAGTCTACAACCCTCTCCTGGCCAGCTTTGCAGATTTATCAGTTTAAGCCCAGTGGGTATTTTGGTCCATATTCTCAAAGTTCCTGATTTGTCTTGGTAACTTGACTTTATCTTCCTCTTTATCTCATTTTTTCCACTTCTCTGCTGCTTCCAGAGATGAGATGAGAATTCCATCTCATCAAGGCCACACTGACTTCCTATAGTCTCCGTATTATCCCTTGCTATACACACATGGAAACTAAAACCATTCATCACCCCTGGTTTCCCCTCGAGATGCTATCCCAACTCTCATTTATCTGTTTCAGGATAAAGATACTCATTTCCTCTGTTGTTGACTAGTATTTACTTGCTTGCTCCCTTAGTTCCTCATCCTGGATTTCCATTGTCTATACTTAATGGCATTTTCTGTTTTCATTCTCTTTACCTCTTAGCATCATTTTTTTTTAGGGCCACACCTGCAGCATATGGAAGTTCCTGAGCTAGGGACTGAATTGGAGCTACAGCTGCCAGCCTACACCATAGCTAGATCCTCCCAACTCCATCTGTAACTTATGCCGCAGCTGGCAGCAATGCTGGATCCTTAACCCACTGAATTAGGCCGGGGATGGAACCCGCATCCTCACGGAGACTATGTCAAGTTCTTAACCCACTGAGCCACAACAGGAACTTCCTCTTAGCATCATTTTGCATTGGTAACTCTCCTGGCTTGAAATTCTTCTTTTAGTTTGGACTACAGTGTAAAATCTTGGTCCTCTCATTATTCCTTCTCTGCTTGATTTTCTTTTCTCCTGGATATAGATATTGCCCAGGGCTTTATCCTCGGCCCTCTTCCTTTCACATTCTAACTGCCAGGCCAACTCTAGTCTATCACTTTCTGAGCTCCAGACTTGCACTTCTGTCTACTTGCAGAATGTACTGCCAAATCCTCTGATTTAAAACCATCTTAAACTGGCCTTACCATCTCATTCCTCATGACAGTAGCATCCTTTTTTTCCCCCATAAGTGTGTTTGTTTATTTTCTTGTCTTTTTTTTTTTTTTAGGGCCAACCTGTAGTTTATGGAGGCTCCCAAGCTATGGGTCGAATCGGAGCTGTAGCTGCAGGCCACAGCCACAGCCACTAAACCCAAGCCGCATTCTATGACCTACACCACAGCTCATGGCAACGTCAGATTCTTAACCCCCTGAGTGAGGCCAGAGATTTAACCTGAGTCCTCGTGGTTACTAGTCAGATTCGTTTCCGCTGAGCCACAACGGGAATTCTGGACTATACCATCTTTTAATGGTACTACTTTTCTACCAGCTACAAAGGCATGAACCTCTGGGGTCTTTTTGCTTTTTGGATTTTTTTTTTTTTGACCTCTTCCCTTCCTAACCCCCAGCCCAAGTGGGCAATATTACTTGGAAGATTTATTTGTCTCCTAGTGCCAGAATAGAACACCAACGGCAGAATACCATGTGGTTTAGACAGGACTTTATTTCTCTACAGTTCTGGAGTCTGGAAGTTCAAGGTTAAGGTGTCAGAAGGCTTCCTTCCTTGGTCTGCAGATGGTGGACTTACTGTGTCTTCACAAGGCTTTTTCTCTGTGTAGATGCACTCCTGGTGTCTTCATATAGAGACGCTAGGCCCCACCTTTATGACTGTGCCTCAATGGGAACTCCCTGTGAAGCTTTCCTTAATTTGTCCCATGCTATAGGACTGATGGCTTTTATGCTCTGCTCATTGTGGTAGCTATTTTTTGTAGTAAAACTTTTCCTTCACCCCTATTTAACTATAAAGTCCCCTGAGAATAGAAGTGTTGACTTTATCCCATCAACCACTTAACAGCGTTTTGCATAGAAGTGTGAGGGAAATGTTTGTGGCATGGACAATTAAAATCAGATTTGGGGCCATATGTCTTAATGTTCAGTAGAGAGTTAAGGAAACTGCATTCATGATCCTAAACAAGCTGCATGCACCCCAGTATGCTAATGGGAGGATCTAATTGTTTGGCCTCAGGCAGGAATAGAACTCAGGTTTTTCCACCCAAATGGCGGAGGAGAGATGGCTTCAGCTCTTAACGTGGTTAGATTTGGAGGACTTAATTCACAGGATAAAGAGCCCATGGCAGCTGATAAATGTCTTCATCTGCTTGATTCTGTTTGCCTGGCTCAGAACTAGAATGTGGGGAGGAAGGCAGAGGACAGGCTCCCACGCTGGCCCTGCAGGACCGTGGTGGGGGCTGGTCCCCGAGGACCCCCCTCACCAGGCTGCCCCCTTGGTTTCTCCGGTTGAATAAAGGTAACCTCAAGGTAGCTGTTAATAATCCACCCAGCCTTGACCTTCTTCTCTGGCCCATGAGGGCCTTAACCCAAGACTGAGGGGAGAGAAGGGGGGCTGGGAGCAGCCAAGAGTGGTTTTCAGCACTGGTTTCTCAAACTGGTGGGAATCCTAAAAATGCTTATGCTCAGGTTTCAAGCTTGGGTTGAGTTCGTAGATCTAAGGTGGGGCCTGGGCATCTGTTTTTGTCAATTTCTGCAGGTGATTGTGAGGGTCAGCTAGGGCTGAGATTTAAACTTGTTAAGGCAATTGTGAGGATTAAATGAGCTAATGCAGCATGCCTGACACATGGGGAGTCTTTAAATTGACTACTGCTGGCACCACCTGACACTCTATAGGTTTGCAGTCTTAAATAGCTCTGTTCGCTCAGGTGAAACCAGCGGCAGCGTGTGGGCGTGGGTAGACGCTCCCAGGACGGGGGAGCTGCGTGAGGATCCTCTGATTCTCGCTGACTTCACTCCTCCCGGAGTTGTTTTTTTTCCTCCCTCAGAAGAATTTGCTCTTCCTTGGCTTGTGTTTTGGCTGAACTATAGCAATTTCAGGATTCTTTTTTAATATAATACCTGGAAGCTTATGGGAGTTAGACAAATAACTCTGCTTTAGAGCAGGAAATAATTCGGAGAACCCTTTTTGTAATGGGAAATGCTTTGTGTTCTTGTCAGGTTCCCACTGACCGTGAAAGTCTCAAAGATCAAGGATTTTTGATGAGCTAAAGGGCTTGAAGATCCCTTCACGCTCAGCCCTGTCTCCTGCACTGGGTGGGTTTAGGAGCAGTTACGCCCACGATATTTTTTTTTCTTTTTAGGGGCCTCAGGTGCTGCATATGGAAGTTCCCAGGCTAGGGTCAAAACTGGAGCTGCAACTGCCCGCCTACACCACAGCCACAGCAACTTGGGACCTGAGCCGAATCTGCAAATTACACCACAGCTCAGGGCAAAGCCAGATCCTTAACTCACTGAACAAGGCCAGCGATCGAATCCACAACCTCATGGATGCCAATCAGGTTTGTTACCCCTGAGCCACAACGGGAACTCCTCCCCTGGTTTTTTTTTTTTTTTTCACAGAGCCTGTCATTTAGATATTTGCCTGTCACGTCCGTCTGTCCGTCAGGCCACATATATATCTGTGCATCTGTAGAGGGTGAAAGGGGGCTCTCGTGTAAAAATTCAAAATACAATCCTATGAATGAACACCCGTGTACTGGTCAGTCTGAGTGAGGCTGCAGGGCCCGGGCCAGCGCTGCACCAGGAGGCCCGCCTCCCCCTGAGGCCTCTAGGAGACAGTGGGGCCCTTGGCTTTGGGGGGCTCAGAACCCTTCATCAGGAGATGGTGGGGTCGTCTGTGCAGTCGTCCACCTCAGAGAAGTAGGGGCCGTTCCCCAGCTCGAAGAGCACGGCAGGTCGCCGCTCCCCACGTCCACTAAGCCGGGTCCACCAGGGGCAGGGGCTGCGCCGTGTAGCGCACCAGCTGCTTCCCTGAGTCAGGGCCGCTGCTCTCCGCCCCGAGGGGCCTGGGGGAGGCTCCTGGGGAGAGAGGAGCTCCTGGATCTGCCGGGGCAGGAGGGCATGCGGTGAGGGGTCCTGCCAGCTCCCCGTCCTGCCTACGCACACTGGCCAGGCTGCTGTCGAGGCCGGGCAAGCTCATGTCTGGCACTGTCGCCGAGGGGCTGAACAGGTCCAGCAGGGCGCTGGTGTCCACACTGAAGCCGTGGCTTGACAGCATGGCCTGCAGGTTGTCCAGGCTGGAGTCTATGGTGTCCAAGTGGTCACTGAGCTCAGTCCTTTGCACGGGAAGACAGCGGGATGGGAACGGGGCCGCGCCCGGTGTGTGCTGGCCCCCGTGGAATTTTTTGATTAGACATTTCCACTTATAGCAATTATTGTGGAACAGAGGACTTTTTGATGTGCCGGGTGACAAGGCTTTGTGACAGGTCCCAAATTAATGTGGGCATCAATTTCCCCAACTAGCCCTGCAGAGGAAAGTCCTGCAGGTTCCAGCCCCAGACACACAAACAGAAGGGAAAGGGAGGCCTCCTCCTAGCTGTGGCCACCTAGGCTTAACCCTTCTGGCCGTTGGAGTCTCACTTCGCGGTTGTGATCCCCCGAGAACAGCTCCTGCTCAGACTTGCCGGGGAGGGTGGCTGTTGACTCAGGATGGTGTAAGGGCCTCTGCAGGTGGCTGCCCGCAGCTGGGAAACCGTGGCCTCCCTTAGCGTTGGAAGAATCCCCTGGGTCCCCTCATCTATTTCTTTCCTGTGGAAAATAGCCCAGTGACTTCAGTTTTTTTTTTCTTTTCTGGTCACATTCTTGTGTCCTACCTAGCCTCCTTTGCTGTCATTACCTAGCCTTCCTAACTTCTAAAATGTACCTACTTTTTCTTCTTGACCATGGCATATTTTTCTCTTTCCTGGTAGCAATAATCTTAACCTTTTGGAAGAAGGTGGGGGTCTAAAGGTGCGGTTAATAATTAAATTTGTTTTAAACAGATCTCTTTGGCTCTCATCCCTGAGTCTTTCCTGCCCACTAGCCAGCACTTTGTTCTCCTTCCCACAGACCAACAATTTTGTTGCCAAGAATTGTCTTTTCCCCCAGAGCTTAGACTTGGTTATAGCTTTCTTTCATTTCCAGTGTTTTATTTTGGATGTTTGAATTGGGGACTAAAGCCTGTTGAAGTTTCAATGAACTCCAGCTTCAGATAACTGGTGATCTGCTATTGTAGAGATCCATAGGCCACTACATATCTTTTTTTTTTTTTTTTGGCTTTTTAGGGCTGCACCTGTGGCATATGGAGGTTCCCAGTTTAGGGGTCAAATCGGAGCTGTAGCTGCCGGCCTAAGCCAGAGCCACAGCAATGTGGGATCCAAGGTGCGTCTGCAACCTACACCACAGCTCATGGCAACCCAGATCCTTAACCCACTGAGTGAGGCCAGAGATAGAACCTGTGTCCTCATGGGTGCTAGTTGGGTTTGTTACCGCTGCGCCATGATGGGAGCTCCATCCATAGGGCTCTGAACTCTGGATTATCTCAGGAAGTAAATGGGGTTAGGGACTGAGGACACAAGAAATAGTATCCTTTTTTTTTTTTTTTTTGAAAAAAAAAAAGCATTATTGGAGTTCCCGTTGTGGCTTAGTGGTTAATGAACCTGACTAGGAACCATGAGGTTGTGGGTTCGATCCCTGGCCCTGCTCAGTGGGTTAAGTATCTGGCGTTGCCGTGAGCTGTGGTGTAGGTTGTAGATGTGGCTTGGATCCTGCGTGGCTGTGGCTGTGGCGTAGGCCAGCAGCTACAGCTCCTTTTAGAGCCATAGCCTGGGAAACTCCACATGCTGCAGGTGCGGCCCTAGATAAGGCAAAAAAAAAAAGGCATTATCTCTACTTATTTTTAATTTTTAAAATCAGTGTATGTGTTTAGTAGATGTAAACCGTTGCATTTGGAGTGGATAAGCAATGAGGTCCTGCTGTATGCACAGGGAACTATGTCTAATCAATTGTGATGGAACATGGTAGAGGATAATGTGAGAAAAGGAATGTATAAATATATTTGTGTGATTGCGTCACTTTGCTATTCAGAAATTGACAGAACATTGTAAAACAACTATAATAAAAATATCTTAATTGAGATATAATTGGTTTACACTATTAGTTTCAGGTGTATGGAATAGTAATTAAATATTTTAACAGATTATACTCTATTTAATGTTATTATAAAATATTGGCTATATTCCTTGTGCTGTACAATATGTCCTTGTAGTTTATTTTATACATAGTAGTTTGTACCTTTTTTTTATTTTTTTAGCTTGTTAGGGCCACACCTGTGGCATATGGAAGTTCCCAGTCTATGGGTCAAATCAGCTGCAGCTGCCAACCTATACTACAGTTCACAGCAAAGCTGGATCCTTAACCCACTGAGGAGGCCAGGGATGGAACCCATGTCCTCGTGTATACTAGTTGGAATCATTTCCACTGTGCCACAAAGGGAACTCCAGTAATTTTGTACCTCTTAAGCCCTACCCCTATCATGGTCTTCCCCCTTCCTTTTCCACACTGGTAACTACTAGTTTGTTCTCTATATCTATGAGTGTGTTTCAGTTTTATATTCATTCATTTGTTTTACCTTTTAGATTCCGCATGAGTGATAATGTATAGTATTTGTCTTTCTCTGACTTATTCCACTAGTGTAATACCCTCCAGGTCCATCCATGTTGTTGCAAATGGCAGAATCTCATTCTTTTTTATGGCTGAATAGTATTCCAATGTGTGTATATATCATATCTTTAGTCATTCATCTGTTGGTGGATACTGGGGTTGCTTCTGTTTCTTGGCTATTGGAAATAATGCTGCTATTAACATTAGGATGTGTATCTTTCTTTTTTAAAATTTTTTATTTTTTATAATGATTTTTATTTTTTCCATTATAGCTGGTTTACAGTGTTCTGTCACTTTTCTACTGTACAGCAAGGTGACCAAGTCACATATACATATATACATTATTTTTTTTCACATTATCATGCTCCATCATAAGTGACTAGATATAGTTCCCAGTGCTCTGCAGCAGGATCTCATTGCTTATCCATTCCAAAGGCAGTAGTTTGCATCTATTAACCCCAAATTCCCAGTTCATCCCACTCCCTACCCCTTCCCCTTGGCAATCACAAGTCTGTTCTCCATGTCTATGATTTTTTCTGTAGAAAGGATCATTTGCACCATATATTAAATTCCAGATATGATAACATGTGGTACTTTGTCTCTCTTTCTGATTGACTTCCCTTAGTATGAGTCTCTAGTTCCATCCATGTTGCTGCAAATGGCATTATTTTATTCTTTTTCATGGCTGAATAGTATTCCACTGTGTATATATACCGCAATTTTTTTTTTATATAATGATTTTTATTTTTTCCATTATAGCTGGTTTAGTTTTCTGTCAGTTTTTCAACTGTACAGTGTGGTGACCTGGTCACACATGCATGTACAGATTCATCACAATTGATTAGGCATAGTTCCTGGTGCCATACAGTTGGATCTCATTGCTTTTCCATCCCAAAGGCAATAGTCTACATCTATTAACCCCAGACTCCCAGACCATCCCACTCCCTCCCCTTTCTCCTTGGCAACCACAAGTCTGTTCTCCAAGTCCATGATTTTCTTTTCTGTGGAAAGTTTCATTTGTGCAGTATATTAGATTTGAGATATAAGTGATATTGTATGGTATTTGTCTTTTTCTTTCTGACTTAACTGCACTTAGTATGAGTCTCTAATTCCATCCATGTTGCTGCAAGTGGCATTATTTTAGTCTTTTTTTATGGCCGAGTAGTATTTCATTGTGTATATATACCACATCGTCCTAATCCAATCATCTGTTGATGGACATTTGGGTTGTTTCCATGTCTTGGTTATTGTGAATAGTGCTGCAATGAACATGCATATGCAAGTGACTTTTTCAAGGAAAGTTTTGTACGGGTATATGCCCAAGAGTGGGATTGCTGGGTCATATGATAGTTCTATGTATAGTTTTCTAAGGTACCTCCATACTGTCTTCCATAGTGGTTGTACCAGCTTCCATTCCCACCAACAGTGAAGGAGGGTTCCCTTTTCTCCACACCTCCTCAGCATTTGTTGTTTGTGGACTTATTAGTGATGGCCATTCTGACTGGTGTGAGGTATGCCATAATTTCTTAATCCATTCATTTGTTGATGGTCATTTAAGTTGTTTCCATGTCTTGGCTATTGTGAATGTTATGTGTATCTTTTCAAATTACTGTTTTCATTTTCTTTGGATATATACCCAGGAGTGGAATTGCTTATATGTTAGCTCTGTTTTTAATTTTTTGAAGAAACTCAATACTGTTTTCCACAGTGGCTGCACCGATTTACATTCCCACCAACAGTGTATAAGGGTTCCCTTTTCTCCACATCCTCATCAACACATATTCTGACAGGTATGAGGTGCTATCTCACTGTGGTTTTGATTTGCAAAAAAAAAAAAAGGAAGAAACAGGGAACAGTATCCTTAATTACAAAGATCCTTCCTAGTTAGGCCCGGTGTTCCATAGTCCCAGGCATCCTCATCATGGAGCAGTGACAGTCTTGCTAAAGTGACTGGTCCCAGCCCTGAGTTAGGAACCAGTGTAACACTAGGATGTGGACTAGACAGACCCAGGACTGGAGCTGGACCAGAGCCCTGCACTCTTGACTCCTAGGTGAATCCTATCTCTATAGGACAGATAGGAAACACACAGTTTTAGGGCCCCCAAGAATCTCATGTAAAGCCAGGCTTTGCGGGTTTTGCCTAGTTTTGTCCATTGTTACAGTTGAAGATGTTAAAATATTTCATCATTTTGGTGTGGGCGCCAGCATTCACCCATTAGTGACTGAGCTGTGGGGAGGGCGGATGGGGTGGGGGAAGGGGGTGATCTGGGGCTGGGCATAGGCGCTGTGAACTGGCTCTGTTTCTCTGGGCTTCAACCATAGATAAGAAAAGAAACTCTGACCTTGAGCACCTGAGGCTTCAAAGACCTAAGTGCAGAGCTGAGTGATTAGTGTCCTGCTCTTTGAAGCTTTAAAGAAACAAATGACAACTTGAGGCTTTTGCTCAGAAACAGAGATTTGTCTTGCCTTATATATCAAACTTTTAGGTCTCTATTGAGTTACAGGAAAACTTGGCCTCTTCTCTCCCCAAGCTCTGGACTGGCCCACCAGCAAGGAGGTTTCACTTTCCGTCTCTGAGAAAAAGATCCCATGGCTGACACGGCATAGTGTGAGAGGGCTGAATTCTGGGATGTGTGTTGGGGAGTGGGGGCGAAGAATCTTATAAATGGACTTCATCCATGAGATGAGGATCACAGTCTCATCTCTTGATGAAAAGGTAGCATCGAATGGCCTTTATTTTGGACATGTTCTGAATTTTGTAGGATTTGGATGAGTTTTCTCTAGAATTACCTCCAAATTTCAGAGGACTTTTTTTTTTTTCCTTCTCGAAGGCTTTTCAGGCCTGTGAAGTTGAGAGCTGATAGGGATCCAGGGGTAAGTCTGGACATAGAAGAAGTGGATTCAAGTTGGTAAACGGAATGGATGCTTGCAGGGTGGTCAGCAGAAAGAGAAGCGAAAGGTCAGAGTCCCAGGGGCCACCCAGGTGCCTGCACCTGAGGAAACTCCACTCTGGTGCTGCCCTGTCTCCCTAACTCCCTCCTTGCCCCCGTTTCCTCCTGAATCAGCATCTTCCTGGCACTTGGTCATGGCGTGGCAGGGCTGCTACGCTCTCCCAGGCGTGGGCAGTGACTGCCACTTCCCTTTTCTTTGCCCTTGATCCTCAGTGGGGTGGGCTCAAGTTTCACTTGAAACATTGCCTATTTCTTGTTTCCTGCCCGCTTAGTCATTCTTGCTCCTGGTGGCGTGGCTGCCAGACTCTGCTGAGACCTAGTGAAAGAGCCAAGGGATCGGGGTGTGGGAGGCTCTGTGTCCCGTTTGTACATATGGCTGTGCAGGTACTGAGGACAGAGATGGCCGTTTCGAATTACCATGGCCCGGCTTCTAGGGAGCCTGGAGCATTTTGTTGTCTCTCCTCCACTCTTCACCCCGACACTCTGTGTGGCCATCTGCTCCTGTCCCTCCAGAAGAGACACCTGGTCTATTCTGAGATACTGGTGAGGAACTGTGACGAGGGGAGCACCAGGGCTTGCCCTGCGGGCAGTTTAACCAGCGGAGTCTGGCCTCCTGCTCTACACCAGCAGCTCCAGCCTCCATTCTCAATCTCTTATGAAAAACAAGCTTAAGCCAGGAGGGGCTGGCCACCCCTGGCAGGAATCTTGCTCTTAATAACTGGGTGTCAGGGTTTTCACACTTTGCCTTTCCTCCTTTGGTGGCCCAGGACTTTGCTCCTGCAATGGGGCAATAGGAGGGGCAGGATGGATGGCAACGGAAGGGGCTTCAGGGGTGCAGAAATCTGACCTGGCTGCCGGGCATCCCTGCTTTGCTCTGATTGGAACTTCAGGGTCCTGAAAAGCCACTTTTCTATTTGTTTCCATCTGTGTCTGAAGTCAGTGCTGAGGCCTGGCTTCTCTGATTTTTAATTGCTTGAAATCTTCCTTGTCCCACCTCACCACTCCTAATAATTCTTCAGGCCTTGGAAAAGTTATTTCTCCAGGAAGCCATTCTTAATTCCTCCCACCCATTCCCAATTCCCAAGACCCTTTGTTATGTCTCCCTTATCACTCAGGTCTTCCCCGCTAGTCATCACCATCCGTTTCTGTCAAAATATGTTCCCCCATGTGATATGCGAGGCCAAGTATAGATATGTCTTCAATGCCTAGAACCTGGCAAGCTCTTCAAATATTTAAATGGAAATCGACTTGGATTTTCTTAAAATTTTTAGGTAATGTATTTGGAACTCATTTCTTTTGGTGAGGGGACCAGGAGGAACTTGGTTTCAGAGCTATTGAAACTGAAGCATTGGTGTGCAGTGCCCAGCCAAATACATGGGTCTGAAAGTCAAATGAAAGGTCATCTTTGGGGAAATAGCTTTGGAAATCATGAAAGGTGGCCTCCTATACCCTCAGTGTTGCTACTCAAACAGCCTAGATGTGGTGTGATTTAGAGGAAAAGACTTATGAGAGACAGAGGACAGATTTCTCACCCCAATTCGATTTTCTTTCCCATGGATTTGCCCGTTTGTTTTTCAGCACAAAAATGGCTTCCTCATTCAACCCTCGAGAATGTAAGCTGTCTAAACAGGAAGGGCAGAGCTATGGCTTCTTCCTGCGAATTGAGAAGGACACTGATGGCCACCTGGTCCGGGTGGTTGAGAAGGGTAGCCCCGCAGAGAAGGCGGGTCTGCAGGATGGAGACAGAGTTCTCAGGATCAATGGTGTCTTTGTGGACAAGAAAGAGCATATGGAGGTAAATGGGACACTTGGATTTCTTCTGCAATCTCCTCAGCCCCTACATCTCTGCTGATTATAGTTTTGGGGGTCAGTGGAGGTTTCTTGGCTGCCACAGGCTACGTGGGACACATAAATGGCTGTATTCTGCCAGCTAAATTGTCTCCTACAATTAACCAAGAACTGTAAAACTTGTTCCTAGATTTGAATAGTGTCAAGTCTCATATGTATTGCATTTTTGCTATAGGCCAAGAACTATGCTAGGCAATTTCATATTCATTATTTTGTTCAGTTCTCATTCCAGCCCATGGGGTACATATTATCATTTCATAGATGAGGAAGTGGAGGCTCAGATAACTTAGCTTGTGTTCATGCAATGAACATATTGGGGGGGTCTGGCCTTACGCCGGTTCTGCCCGCCTCTGAGTGGGTGCTCTTTTCATGGTAGTATGAGGTTTTCATAGGCCCTGGAGGACCTGTTGTGCTCCAGGGAATCATCCATCCCTAGAAAGGACCAGTCCTAGTAAAAGTCCCCTGGGCTGGGATTGGGCTACACTCTTGGTTCCAGTATAGCTAGAGGCCCAGCCTCATGTGTACCTGCATCTGGGCAGGGCCTGGGCAGAGATGGCTGAGGCACTATCTGCTAACTATTTGGATGTCAGGGGTCAGCTAGTGGAATCTCCAGAGCCAGATAAGAAGCCAGATGGTGAGCACTCCCCCCAGTCACCGCCCTCCAGTGATTGATAGAGGGTTATTGGCTAAAGTTATCTTTTCCTTTTTTCCCTCCTAGGTGGTGGATCTGGTCAGAAAGAGTGGGAATTCAGTGACTTTACTTGTTCTGGATGGGGATTCCTACGAGAAAGCCATGAAAAAGCAAGTAGATTTGAAAGAGTTGGGTCAAAGTCAGGAGTCGAGTTTGAATGATAAGAAACTACCTTCTGTGATGAACGGAGGAGCACAGACTTGGACCCAACCTCGGCTCTGCTACCTGGTGAAAGAGGGGGGTAGCTATGGCTTCTCTCTGAAAACCGTCCAAGGTGAGCTGGAGGCTGAGGCACGGATAAACAACCAGCTTTCCAGAAGAAAGATATTGTTGTCTGTTAATGACTCCTTTGACTAACTTTTCCAGTTGCTATGGATATCCAACAGCAGCTTCTCTCCTTCCCTCCCTGGCCCTTTCCGTGCTTTGCACAGTTGTGCAAAGAGGGATCAGAATGTTGGACAGCAGCGTTGTGTGAGTGGGGGGAGGGCACTGGGGGTGTGCTGGGCACACCTGTCCCCAGTGTTTATTAGGCTGAGCCTTTGAGGCCAGAGGAACCCTTGATGATCCTTTGTTATTTTCCAGCTTCCTAAGAGAGAAGGTGGAGGGGAGAATGGAGAATAAGAGGCAAGAAAAAGGAAGTTGTTCATAATAGCTACTTCTGAATTAAGAATGCTATCTTTTTCGAAAATTTTATTTTTTATGATTTTTATTTTTTCCATTATAGTTGATTTACAGTGTTCTGTCAATTTTTGTGTGCTCTTTTCAAAGATCTTTTTTTTTTTTTCAGGGCCACAAGTGTGGCATATGTAAGTTCCCAGGCTAAGGCTTGAATAGGAGCTGCACCTGATGGCTTATGCCATAGTCACAGCAATACCAGATCTGAGCCACATCTGGAAACTACACCAAAGCTCACAGCAGTGCTGGATCCTTAACCCAGAGCAAGGCCAGGGAGTGAACCCACACCTTCATGGATATGAGTAGGGTTCTTTTCCAGTGTGCCACAGTGGGAGCTCCTCATTCAAAAATTGTTGAGCACCCATTTGTGTTGTCAGACACTGTTATAGTTGCCAAGGACACTGCAAAAACCCCCACCCTCCTGTATGTGGCATTTACATAGTACCCATAGCTGTGGCCCACATCTGAGTTGCCTTCCTGACCTTTAGCTGAGAGGTACGTAGTGATTTGAAAAACTCCAACCTTTAGAAAGTACTAGAAGTTCTGTTCCTAGAATTTCAAAGGTGCAGGCTGACCCTTGCTCAGTTGACCACAGTTTTCTAATGGTTTCACTAGGTTGGAACCATAGCTGTGTTAGCCTTTTGATTCTGTCTTTAACGTTCATTCTTTGTTCTTTCTGGTGTTGGAGAGGCACTGGTAGTGGCTCGTAATTTGGTAAGCAAACCAATAGTAAAGATAAAATAATTTCCAAGGCAGGCTTATTTAACCTGTGGCAAGATATATAAACTAGCCATAAGAAGTATTTCTCAAGTTCATTGGTTATTACAACACAGTGATGTAGGTGATCAAAAGAAGCCTGGCATTTCTTAGAGGTTATCAGTAAAATGGTAAAAAAAAAAAAAAATTCCAATTTAGATTCTATTCATTTGGGCTTTGTATAATGTATGTGGTGAATGGTTTAGGTTAGCTTATGAAGAAATTGTTTTCTTCATGACAAATATATAACACAGTAGCAGGAGAAATGTTTAAGAGTTTAAGGAAGCAGAATTTAAGCTACTGTTATTCTTTACAAACGATTTTTCTATTCATTATGAAGCTACCCTTTGCCTAGGCTGAAATAGTAGTATCATGAAAGAATTGACAGCATTTCTTTAAGAAGTATCTAAATTATACCACCTACTAATGCAGCCAGTGTGTTTGTGTGTGTGTATACTGCCCTCTCCTCCTGGGCCTGTGTCCTCTTTAGCCTGTATCAGTGAGATTTAATCACCTACTGGGCTGTGATCATTGGTGACAGCACTAATTAGAGAGGACAGACTAGAGCAGAGGCCCTCTAATTCTACAAATGCAAAGAAAGGGAGTATGATGTGGTGATCCAGCACAGGCATGATTTGGTACTTTCCGGTTCAAGAGACCGGTGCCAACTGAGATTCCTTCTTTACATTTCATTGGGCTCAGAAATTTTATTCACAACATAGGGTGCTAACCACTATATGATCACAGCCAGAAATTGTGTTCAAATCAACAAAACACAACTGAGTAATGGCTGTGTCAGGTTTTGTGCTAGGAGCTATAATTTAATTCTGGATCAGAAGCCAGAGGCTCTTTGAATTAGCTCTAAAATGCGAAGCTCTAACTTTATTTTGAGAGAAAACCCTTTGCTGTTGGTCTTTCTGTGTAATGAGCTGTGATGCTTGTTCACCTCCTACTCTCTTTCAGGTGAAAAGGGAGTGTACATGACGGATATAAAGCCTCAAAGTGTGGCTATGAAAGCTGGAGTCCTGGCTGATGATCACTTGATTGAAGTGAATGGGGAGAATGTAGAAGATGCCAGCCATGAGGAGGTGGTTGAAAAGGTATATCCCAACGGAGTACTTTTCTTACCTTTCTACTTTCATTGGAAGTGACAGGAAGACAGGAATGGTAGTTTATGATGGGAGGACTATAATAAGGGGAAGCTAAATCTTTGTATTGAGAGCAAACAGACCCACTAGTGATGCAAGCAGTGTTAATATAGGGTTTTGGGATAAGGTTTTTGCCAATTTTATGGTTTTTTTTACTTTCTTATAATGAAGTTTATTGCAATTATAGGTGTACAAAAATCATCACAACCAAATTTTATAGCATTTCCATCATAAACCCTCAGTGCATCACCCTACCCCGCAACTTGTCTCATTTGGAAACCATAAGTTTTCCAAAGTCTGTGAGTCAGTGTCTGTTCTGCAAAGAAGTTCATTGTGTCCTTTTCTTTAGATTCCACATGTAAATGGTAGCATTTGATGTTGGTGTCTCATTGTCTGGTTTCACTTTTTTTTTTTTTTAACTTAATGGATTTTATTTCAATTATAGGTGTACATAAATCATCATGTCAATTTTATAGGTTTTGTGTCCCAAACCCACAGTGCATCCCCCCACCCCCCCCAGATTGTCTTATTTGAAAAACGACGGTTTTCCTAAGTCTGTGAGTCATTGTCTGTTCTGCAAAGAAGTTCATTGTGTCTTTTTAGTTTCCACATGTAAGCGGTGGCATTGGGTGTTGCTGTCTGATTGTCTGACTGGTTTCACTTTGCATGATAATTTCTAGGTCCATCCGTGTTGCTATAAATGTTGGTAATTCGTTCCTTTTAATGGCTAAGTAATATTCCATTGTGTGTATGTACCATATCTTCCCTATCCACTCCTCTGTTGATGGGCATTTAGGTTGTTTCCATGACCTGGCTATTGCATAGAGTGCTGCAATGAACACTGGAGTACATGTGTCTTTTCAAGTCACGGTTTCCTCTGGATAGATGCCCAGGAGTGGGATTGCTCGATCAAATGGTAATTCTATTTTGAGTTTTCTGAGGAATCTCCAAACTGTTTTCCACAGTGGTTGCACCAATTTGCATTCCCACCAGCAGTGTAATAGGGTTCCTTTTTCTCTACACCCTCTCCAGCACTTATTGTTTGTAGACTTTTTGATGATGGCCATTCTGGCTGGTGTAAGGTGGTACCTCATAGTGGTTTTGATTTGCATTTCTCTAATGAGGAGTGGTGTTGAACATCTTTTCATGTGTTTATTTGCCATCTGCATGTCTTCTTTGGAGAATTGTCTGCCTAGATCCTGTTCCCATTTTTTGATGGGGTTGTTTGTTTTTTTGGTATTGAGCTGTAGGAGCTGTTTGCAAATTTTGGAGATTAATCCCTTGTCAGTTGATTCATTTGCAAATATTTTCTCCCATTCTGTGGGTTGCCTTTTCGTTTTGTTTAGGGTTTCTTTTGCTGTGCAGAAACTTTGAAGTTTAAGTCCCATTTGTTTATTTCTCTTTTTATTGTCCTTACTCTGACACATGGATCTGAGAAGACGTTGCTATCATTTATGTCAGAGAGTGTTTGGCCTATGTTTTCCTCTAAGAGTTTTATAGTATCTGGTCTTATATCCAGATCTTTAATCCATTTTGAGTTTATTTTTGTGCATGGTGTTAGGAAGTGTTCTAGTTTCATTTTTTTACATGTAGCTGTCCAGTTTTCCCAGCACCACTTATTGAAGAGGCTGTCTTTTGTC